>CM049849.1:20417457-20616288 GCA_027422415.1 Schizothorax lantsangensis | reverse complement strand
GAAAATACAGCAGCACGTTTACCTGAGCACACGACTCCCACATCCTCCTTGTGATTACAGTCATGTTTTCCCCAGCCTGGAGAAGAGCAGCTCCACAGGGATGTCTCATTCCCCTCACACTCCACCTCGTCCAGCCATATGGGTCCAGAACCAGGACCAAACCAGGCTGGTACCTGCTGGTTACTGAGGGCCATTCCACACTGCAGCTGTCTGCACACCACATGGGCATCTTTAATATCCAGGAGTCATCACACACTGTCCCCCATGAGCCGTTGTGAAAAACCTCCAGCCTCCCTGCACAGTCTCCCTCAGAACCCACCAGCCTGATGGACCCACGACCTGATATTCAGAGAAAGAAAAACACATTATTGATCACGAACAACTGAAGAATCTGCCCAGGTGTTGTTCTTCTCACCAAGGCAGGTGATTGACAGCTGTTGTGTGGAGCTGCAGTTGAGAGTTTGTGAAGAGCTGCAGTTCCCCAGATGAGCTTCACTCCCAGAGCACTGGACGCCCGTCACACACTTATGACTGTGTTCAGGACTGGATGAAGAGGAGCCGTAGAAGTTCAGCACAGAGCCACAGCCCAGCTGTCTGCAGACCACAGAGGATTCAGTGAGACTCCAGGAGTCCAGCAGAACTCTCCTCCAGACCTGATGGATGAAAACTTCCAGCTCCCCGTCACACTGTCTCTCTCCAGACAACCGCACCAGACCATCATTAAGAGCCAGGGAGGAATCTTTTTTTTTTTTTTTTTTTTTTTTTTTTTTTACAGAAATACAGTTTATTCAGAAAATTCACATGTTGGATCATGTAATTATTATTATTTTTATGAAGCAGTACAAAACAAAGTTGGAATATTAACAAGGAAACAATAAGCAGAAACAGGAAGTAATGTCAGATATGAGCTTTCAGGTAGTGCTCGTAATTGGCTCGCAGGAGGAACTCAAAGTATGGCTTTGATTTGAGACTCTCCAGCTCGTCTTCCTGCAGAAGATCCTTCACGTCAGGCAGGTACGACTGCAGAGAAACACCTTCCTGAATGAGTTTCTGTAGGATCTTGACGAAAGTGCTGTCTCTGGCTGCTTCGAGAGGATCGTCATTATCATCAGACGATGACCAACTCTCCTTCCAGTCTTTCTTCAAGGCTTTACTGAAGATCTCCCGTTTTAGGACATCGATATCATCCGCGTCCTCCTCCTCCAAGTACTCCAGCAGATCGAGAGCTTTCTTAAAGTCGTACTCATTGGCTCCACGGTTCTCATTGCAGATGTACAGTTCAATGATGTTACGAGGGCTCAGTAAAGGCATGCTGTCTGGGTTCAGCTGCTTCTCTTCCAGCAGCTGTTTAGGAAGATTCTCCTGATGAAGCAGAAACCTCTCCTGCTCCACTATATCGTTGAGCTGTCTGCGGTGCACGGCTTCAGGCATGTCTGACGCCAGAGCCGTGAGTTTGCTGAGGGCCAGCAGGGTTTTCTTCTTGCTGAAGTACCGAGTCTCCGTGTTGGCCTGACTGTACAGGGTACGATGGGCTCGCTGATAGTCCTGCACATGTATGTCATGCAGCCAGCTGAGGTGATCGTGAGCCTGCAGGAAGCTGGCCAGCTGCTGGTGTGTCGCTGTTGGCTGAGACAGCAGCTTCCCTCTCTTGCCTTTCTCCATGTACCAGCGAAACAGGAAGTCAGCGAAGTTCTGATCAGCGAATTTGACCATGTACTGCTGTAGTCGACTCTGGTTATCCGTCCGCTCGCACAATTGCACCAATATGTCAAAGTCACAGTATTTCTCCGCCAGCGCCGCAACCCACTGATGCTGACCCAACTCCAAGAGAGGCGTGAGCAGCTCCGAGCGTTTCTGCGTGTACTCGTTCTCCAGCGTGACGTAGCGGTCCTGTTGTCCGGCGCGGCGGAGAGACGTCAGCTGAGCCACGTAACCGCTCAACAGAGAGTCCAGCAGCGTCACCAGCTGCTCGCTCAGCACGGCGCGCAGCTCCACGTCTGCGTGAGGATACACCGCGCGCAGGATCAGCTCGTGCTGCCGCGTGATGACGGTCCGGACTCCACCCGCTCCTCCTGAGGCTGTCCATGGGATGTACTCTGGCTCCGGGCTGCAGTTCTCTGGTGCTCTGTACAGAGATGCTTTGGTCTCTCGGTACTGTGCTGCTGCTTGAAGCATATCCTTGACAATGTCATTGACGTTGAGCACCACCTCGGCCCACCTGACGGCATCCGAATGCTCTTTTAAAGCTTTTTCCTCCTCATCCAACAGACACTCAAAGATGGAGGAGATCTGAGACACCTCTCTGAAGAACACGTCTGCAGGCGTGAGGTTGGACAGTATGTCGGTGTTGCTCTTCTTCAGTGCTGACAGGATGGCCGTGTTCACCAGCTCTGGATGCTTGGCATGATGGTTCTTCAGCACGATGGTGGCCGAGAGCTTCTCCGCATGTTCACATAGCAAGAGCCGCGTGGCCATCGGGGACATGCGCACCGCGGTGGAAGTGAGGCGGTCTAGAAGACCTGTCTGAAGCAGGAAGTCCATGAGGCAGCGGTGGGCTTTCATTTTATCCTCCAACTGATGCAGCAGGATCAGTGACGTCAGTGTAAATCCAGCGCCCTCGTCAGGAACAGACTCGGCCCAGCGTGGGTCACATGCAGGGTAGTCGTCCACCAGATCCAGGTCAATCTGGGTCACGATGGCATCCAGCTCTGCACCTCCCTCTCCGTCGCTGGGGAAGAGCTCGTCCACCATGCTCTGAGCTCCAACCAGATCATGACGGCAGAACTGCAGGAACGCTTGCTTCAGCAGCTTAGTTTTGTCCTCCTGGGCCACTATGTCTATTTTAGGTGGAGTGTCTAATGGGGTGCCCTCAGGTCCAGGTCCAGCCACTGAGGTGCAGATCGAGTCCTCCATGGTCTCAGGCAGGAGGGAAGCACTTTCTCTCGCTAAAACAGCAACCAGCCCGCTGTTCTGAGAGAAAAACACCGGCAGACCAGCACACACGCCACCGCCTCGGATACGGTCACCTGGAGAGCTGAAGGAGATCTTCTCCTCGGCGAGTCCTCCGCGTCCAGCTCCAGTGCTGCAGGTGAACACCAGCTCCTCGTTATAGAGGTACGCCGCAGGACTCGACGGATCAGGCAACACCAAACGTGTCTTCTGCAGCTCCTCCTCACTCTGACGCACAAAACCAGAGCTCAACTCATTCAGTTCACAATCCAGGAAGCTCAGTCTAAAGATTCAGATCATTCGGCTACGGCTGAACGCTGTACCTGGAAGGGCGGGTTGTATTTGGTGACCTCCACAGTGAGCAGGTCTGGGGATGGCGCTGTGCTTTCTGCAAGAGTGACCAGGCAGAAATACGCCACACACGGAGTGTCGCCTGGATGCCACGCTGCTGCCAACAGCACCAGCCCCGCTTTGCTGTACTGCATGTCCAGATAAGAGACATTCACTCCTTTCTTGATCTCAGAGTAGTTACTTTCTGAGTCCCAGATGGCGTCGGTGATGCTGTCTGTGATGATCTGACTGGTGCTCCAGCTCAACACCTGCGTCTCACTGTTCTCATCCACCTCCCATTTACTGAGGCCACACGAGCTGAGAGAGTACAGACAGCCGGTCTCCTTCACCCACAGCACACTGAACACCGTGAGGTCGGCCGGCTGGCCGCGGATGCCGAACAGGCTGGAAACCCTGCGTCCGATGCCGGACAGCATCCCCTGACCCTGCTGTACCGGTCTCTGGTGCAGTTTACCGGAGGAGTCCGGAGCGAGCCGGAGCAGGTGACCACGGTACGATGACACAATGAAACTCCCGCCCTTTACTGCTGCGACGTAGTTGCACACGTGTCCGCCCAGATCCAGAGACGTCTCAGTGTAAGTCCCGTCGTGAGCCAGACTGGGCCAAAACCGAGCCGAACCGTCTGGAGACACGGCCAAAGCACTGATAGCCTGAGTGGGTGCAGACTCGAGTGGACTGGAGGAAGTGATGGAGATGAGATCAGCGCTGTACGCAAACTCACTGGAGGGCAGCTGGAGGTCTTTACACACCGACAGCTTTGCCACAGACGTCTGAGAGACTTTCCAGATGATCAGCCGTTCTCCACAAACCATCCAAGCCCAGCCGGACGCCTCCACCTTCACAGAGATCTGATCATCCACGTCGGCCATGGTCAGCGCCTCCATGACTTTGACAGGCAGAGATGATCCGAAAGTCTGAACGTCAAAATGATACGCCTCGACGGCTGCATGACTCTGAACCCGGGTGGGAGTGGATCATGGTATTTACTTGATACTCAAAACACAATACAGTGGTGTAAAGCATGGTAACGTTAGCAGCATGGTGAATGTAGAATGTAGCGTCTGAAACTGGAGGAGAAGCTGATGTTGTTGTGGCAGGAGTAGTGGACACTGACAAATCTGGCAAAACAGACAAACAGATTGTCTTGAATACATAAAAAGATAATAAAATAAATAATACTCCACACTGTAAAAAAAAAAAAGTTGAGCCAACTTAAAATTTTAAGGCAACCAGCTTCAGCAGATTTTTGAGTTCTCTCAACTAATTTTTGTAGGACATTCTCGACTTTTTGTTGTATAAACTCAAAAATCTGCTGAAGCTGGTTTCCTTAAAATTTTAAGTTGGCTCAACTTTTTTTTTTTACAGTGCACATTGTTTGCTGTGACCTGCACAGGTGAGTCCAGCGTGCTCTTTGTGGGAGCAGTCAGTGTGGTTTTTCAGGGAGAGAGGACAGTCCCACAGGTGAATCTCATTCCCTCTGCACTCGACTCTGTTCAGCCACACAACACCTTCACCAGCACCAAAGACTGAATTCCCATCAGCCCTCAGTGCTGCTCCACAACCCAGCTGCCTGCAGACCACCTGAGCATCGCTGATGTCCCACTGATCATCACAGACTGAGCCCCACACAGCCTTATGATACACCTCCAGCCTCCCAGAGCACCGGCCCTCCCCTCCACTCAGTCTGAGAGGAACATGATCTAAAACACACACATCAACCAGCATTGAGCAGCTTCAGCACAACATTTACAACAAAATACACTCTAAAACTGAAGATAAACAGTTTTAAAAGCAAATTGAAATGCACTGATTTAAATGCAAATAATGTGATGCACAGAAAATAATATATGAGGCAAATACAGCTTTAATGTATTATTAGGAAACTTACTTGAACACTGTCTCTGGGGAGGAGATGCTGAACACGTTAGACGACTCCGAGGAGACTCATCACTCTCCTCCACTGAAATTAAACATTAAAAGAAAATCACAAAGACTTTTCCCATCTGCTCTGATTAGTTTTGCACAAAAATTTGTTTACTTAACACATAACTGGCATTTAAGAAAATATGACTACTGAGACCATATTTAATCATTTAAATACTGTATCATCTCACCCGAGCAAACAATTTTGGCCACTTCATCTTCACCACAGTAATTTTGACCCCAGGGTGAAGATGGACACTGCCATAAAGTGGAGTCATGTGGTCGACATATTACTTTATCCAGCCAGTTAGGAGCTGATTTCAGTCTTGGTGTAGAAGCAGACAAATCACCAGATCTTCCACAGTTCAGCTCTTGACAGATCAGACTCACTGTTTCTCTGTCCATTTGGTTCCAGCATACATTACCCCAGGATCCATTGTAGAAAACCTCCACATTCCCTTCACAGCCCTCAGTTAACCTGATCTCTTTAAACTCTAGATAGAAATGGAAAAATGTAATTTACAATAACTAAACTAAAAAATATGGGCATTGTGGACATGTGAATATAATATGAATGTTATATTAATTTCAATTAAAAAGAAAAAGAAAATACAGCAGCACGTTTACCTGAGCACACGACTCCCACATCCTCCTTGTGATTACAGTCATGTTTTCCCCAGCCTGGAGAAGAGCAGCTCCACAGGGATGTCTCATTCCCCTCACACTCCACCTCGTCCAGCCATATGGGTCCAGAACCAGGACCAAACCAGGCTGGTACCTGCTGGTTACTGAGGGCCATTCCACACTGCAGCTGTCTGCACACCACATGGGCATCTTTAATATCCCAGGAGTCATCACACACTGTCCCCCATGAGCCGTTGTGAAAAACCTCCAGCCTCCCTGCACAGTCTCCCTCAGAACCCACCAGCCTGATGGACCCACGACCTGATATTCAGAGAAAGAAAAACACATTATTGATCACGAACAACTGAAGAATCTGCCCAGGTGTTGTTCTTCTCACCAAGGCAGGTGATTGACAGCTGTTGTGTGGAGCTGCAGTTGAGAGTTTGTGAAGAGCTGCAGTTCCCCAGATGAGCTTCACTCCCAGAGCACTGGACGCCCGTCACACACTTATGACTGTGTTCAGGACTGGATGAAGAGGAGCCGTAGAAGTTCAGCACAGAGCCACAGCCCAGCTGTCTGCAGACCACAGAGGATTCAGTGAGACTCCAGGAGTCCAGCAGAACTCTCCTCCAGACCTGATGGATGAAAACTTCCAGCTCCCCGTCACACTGTCTCTCTCCAGACAACCGCACCAGACCATCATTAAGAGCCAGGGAGGAATCTAAGTGAAGTCTCAGACATTTTACTAAAATATTGCAAGTTTGAAAATATATTTTACACAAATTTTATGTTGCATAATAATAAATAAAAGTAGAAATAAATAAAAGAACTCACTAGAGCAGATGACTCCAACATCTTGTCTATGAGAACATTCAGCTCGACTCCATGAAGAGATGGAACATTCTGAGAGTTTTGTTTCATTCCCGTCACAATCAAACACATCAGCCCAGATTTCACCACTTCCTTCTCCAAACCAGTCTGATCCCACAACAGACACAGCAATCCCACAATTCAGCTGTCTACAGAGGACACTGGCAGCTCTCATATCCCAGCATGCATCACACACTGTGCCCGGTTTACTGAAGTACTGATGTTCAACTCGACCAGAACAGATGTCAGGACCATTTACCAGCCTGAGATCAGTGTAACCTGGACAAGAAATTGCAACTTACTTAAACAGAATGTAACATTTTAGTTTAGAGGGAAGATAATTGATTGTAGTGCTGTTGATGTACCCTTAATAATACATTATATGCTCATAACAAATGTTGATCAAACAATTAGAATTTAGTATATTAGTGATTAAAATTTTGGATTTGATTTATTTAATGACAGGATAAACAGTGACATTTTACCTGAACATATCAGTCCCACATTGTTGTCTTGAAAGCACTTTGTGTCCTTTGAAGTTGGACACAATCGAATGGTTGATTCATCTCCGCTGCACTGAATCTCTTGTGTCCACATCTGAGCGTCTCCTTTACCAAAAGCAGCTGCTCCCAGCACCTGTACAGGAGCCCCACAGTCCAGCTCTCTACACACAACCTCTGCATCCTTCTGGTCAAAGGCAGCGTCACACACTATGTACCATGTGCTCCCATAAAGCACCTCTAATCTCCCAGAGCACAGGTGAGGTCCATCAGCAAGTCTTGTAAATCGTCCATAGTTTATGGTTTCTAAATATTTGCATAATACATAAAACCACTTTAATTGGAGTTGTGGTAAGTGAAACAGTCTTACTGTGAATGTAATAAACAATAACTGTGCTGATCCGTCAATTGAGCTAATATTGAAAATAATAAACGGAGTCATTTAAATATTACAGTTTCACAATTATCTATTCACAAGTAAACATTTACATTTAATCAGATCGAGAAAATAGTATGCATATTTGGCATGCTATCTGAGGGGAGGTCTCCGAGCTCGGAATTTAGCCCAAACTCAGATAACTCCCCCATACCCCTAAGCAGGGATAGGAAAAGTTAGGAGTGAGGAGTTGGGGTGGAGGAGGGATGCTGGAAAACTGTCGTGGGATGGAGGTAATTTCGCTGTATATATATTTACCATTGTGCTAATTAAGTTGATTATCTGAACCTGTTCCTCCCGAACTTTGTTAATAAAACATCAAGTTAACTGATTATAAATAGCTTTGAAAACAAAATGTATCAAATTATTCTATATTGCATATGTTGTGTTAATACTTGATGGTAATGCAGCAATGAGGTGTATTAAACCGCTTACTTGAGCATTTGACTCCAGCATCATAATTATGATGGTCACAGTTGTAATTATATCTACCCCATCCTTTTGATCTACAATCCTTCAGTGAAGACTCTGATCCTTTACACTGCACTTCATCCATCCAGACTTTTCCTGATCCTCCTCCAAAGTAAGAAATTCCTGGTGTTTCGAAAGCTTCCCCACAGCTCAGCTCTCTACACACCACTTCAGCATCAGGCATATCCCAGTTATAATGACACACTGTTCCCCACTGACCATCATGAAGAACCTCCACTCTACCAACACAGCGACTGTTACCATTCATCAGCCTCACATTCACTCGGTCTATCCATGAGAGATACATATATAACTGCATAATCACATGTAAATCATATATACATTATAGAATGTTTTATTAAAATAAATAAATAAATAATTTTATCTGTCCCTGAGTGTACTTACTAGCAGTGATGACTGTAACCACTGAAGACAATAAAATAAGTGCCAGACAGCTTTCCATCCCTTTATTTACCCAAAAGACTAATAAATTCAGCACCAAAGTTTCTCCTCTGCTCCATCAAACACACTGAAGAAACTGGCTCCTGTCATCCCCTAAAGAGAGAGAGAGAGACTCACAGCTGCCAATGACACTCACTGTTACCTTATTAGACACAACAGAGGAAATCATCAAACACAATCAGTGACAAATCAGAAATCAGCATTTTGATTTTCTCCATATATATCAATAAAGTGTCAGCGCTGATGAACGGGACTCCTCCTCCAGCGTGAAGAGACACTTCACTGAGGACAGACTCGTGTCAGTCAGAAGTCAGTGTGGAGATAAAGTCACACTAAACTTAAAGCAGATTGATACAGAAACACTGCAGCTTATATTCAGCATCAAAACCTGAACCTGAACACAGCAGATACACGCTCTGATCACTGACTGCTCACTTCAGACACTAAAACTTTACTTCACACAGAAAAAAGGTTTGTATTTGCTGTAAATATATAAAATATAATAAAGTAACCATTTTAAACTTATTTTTGGGACAACTGTGCATAATTTTAACTGTATTGTAACTACACTGCTCTGATAATCTAACCAAGCACAATAAACAGTATGTTATTATAAAACTTGGCTGATTGTGTACAACTATTCAGGGCTATTCAGATAAGATTTATAAATCAGCATTGGCTTTTGTTTCAAAATATTAATTTGGCATTATAGCAAAGACAACTGTAGCTGTAGATGTGTGTTTAGCACTGTAATGTGTAATTCATCCAGCAGATGGCAGCAAAACACTTATTGTAAAGAGGAGCAGACAAGAGTTGACCTTGTGTCACCACATGAGGGAGCTTCTTACTGGTGAACTTTTTCTGACAGAAAAAAAGAGACATTTCTAGAGAATGTTCATTTATTTTTTCATAGCTACATTACAGTACAGCTACAAATCTAATTTATTTAATGCAGAGCTCATTTCACAGCACATTCATTTTACCTTTTGTCTTCTGTTAGAATATGTTCTAATAGGCAAGGCAAGTTTATTTATATAGCACATTTCATATACAGTGGTAATTCAAAATGCTTTACATAAAAGTAAAATAGTCATTAAAAATAATAATCACAGCAATAAAAACAGGGAATTAATAATAATAAAAACAAGGAATTTTAAAGTGATATAGAAATTGATTTAAAATGAATTTAAAACAGTTAAGAATAGAAAATGATTATACATAAAATACAGTGCAGTCAGTTCGGACATAGCACAGTGCTCATTCAACAAATGCACAGCTAAACAGATGAGTTTTGAGACTGGATTTAAATATGGCTAATGTTTTAGCACATCTGATCTCTTCTGGAAGCTGGTTCCAACTGCGGGCGGCATAATAGCTAAAAGCAGACTCCCCTTGTTTTGTGTGAACCCTTGGTATTTCTAACTGACTCGATCCTAATGATCCGAGTGGTCTGTTAGGTTTATATTCAGTTAGCATATCTGCAATGTATTTAGGTCCTAGGCCATTGAGTGGCTTATAAACGAGTAAAAGTACTTTAAAATCAATCCTAAATGTAACTGGAAGCCAGTGTAAGGATCTGAGGACTGGTGTGATATGCTCAGATTTTCTGGTTCTAGTCAGAATCCTGGCAGCAGCGTTCTGGATGAGCTGCAGCTGTCTAATGGTCTTCTTTGGAAGGCCGGTGAGGAGACCATTACTGTCAAAGTCATGACTGGAAACAAAACATCTAATTCTTACAATGTTTTTGAGATGATAGTATGCTGATTTAGTTACTGCTTTGACATGACTACTAAAACTAAGGTCTGTCTCCAGAATCCCCCCAAGATTTCTGACTTGATTTTTAGTTGTTTGACCCCTAGAGTCAAGGTATGCATTCACCTTGAGAACTTCATCTTTGTTTCCAAATGCAATGACTTCAGTTTTCTCATTGTTTAATTAATTATAAGTACTTTGGGGTCAATATGACCCCAATCAACTTCTCCTTAGTTAAAAAAAAATGGTTCCCTTCATCTCAGTGGAATAAGATTTTGTTAGTTACTTTTCTACATTATCTATCTATATTCATATAAAAAAACTGGGCTTGATTCGGTCGTTCTGAAGGTATGTAATTTTTTTTTTACAAATGTGTTCTTTGGGGTCAATATGACCCCAATTGAAAATGAATGGTAAATGCGAAAAAACACTTTTTTTTTTTTTTTGTCAAAAAAAAAAAAAAAATCAATAAATCCAGAATAAATCTGGAAATTTCCACACAGAAAAGAAGGCCTGGTACTAGAGCACAAATGCAATGTAGAAAAGACATGCTCACTCACACACACACACACACACACACACACAAACACAGATATGACTGACACAGAGAGCATTTTTTATAGAATTTGGCAAAAAAAAAATCAGCCACAGATGCAGAACAAAGATGTAAAGGGTTGGGACCTAATGCACGCACAGGCACACTCACACACACACACGGGCACACACACACACACATTCATGCACAATGCATGCACGCACACACACACACACACACCTAATTACAACTACAATCTGGCTCTTAAGTCTTGTCCTTTAGGTGTGTCTTATGTTGCACTTTTCTGTGGCATTTTGTAAAACCAGACATTTCAAAATGCATCAAAAACTACAAAAAATCTACTATTTGAAATAATATTTATTTTTAATGTCTTTTCTAATGTTTATATATACATAAATTCACAAAATGTATCACTAAAGTAGTGATATGAGCAGTTGGCCACATCCAGTCAAATGAATGGCTGTCTAAGGCCCTCTGCTGGTCAAAATGATTTCTTTCCTAAACTGCAATCCTTGCAGGTTTATCTCTAACCAGCAGATGGCAGAATTCAACACCTAACATCTAGATCAATATCCAGAAACCACTTAAATCAAATTTAGATCATCATTTATGTGATTTTTTCATAAAAATTTGATATTTTACACGCAAGCTAATGGTGTGGTTGAGGAATTTTGTGGTAAACAGGTACAAAAGTACTTCATATCTCCCAAAACACAGCATTAATGTATAGATGGGAAGTTAACAAAAAATGATATATTATTTGTATCATTAAAAATGTATATATTTTTTACAATTATTCTATCAATTCCTGGGGTCATATTGACCCCAAAGATCCTTAGTGTAAAGAGGACAATCAGTGCTTATAAGGGTTAACTGAAGAAAGTTTTGGCACATCCAACTGTTCATTTCATCAATGCATTGGCAGAGGGAATCAATGGGGCTATAGTCATTTGGAGATAAGGCTAGGTACATTTGGGTATCATCAGCATAGCTGTGATAGGCAATTTGGTTCTTCCTCATTATCTGACTTAGTGGGAGCATATACAGGCTAAACAAGAGCGGTGCAAGAATTGAGCCTTGTGGGACTCCGCATGTCATGGCCGTCCACTTAGACTTATGCTCTCCTATACTCACATAATAACCTCTCCCTTCTAAGTATGACCTGAACCATTTGAGTGCCATCCCAGAAAGTCCGACCCAGTTTTCCAGTCTCTCTAGAAGTATGTTATGATCGACGGTGTCAAACACAGCACTAAGATCTAGTAGTACCAGCACTGATATTTTTCCAGAATCAGAATTAAAGCGAATATCATTTATCTTAATGAGTGCTGTCTCTGTGCTGTGATGCGCTCGGAAACCAGATTGAAAATTGTCCAGGTATCCATTTGAGTTTAAGTAGTTGTTCAGCTGATTAAAAACTACCTTTTCAATAATCTTACCTATGAAAGGAATATTTGATATTGGTCTATAGTTGCTCAACATGGTGTTATCAAGATTGCGGTTTTTCAGAAGGGGCTTAACAACTGCAGTTTTAAGGGAGTTTAGAAAAGTCCCAGAAAGAAGTGAGGCGTTCACCACTTCTAAGAGATCTGCTTCTAAACAGTTAAGCACACTTTTGAAAAAAGATGTGGGAAGTGTGTCAAGATAGCAGGTTGACGATTTAATGTGCTGTACTATTTCTTCCAAAATCTTGCTATCAATTGCTTTAAAAACAGACAAAGGCACTTCTTTTTGAAATTGCGTTCGAATCTGTGTAACCTCTGCATAACTTGAGGCTGTGCCAATCTCCTTTCTGATATTATTGATCTTCTCAGAAAAGGAAGCAAACTCATTGCATTTGCTGTCGGAGTGCAATTCACTGGGAATCTGACTTGGGGTGGGGGGGGGGGGGGGGGGGTTGTCAGTCTCAACAGTCGCAAAAAGAGTGCAAGTGTTGTTTAAGTTACTGTTTATAAGGTTTGAGAAGAAGGTCTGTCTAGCCGTGGCTAGTTCCACATTGAAAGCATGAAGGCTGTCTTTATAGATGCTATAGTGAATTTCGAGTTTCGTCTTCCGCCACATCCGCTCAGCTTTTCTGCATTGTCTTTTCATACTCTGAACTGCTGTTGATTTTCACCAAAATGATTTTTGTCTGCCAGTCTTCTTGCTGACCTTTATTGGAGCAATATCATCAATAACATTCTTAACTTTTGAGTTAAATGAATCCAGGATAAGATCAACAGAGTCTGCAGAAATGCTTGGTGTTAAAGATATAGCCTTCATAAATAGCGCACTAGTGTTCTCATTAATGCATCTCTTTCTGACAGAGACAGATCTAGATTCAGTGGTAACAGAGATCAATATATCAAAGAAAATACAGAAGTGATCAGATAGTGCTACATCCTTAATAACAATGGATGAAATGTTTAGACCTCTACTGAGGAGTAAATCTAGAGTGTGTCCACGATTGTGTGTGGGTCCATGCACACGCTGAATCAGGTCAAAAGTGTTTAAAACGGTTATAATTTCTTTTGTAGTTTTGATTTCTGCATTATCTATGTGAATATTAAAATCCCCTGCAATAGCAAAACCGTCAAACTCTGAGGAAATCATTGATAACAGTTCAGTGAGCTCTTCAACAAAGGCTGGAGAATATTTTGGAGGCCTGTAAATATGGAGGCAGAATGATCTCAATAATTCACGAAAAAGACACGATGCACACATGCGTAACCCAATTCACATGCATGAGAAATAATTCACGTGCACGAAAAAAAAATAAAATAAATATATATATATATATATATATAAAAAAAATATTTCACGTGCACAAAATAAGAATATATATTCATAAAATACGTTTCACAAATGCAAAACGATTCACAAATGTGTACAACATTTTTGAATGTTTAAAATTCACGCCTGTATCATGGACTGTGAATGTGTGAATCACCTGTATTTGAGACTTTTTTTTTTAACAAAAAATAAATAGTTACAGCTCAAAACAGATTATAACAACAAAACTAGATATAGCTTTGATATAAACAATATACAAATATCTTGGAAAAATAGCCAATCAAAACATTAAGCCAGGGGAAACATATAAATTACAATAAATTCAATTTGAGAAAAAAAAAAAAAAAAAAGGCTAAATCCCACCCTCCCAACAGCTAGTCAATAGCATATTATAAAGAAGAATAAATATTATACTTTGAGCACAGCGTATAAGATTAAGGCTTTGAAATTGCTGGAAGAGGAAATAGTATCCAGATAACATTTCAGGTCTTTACAAAAAAATAGAAGTTTACCAGACAAATTTATATTTCTGTATAAAAAAAAATTAGCTAGGAAAATAAATAGATTAGAAAATATTTGTCTTTTACATTCTTGTGAGAGTTATAAAAACCAAATAAGACATCCTTAAACACCAAAGAAAATTTGTCTAAGATAAAGACGTACAAATATACAGAAATTTGTCCAAAAGGTAGCAACATGGACACAATCCCAAAAAAGATGATATACAGACTCATTTTCCACTCCGCAAAAGGAGCAGAGGGGATCCATCTCAGGAAACATTTTTTTAAGATAAAGTTTGACAGGGGAAAATTGGTGTAGTAACTTAAAAGATATCTCTTTAACCTTATGAAAATATTCCACTGATGGCGAGCGTAGTGAGAACCCAAGTGCAGTTTATTTACAACGTGAAATCCAAAATCCAAACAGACGAAGACTTGACATGAACAGGCTTGACATGGAACAGACTTGGCATGGCATGAACAAACTAGACTCACCAACAGCAGGTTACAACATCAATACATGACAAAGCAACAAAGGCAATGGCATGGCTACTTATAGAAAACAGAGTGGGTCACATGACATGAACAAACCAATGAGAAACAAGACACATGATTAAGACAACCAATCAGAACATGACACAATGAACAAGCGAACCAATAGCAGGAATACAAGAGGGCAAGGGAAGCATGAAACAAACAGGAACCGTAGCTAAACTTCAAAATAAAAGACATGAAAACAAGAACACACAGAACCCCAAAACCCCACATTACATGTCCCCCCCTCTAAGGGTGGCTCCAGATGCCCTAACGACACAGAGCCCCAAAAACCATCCAGGAGGGTGGTGGAGTGGAGGCGGAACAGACATAGTCCAGGGGGCAGGATGGAGGGCCAGGCCCGTGAAGGGGAACAGGGCCTGGAGCAGGGGGCCATGGCAGAGCAGGCAGAGCAGGGGGCCATGGCAGAGCAGGGGCCTCTGAAAAGACAGGGGCGAGTCTTTTCCTCGCTTAGTTGCTCTCAGATTGGTCCTGAATCTCTTTTAAACTAAGACTCCCATTTAGAAATGTTTAAGTTAAATTAGGAGCTCTCTGAGAGGATTCTTAGAACCTTTAAGAATACGGACCCAGATCTTCAACAGTTCAGCTCATGACAGATCAGACTCAATGTGTCATTAAAATAACCAAAATAAAACATTTTACAAACGTTCTGAAAATTATTACACATTTACCTGTAGCCTCAAAACATCAAAATAACTGCCACATCTTTGGGGTGTTTCATTTATGTCTAAAACAATAAAATAGAAAACACAATAGGCCACATTGCAGTGACTTAATTGAACGGCAAATTTAACACATAAATCACAATAGCGGTGATGCCCAAACAACTACATTACTAATTGAATTTAAACCTGAATTTTTTTTTACGATTTTGAACAGTTAGCAACACATTTTATAAAAATAGCTTCAGAAGTATTTAATATTCTGCTCTATTTTTGTTACTAATTGTCATGTGTCAGGGGCCTGTTTCAATAAGGAGGTTCAACCAACTCGGAGTTTAAACTTGAACTCAGAGTTGACTTACTCAGAGATGGGAAACTCAGAGTTTTCGGTTACAGAACAGCTGAATTGTGTTAGTTTACTCAACTCTAAGTAGGTTGACTCTGAGTTTAGCGCGTGCACCACGACTATGAAAAGTCATGATCAGTGGAGCTCCGAAATTACGATTCACCATGGCAACAGCTCCCGCCAAAAAGACGTCAGCGCGCATACTTCCGTCAATGCGTAACTTTAATTCTTAATAACTGTCAATAACTTAATAACCGTTACAATATCAGAGGTGAAAACTGTACATTGAAATAATATTCGTTTTAATGGTATCCCATGGCCACAAAAAAAAAAAAAAGAAAAAAAGGAAAAAGACAAAGAAGAAACATAAGCGTGGCAGCAGCTAAAAATGAAGTATAAAAACACAATTAATCAAGGTAAAGCTTTAAACATGAAAGGTTCATGAGTGTGCGCTAAATGACTTTACAAACATTTGACATTAAATATCATTCTGTGTCTATTTCAATGCGCTGCAGCTTTTTCCACAGTCTAACACTCTTTTCACATAATTAAATATTTCAAAAAAATTCAATAAAATTCACATAATTATAATTATACATTTCTTAATTAGAGTAATAAAATTAACTACTGGCTTGTCGACAGCAAGAAGGCAGAGGGAGAACCTGCAGCAGCACCACTGACAGATGAAGAGGAGATGCTCAAGTATTGGAAGATTTCTAAAATCCAAAATAAAAAGAATAACTTTTGCTTTTGTATTAGGAAATAAAGATGACCAAAATAAATTGTGAATAATTTGTTTATTTAACAGCTGTGGTGGTGGTTACGGATCGTGCTACCCCTTCATCTGGCATCCTTCCATACAGTAATTAGTTTAATTATCAGAAGGTGCAATGATGGAGATATGCTTGTCATCAATGCATCCAACCACACTGGAGATCCTGATTATTGGGTTACTTCCAGACGTCACAGAAAGATGTTATCAAGTGAACGTCATTTATCAGATTAGCCTCATTTAAACTGATTTCTACACCACTAACCTACAGTCCTGTGATACTCCTCTTTGACGGATTTGTGCCCAGGATAAAGTTCTCAGAATGAGTGAGAGGGATGCACACTTTCCTTAAATTCTGAATACAGGATTTATAATGTGATAAATAATAATCTCCGATGTTTTAAAGAAAACTACCATTTAAAATGGGACTGCTCAAATAAATATGCACATGAATACGGTGTAAAAAATTATTATAATAAAATAATATACAGTATTTAGTCTTGTTTCCATGAAGGAAAAAAAAAACGAATTCAAGTGATTTTTTATTTTATTTTGCAAATTATCTGGCAATGCGGTAATAAATTAAAAATAGCCCATTCTTGTTTCCGTTTGCATTAAGATTATTTTTCTTACCCTATGGAGAACACTTATATTTTAACAAGACTAAATATCTAGATATTTTTTTATCTATAGAAAATGGATTTTAACTTAAGAATTTTTAAGTATTTGTACTTGAAATAAGACAAAAATACTCAGTAAGATAAGCAATTTTGCAGCGTGAATGAATGAGGTATTAAAACATCTTACACTTTAAAAAGGGGGAGAAGACGGAAAGAAACTCTGGGTTCACCGAAGAAAACATGCTCCTGACCAGGTTAGGTTCACAGCGTAAGTTACCGGTAACTGACTCGGAGTATAAGTTATCTCTCTTTCAGAAACGGGTTTGACTTACCCTGCTTTCCCGGGTTTGACAAATCTCCCATTTTGAAACGGAAAACCCAGAGTTTCCCTCATTTCAGGGTTTACATACTCAGAGTTTTCACCTAACCTCCTTTCTGAAACGGGCCCCAGTTCTGTTCTTGTTTAGTTGTGTTCTTTGTTCAATTTGACCTATTTTCCTTTGTTAGTAGCCCCTGATTAGCACACCTGTTCTCTGTTCCTTTGATTACTCCAAATATATTGCAGCTCACACACTGACCCTCTCACCACCGCCACTTTTATCCAACTTGAACTGGTGCTGATACCTCAGGAATCACTCTCAACCTATGTGTTCATAAAAGCTTTTCAAACAATCATTCTTCATGTGTTTCATAATCACAATCACACAGCATATTAAGTGGGGGTCATGTTTCAGGACTCTTTATCTCAGTAAAGTCCCTGAGGTCCTGACACCTTGTACTTCTGGAGACTCCAGGTAGGTTGCAGTTCTGGAAAATGGTGGAGCTGGAGACTAAAGGGTTCCTGGTGGTTTCACACCTAATTCTTCATTGTAATTCTTGAAGTCTTTTGTTGTTAACATGTACATTAATTCTCCACCTGTTTTTTTTCTGACATTTGACATTTCGCTGTCCAGTGGTCATGGTTTTATAATTTAATGTGCATAATAATTAATTATTCATGCACTGTATATGTATAATATTATGTGGATTTTACACAGCTATGATGTTCTAACCAAAATCTCTATAAACAGTATATTAATACATTATAAAATAAACTAAGACAAAATTTGTAACTAAACATCGGTTTATATTCCAAAGATATGGCTTTGGCATCATATAAAGACATTTGTAGCTATACAGGTGCATATCAATAAATTAGAATATCGTGGAAAAGTTAATTTATTTCAGTAATTCAACTCAAATTGTGAAACTCGTGTATTAAATAAATTCAATGCACACAGACTGAAGTAGTTTAAGTCTTTGGTTCTTTTAATTGTGATGATTTAGGCTCACATTTAACAAAAACCCATCAATTCACTATCTCAACTAATTAGAATATGGTGACATGCCAATCAGCTAATCAACTCAAAACACCTGCAAAGGTTTCCTGAGCCATCAAAATGGTCTCTCAGTTTGGTTCATTAGGCTACACAATCATGGGGAAGACTGCTGATCTGACAGTTGTCCAGAAGACAATCATTGACACCCTTCACAAGGAGGGTAAGCCACAAACATTCATTGCCAAAGAAGCTGGCTGTTCACAGAGTGCTGTATCCAAGCATGTTAAAAGAAAGTTGAGTGGAAGAAAAAGATGCACAACCAACCGAGAGAACCGCAGCCTCATGAGGATTGTCAAGCAAAATCGATTCAAGAATTTGGGTGAACTTCACAAGGAATGGACTGAGGCTGGGGTCAAGGCATCAAGAGCCACCACACACAGACGTGTCAAGGAATTTGGCTACAGTTGTCGTATTCCTCTTGTTAAGCCACTCCTGAACCACAGACAACGTCAGAGGCGTCTTACCTGGGCTAAGGAGAAGAAGAACTGGATTGTTGCCCAGTGGTCCAAAGTCCTCTTTTCAGATGAGAGCTAGTTTTGTATTTCATTTGGAAACCAAGGTCCTAGAGTCTGGAGGAAGGGTGGAGAAGCTCATAGCCCAAGTTGCATGAAGTTCAGTGTTAAGTTTCCACAGTCTGTGATGATTTGGGGTGCAATGTCATCTGCTGGTGTTGGTTCATGCACTTCATACTTCCTTCTGCTGACCAGCTTTTTAAAGATGCTGATTTCATTTTCCAGCAGGACTTGGCACCTGCCCACACTGCCAAAAGCACCAAAAGTTAAATGACCATGGTGTTGGTGTGCTTGACTGGCCAGCAAACTCGCCAGACCTCAACCGGTATTGTCAAGAGGAACATGAGAAACAAGAGACCAAAAAATGCAGATGAGCTGAAGGCCACTGTTAAAGAAACCTGGGCTTCCATACCACCTCAGCAGTGCCACAAACTGATCACCTCCATGCCACGCCGAATTGAGGCAGTAATTAAAGCAAAAGAAGCCCCTACCAAGTATTGAGTACATATACAGTATATTAACATACTTTCCAGAAGGCCAACAAATGTTTTTAAAAATGTTTTTTTTTTTATTGGTCTTATCAAGTATTCTAATTTGTTGAGATAGTGAATTGGTGGGTTTTTGTTAAATGTGAGCCTAAATCATCACAATTAAAAGAACCAAAGACTTAAACTACTTCAGTCTGTGTGCGTTGAATTTATTTAATACGTAAGTTTCACATTTTGAGTTGAATTACTGAAATAAATGAACTTTTCCACGACATTAATTTATTGAGATGCACCTGTAGATGTGTACATATGTGTTTGCATTTGTGTGTGTGTGTGCATTATTCATCCAGATGGCAGCAAATAACTTCTCATTGTAAAGAGGAGCTGACAAGAGTCTTGTCCTCGTGTTTCCACACGAGGGAGCTTCACAATAACATTTTGTTTCTGGACACAAATTGTTCATTTCTTTCTAACAGCTTCATAATGGCTACATTTCTAATTTATTTCATGTAAAGCTCATTTCACAGCACGCTAAGTTTACTCTATATCTGCTGTACAGATATATTTTAATACACAGAGCGGCAGAATAATGTAAATACACACTGGGAAAAAAATCGAATGAGGTCATGAAAGGAAGAAATCATAGAACTTCTTATTTAACTTTTTTTTTATTTTATTTTGTGAAACCTGTTGAACACAGACAAGTGAGTAGTTTCTGTGAGGGTTATGCTATGTTAGGGGTAGGGGTCACCTCATTATTCGCCTGTCATAAAGATAATGGAAATATATGAGATGTTCTGCAATAAATCTTTGCCATCTATTTTTTTTGTTATTTTTATTGTTAAAAAATTTGGCTGTGTTGGGCATTGTAATAATTTACACCTATATTATTTATTTTTTTGTCATTATATTTAGGTAAATAATGCTGTCTGAATAATATAATTTGTTTATTTGTTCATTTGGTAAAAAAGCAATAATATCAGTATAAAAATAATAAGCTGAATACTGAAATTCAAACTGTTACCAAATTTTGCAATGTAACTTTTCATAAAAAGGCACTGATGCATTAGTAGCAATATAAGAAACTCCCAGTAGCTCCACACTGTAAACCCCAATGTTGTCATTAATAAAGAAATCAAGTTATCATAACTTAGCATTACTTAAAATGACATGGTTTGGTGTCAAAACTTAAACAGATATGTTTGATTGACTCATTTGGGAGCAAAAATCTTTCGAATTAAGATTTCAAGTGTAATTAACTCAAAATTTCAATTTATTTTAATTATGCTCTGTGTCTCTGTTTAATATGATTGGTGTTTGAAATTCTGCCTTGACAAAGACGCTGATTGGTCGATCCTACTTGTGCAACAACTGAACAACAATCGAGAAGTCAATATTACTGGTTACTGCATTTTTATATTCAGTAATAGGCCTATTCTTAAAAATGAGACACTACTTACTGCCGTGGATATTCCACATCATAGCAACCAAATCGTCAGCTGGAAAAACGCTGTGCCACCAAAGCGTTCTCAAGCGTCACCAGCTGGTCGTTTTCAGAAGAGCACCTGGCAAAAATGCTTTGATGAATGTTCAGTTGAATGTTTATTGTTAGGCATATGGCCTATTAGTCTTTTTTTGTGCATTTATTTATGAAATATACTGGAGCCAAACCTGAGAAAGGAGTCCAGAATATTCCACAGCGTTCCTGGACACGTGACTTACGTAATTGTCATTCATAAGCAGGGATTGTGTTTTTAGTGAATGAGCGTGCACGCGTGCCCTATTTACGAATGATAGGAATTCATTCACATACACATGTTTAACTATCAAATCTGATGTTTACGAAGCATTTGTGAATCTGGAGGAGAGTTTTCGGGCAGATTGCTTTGAATTTACTCACATTTACGCAAGTTTCATGAATGAGTCCATGTTATTATTGCATCCTGTTAATGTACAAAAATACTGAGGTGCAAATAGTATCTGCCAATATAAAGTAAGTTACAGATAGCATAATTCCTATTTAAACTTCTGGCAAAGATTGCTGCTGGTCCAGTCCAGGAAAGCATTGTTGCAATCATGTGATGAAAATCATGTATGATAGAGGATGCGATCATAGGCTGTAACCTGTCAGTGTAAATCTTGTATGAGATAGAGATGTTTCCAGCAAATAGTAACCCATAATTTAAAACCTTGATTGTGGGGCAGGGGTGGGGCCGACAAGACATTGTGCCCAGGGGCCTCTGAATTCCTAATCCGGGCCTGCAAGTAGGTCATTGCTGCAGTTAAGGAGCAAACTGGAACATTGACTTACCAGGTTGAGCGGTCAAGCGGTACACTATGGCTGTGACATGTCGACCAGCTAGGAAAAAGTACACTGACAAGAGCAGAAGAACTCTCAATTTGGCCTGCTGTTTCTTCTGTCTCTTAAAACTACCATCATCTCTTACAAACATCCAATGGCTACACCATGTTATTGCAAATTAGTTTATTTAATTCCACCAGATTGCTCTTCTATCTCCCTCCATTTGTTGGATTTTTAAATGTTGTATAGCTTAAATACTGCAATAACTAAAAATAGTTTTACTGAAATATATGTTAAATCGTTTGAAGGTGGAAGTTTACCCTGAAACTTTAAGGCAAACATTAAAAATATTATTGAACGGGGGGATCACGTGACCCTTTGATGGCGATGCAGACTTAGTCTTTTGCTCCGCTCACTTTGCCACATATTTTACGATCCTGTCAGTAAAACTTAAACCACTCTGCATTGGACCCATCATGAGTGCTAAGGCAGACAAAGGGGATCGGAAAAGAGAGATTGAGCAATCGCCAATGAAGAAAAAATTCAGAGATTCAGCCATCTCCAGAGAAGACCTCGACGAGGCTATTGCTAACCGCATTGAACTAGCATTTAAAGAGCAGCAAAGCACTTTGAATTCAGTTGTGAATTCGGCAGTAAGAGAGGCGATGGACTCGGTGCTGATTCCAGGATTGCGCGAACTGCGTGAGGACATACAAGCGACCAACAAGTCTGTTAAAGAGCTAAGAGAGGAATTTGAGGCCATAGCTACCGAGACGACGCAGACACGTGACCGCGTTGATTCTGTTCAGGCAGCGGAGCGTGAAGATAAGAGGACAGTCACGGACTTAAAGGATCAGCTGGAGCAACTCACAGAGAAGATGACAGATATGGAGGACAGGTGCAGAAGGAACAACGTAAGACTGGTGGGGCTGCCAGAAGGGATGGAGGGTCCAGACGCAGCTGGTTTCCTCAGAGTTAATCTTTCCAAGTGGATTCCTTCCTTGAGGGGCCGTGACATTGAGATTGATCGGGCGCATCGCGTGTATGACGGAGGGAAGGGCTCCGATCGGCCGCGCACTCTCATCTTCCGTGTACTAAGATGGCATGACAGATCGGAAATCCTGAAAGGTGCCAGGCAGGCTTATCCGGTGAAATGCGCACAGAACAATATCACACTGCTAATTTTTCCCGACTTTAGTCCAGCTACAGCGATCAGGGGAAAGGCATTTGGTCCGGTTTTTAAGAAGATGACAGCGCTTGGTCTCCAGCCCTTCCTCATCTATCCGGCGGTAATTAAACTACGGCACAAGGGTGAGCAGAGGAGCTTCGATTCTCTTCAGAAAGCGGAGGATTTTGTCAGCTCCCTGTCTCAGCGGAGAATGTATGCCACAGCTCTGCGGGGGGACGACGGGGGAGCAGCGGCCGCTGTTTCTCCAGCCCGGCGAGAGGGGCTTGACGGCCGAGATGGACATGGTCCTAGCTGCCCAAGAGGGGATGATGGCAGGATGAACATGGACGCTTACTAAACCTATTTTTTGCTTTTTCTTCTCTCCTCTCTTCTACTGGGATATTGTCCCTATATATCCAGTACAACGATCTCTTTGCTGGTAAGACTGACACTCCATTTTTTCTTTTTTGGAGGGGACTTTTGGAGGGGACTCTTTTGGCTGTGTGAGCCTTTCGGGAGACATGTCTTGCGTTGGAGTTGATCGGTCACGAACCATCACTATTTTTTGTTGCTCAGTCAGACCTATGTTCTCGGTAATGTGCGGTCTGAGTTGTTCTTTGTTTATGGTTGTCAGTTGTTCATGTTTTTAGGTTGTTTTTATTTGTTACAACAGACATTTATACTTCTATTTATTTTACCTTATTTCTAAAGGGATTTTTCATCTAGGAGGTTTGGTATCTAAAATGCACATCAGCGTTTACATGTTATTTACAGAATGGAAGTGCTTCTGTTTTTTTAATTTATTGAATACAATCTTGGGATTATGAATATTCAATGCATACTCTAAATATTTTATCACTGAATGTGAATGGTTTAAATTCTGCTGTTAAACGAACCCGTGTGTTAGAATATTTACACCGTAAATCTATCTCCTGTGCCTTAATACAAGAGACACATTTAAAACAATCTGACGTGGCACGTTTCCAGAATAAATAATACAAATTAATAGCTTTTTCCTGCGCTCAAAATAAAATTAAGGGGGTGCTTATCCTTGTTAACCGGAAGTTGAATTTAACGATTGAACACCTTGGTAGTGATGAGAAGGGTAGATTTGTTTTTATCCGATGCAAAATATATAATAATAGGTTAGCACTGGTCTCTATTTATGGTCCGAATGAGACAGACAGTGCATTCCTTACACAGATTTCCAAAACTCTACTTGAGGAGATTGATTGCCCTCTAGTGGTGGGTGGTGATTTTAATGCTGTCATAAATCCTGCTTTAGATTAATCTCAATCTGATACAACAGCCAATACATCCTCTAAATTATTGAATAAATTTATCACTGAGCTCAACTTAATCGATCTTTGGAGAATTCAGAATACTAAAGCTAAGGACTTCACTTTTTTTCTAATAGACACAAGACTTTCTCTAGGATAGACTACATATTTCTCAGCCCATCTTTAATTTCGTTTAATTCCTCCATCTCTATATTACCAATTTTATTATCTGATCATTCTGCTGTGTTGTGCAGTGTTCCTCTTTCCGATGAGAAAGCCAAGTCCCCTAGATGGCGCTTTAACATATCATTATTAAGTAATCAGACTTTCATTACTTCTCTAAAATAATATATTAAGGAATTTCTTGAAATTAATATGCCCTCTGAAGTGGATCCTCAAATACTGTGGGAAACGACTAAGTGTGCTATAAGAGGTTTCTGTATATTTTTCTCTTCTACTCTTGCCAAAGCGAAAACTCACCAATTTACACAATTAGAAAATAAAATCCAGACATTACAAAACCTACAAAAACAACATTTTACTGAGCAACAGGCTACACAGCTGTCCTCTTTAAAAGAAGAATATGATTTACTTTCACACTCAAAGGCGGTATTTATTTTACATAGGACTAGGCAAAAATATTATTTTGAATCAGAGAGACCTAGTCATTTATTGGCCCTTAGGCTGAAAGAATGCAAGTCTAAGGCATATATTAGCGCAATAAAATCATCGGATGATCAGGTCACCACGAATCCTGTGGCAATTAATGACATATTTAAAGGTTTTTACACAAATCTGTATAAAGCTGAAAAAGATTTTGATTAACCAATTTGTAAGCAGTATTTAGATAAATTGGAACTGCCTCGGATCTCACAGATAGATAAAGAATCTTTGGAGGCCCCATTAAGTTTGGAGGAACTCCACGTCTCTTTAAAAAGCCTTCAAAAGGGCAAATCGCCGGGTCTAGATGGTCTCCCTCCTGAATTATATTTAGAAATTTGGGATTTGGTAGGGATACCTATGCTTAACTCATTTAATTTTGCAATTGAACATGGGGTATTTCATAGACATCAAAAAACTTCACTGATTTCATTACTTCTTAAAAAAGGGAAAAGATCCATTAGATTTTTCCAGCTACAGACCGATTTCGCTTATCCCATGTGATCTAAAAATCTATGCTAAAGTTTTTGCCTCTCGTATGGAGAAGGTAATTCATAGTCTGATCAAGGAGGACCAAACCGATTTCATCAAGGGGCGCAATGCATCAGACAATATGCGTCGACTCCTTCATATTCTTGACTTTGCGGACTCCCACCCAACCCCTTGTGCGGTCTTTTCACTTGATGCAGAAAAAGCCTTTGACAGGCTAGAGTGGAATTATATGTGGGCAGTTCTGCAATGTTTCGGCTTCGGTGAACACTTAATTTCTATGATTAAGACATTATACCACTCACCTGCAGCATCAGTCATAACTGGTAATATTATTTCCCCCTCATTCCCTTTACAGCGGGGAACGAGGCAGGGGTGTCCGCTTTCCCCCTTATTGTTTTGTCTATCTCTTGAGCCCTTAGCGCAAGCCATCAGGAAATCTGAAGTATCGATTAAGATTCATGATCATAATCATAGTATTTCATTATACGCTGATGATATTATTCTATATTTAGACCACTTTGATGTTTCAGTCTCTAGTATAATTAAGGAATTTGATAATTTTAGTAGCCTATCAGGATATAAAATAAATTGGAGCAAATGTGCTTTAATGCCAATTAACAATGTTAAGGTTAATTATTCTATTCCCTCATTTATCCCTATTAAGGAATATTTCATCTATTTGGGCATTACCATATATAAAAACATTCATAAGATTGCCAGAGACAATTTTAATAACATTTTAGTTAAGGTCAAAAATGACATTCAAAGATGGAAGAATCTTAAAGTCTCTCTCCAAGGAAGAATCTCCACTGTTAAGATGAATTTGTTACCTCGATTTCATTTTTTTTTTCTCTATGCTACCACTTTCTCCCCCTCCAGGTTACTTTAAGGATGAGATTACAACATCCTAATAGCGCAGGAGGACTGGCTGTACCAAATTTTGAATTATATTATTGGTCGTTCCAGCTTAAGACTCTTCATAATTGGGTTGATCCTCAATCTACAGTTTCATGGAGAGTGATTGAAGCTGACAAGGTTAAACCAAATAGACTTCAAGATATTTTATTTACTGGCACAGGAAAAAAAGGGGATAATTATAAATGTTGTGGCTAACTCTGGCTAACAAAATCTGGAAAACGGTTGAACGTCGGATAGGTGGACCCTTCAAATTTTGTAACAGTACTCCTTTATGGCACAATTTTAATTTTGTATGTGGAAATCGTCCATTTGTCCAACCCTCTTGGTCTTCTTTAGGTGTAAACACATGTGGTGATATGTATGATGACCAGGGCCTCTGTTCATTTCAGACATTGAGAACCAAATTTTGTCTACCAGCATCCGCATATTTTGTCTTTCTTCAATTACGTTCTGCTCTCAAAGCATATGGCGTTCCGTGGGCATCTTCTATTTCCTCTCATCCTATGTGGGACTGGATTGCACCATCTGCTGGTCAGCCATCTGTTTCCTTAATATATAATAAAATTATTGATTGCATTATAAAACCTCTTTCTATTAAAACTATTTGGAATCTGACCTTAATTTATCTGTCGACTGGGAGAGAGTGTGGTCTAATCTCAGTTTAACATATAAAAATCTGGCTCATCGTCTTATTCACTTCAAAGTCATTCATAGAGCATACATAACTCCTTACAAAAGATTTAAAATGAAACTACAGTCAAATTTGAACTGCCATATATGTAACACTACATCATCAGGCGCTTTTCTGCATATGTTTTGGGAATGTCCTATCGTCATTAGTCTATGGACACATGTAAACCTGGTTTTGTCATCATTACTGCGAATTGATTGGTCTGTTAACCCAAGTTTGTGTCTTCTTAATGATGATTCTGGTCTCTGTATTAATTCAATGCAAAAGAGAATGTTGTTTGCTGGTTTTACAGCTGCGAAGAAAACAATAATCCAGAACTGGTTTACACCGCACATGTGTAGAAAAACATATTGGATCCGTAGCCTCCTGCAAATAGTGACGTGTGAATGTACAACGGCGCGAGTTGGTGGGGCCAGGCCTTCGACCACTGACGCTTGGCAGTGTTTTTTGATGGATGTACGTGATTGTATAGGGGAGTGACTTTTGTGTTTTTGTTGTCCTTCCCTCTCCCCCTCCCTTTTGATTGGACCTTGAGATGTTGAGTATGTGTCTGTTGTTTTGTTTTGTTATATTTTGGATGTTATGTTGTGTTATGTGTGAAAAAAATAAAAATAAAAAACTGTTGATAACAAAAAAAAACTAAATGTAGGCTACAGACAGTAAGTCGCACGCAGAGGGTGAACTCTGCACTCCTTGTTGACTTGCCCATTACCGTAACCTGATGGTTTGGCTTTGACTCACAGAAGCTTATTAAACCTGAAAACAGGGCTTCAGGGTTTGAGTCACGAGCATCAGTCAGCACTGAATCAGATCTGCTCTCTGCGGCCATGATCAAGTATCTCAATAAACATTTCTCATCCTCCACAAAAAGGAAGGAAGGACTAGAGGGAATCTGGAGCCTCTTTATTCTCTCCTAGTTTACTAAAACAAAGACAGGCGGTTGTTTTCTGTCTAATGAGCAGATGATGTGGTGAGAGTGCTGTCGATGAGATATCTGATCCTGGTCTTTTGGAGAGGAACGGCGTCAGTGTGGGAGCTCAATATTTGTCATCGCGTGTGTTTCTGACTGAGAGTTGCTCATCAGGGGGTCCGGGGTGTGTGTGTTTCCGCTTTTACAGACTGTTTTTCAAAGCCAGGACTTTTTTTGGTTTTGAATTAAACTATAATTTACTGCCAAACCTACAATATTTGGTTATGGTTCTTTAAACCATGAAGACTTGTGGCAACAATTAGTCGTTTTTTCAGATATCTACATGTATCTAAAAGCCATAAAACTGGCTGAGCTACTGAACTACTAAAATGAATAGATCGTGTGGCAAAGTAACAAAACAAATCCAGCATGACACAGAATCTATAATGTACTTTATATGATGGTGCATATGATGGACAGAACAAGAGATGTAGACTTAATTATTTTAAATTATACACACACACACACACACACACACACAGACACACACTTCGTCACACACTTATAAATTTAAAATATTTTTAAATAAAAAATAATGACAGTTAGCTAAAGAGAACAAGAGATATAGACAATGATTTTCAATACACACACACACACACACAACACTAAAAAATCATTAAATTAAAAAAAAAAAATAGTTACTAATTTAATTTATTTATATTGACTACAAATATACATAAATATATAAAAATACATATAGAATTTATAAATATTACTAAATAAAAACATTAAATACATTTTTTACATTTTATGTGTGTGTGTGTGTAATAAAATATTACTAAAAATATTAAATAAGAAATTACACTTCATATACTAATTCATTTATATTGACAAAATATACATAAATATATAATAAATAAATATAATTAATGTATTTATTTAATCTGTATATAAAAATAAATACATATAATTAATCTATTTATATAATCTGTGCTGTAGATTAATAAAAGTGTAATGTGTGTGTGTGTGTGTGTGTATATATAGAGAGAGAGTGAGTGAGAGAGAGAGAGAGAGAGAGAGAGAGAGAGAGAGAGAGAGAGAGAAATAAAATAATTTTAAATACATATTTTACGCAAGTAGAATTTACTGCGTCTGCTAAACCTCCAATATTTGGTTATACGTTTCTTTAGGCCATGAAGATTTGCTGTGGCAACACTTAGCATAAATACCTTTTAAAGCAATCATAGTGATCTCGTAAAATAACATGAAGAACCGCCCGATAAAAAAGTGACTCCATAGGCAGCTGTAACAGACAAGAAACCCAGTTAACCACAATCCAAATCATTTTGTTGCATTTCAAAGCTGATTTTGCTTACTTATACAACACATGCTTACTTGGTTATGTTTGCTTACTTATTTATATTTTGAATTACTTCATTTGAAATGTTTGTACCATTTGTGGCAACTTTGAAAACAGATTATGTCATATTTTCCATGACAATTATGTCATCCAAACAATCAGATATGCAGAAGACGAAGAGTTTGTTCATGCTGACTGCTTCACCTCTGTACTTTCAATCGTATTTAAAAGAGGACAAATCAAATTAAAATACACAGTGCGTCTAATTGAATTAGATAAATATGCATAGGTGCATATGCTGTACATTCTGGCATTCAAGCTTGACCAGCACATTACAATCAGCTGTGCAAACAGCCTCGGTCGCATGAGACTGCACTCTCTATATGCAAATTCTGCAGGGGAAATTGAGTTTTTAATTGAAAAATGAATATTGATATGATACATGACACAATCAAATACTCACTCCTCCTCCAGCAGACACTCTCTCCAGAGCCTGAGAGGGGAATAAAAAGAGTTTGTGAAGAGTTCGACATTAGCCAAGTCTGCTAGAAACAAGCCTGAACTGAAAAAGTAGTGATAACTAAACACACAATATCATGGTTTGATAGTCGCCTTGAGTTTAATGGCATTATGTTTTAACAAATAACACCTAAAAGATTATCTATTTATAAACCTGTTAAAATCCGATGCAACATGCATCAGCTAATAAGCAAAGGATGTGGTTGAAGATGCGTGGGCAATGTGATCTTATTTGTGACGTGTGAGCCAGACTTACGAGACATGCTGACATCCTGGCATTTCGACCACAGAAACACGCTTGAGCCTTCAGATACTGACTCATAGGGAAACCACACACAGCATCGACACACCCTGAGCAACAACCACAAAACAACACAAAAAAACAGAGATGAAAAACTGTACAGCTTAAGTTTTAACATCAAATTCTTTTAAAAATAAATTATACTTGTAGTCAGCAAGGATGCATTAAAACTGATCAAAGATGATAGTAAAGACATTTATAATGTTATAAACTGTTATTTTAAATCGTAATAATATTTCACAATTTTACTGTATTTATTGCATTTTTAATCAAATAAAAGCACCCTTGGTAAGCATAAGAGACTTCTCAAAAACATTAAAAATCATAACAACCCAAACTTTTTATTGCATTTTAAACTAAACACTTAACATTTTGTAGATGAGAACCTGTTGAACACATGCCATTCAAACAAGACCCACACTGCAGTTCGAGGCCTATTCGTGGTGCAGATCAACACTGTTTACTCCAGCTATCATGCTAATTTAAACCATGCCAAACTGAACAGGATCCAGAGTCCAGCACAGGCCTGAAAAATGTGTGTGATACAGAATGAGCTGTGCGTAAAAAAATGCCTGAGAGAGGGACAGTGAACAAAACAATATCAGCGATTATGAAACGTTTGACTCATTGAGTGAACTTTAACACTGTTTTGAGGCGACCAGCTGCTGTGCGATGTTAAACTGAAGAGTCTTCAGTTTGCATGTGATAATATAAGTGTGTATTTTCTTATTTTTTTTTTATGAATATACAAATTGAATGCACTATAAATAAGCAACTGCTTAACTAATGATGTTGGTGGGCGGGACTTCCTGTTTTCTGTTTAAGTAGGAGACATTGCGTGGGCTCTTCTGAATTGAGTCGGCAAATGCAGGGCCTGAGAGGAGATATCGTGGAAAAGTATTACGCTGTCAAAATGAAAAGATCATAGCAATAAATTCTGCTCAGTGAAAGTGAAATTCTATGTAAAATCTTCATAAATCTGTGGAATGGTGCGAATGGCACAAAAAATGACACACTTCACCTTTAAATGCACAGCATGCTGTAATCGCACAGGGTTTTTGAGACTAAAAGACACAATGTGCATTTCAATTGGAACTGCATTTGTTTCATTACAGTTTGTTTCTTCTTCAGAACAAACGTGCTTGTAAAGCGAGCCGCTGAAGCCCTGAAAACGCTGACTTCATCATGCTGAAAACGCCACATGTTGTACTGACTCTTCTGGAGTTTGTGAGATCAAACAGACAATCTGTCGAAGGGAAGAGTGTTTGTGATGTCAGTCCAGCTTTTGCACACACTTCATGCGTTTTAGCTCTGTCCCTGCAGCAATCGAGGGTCTGTGATGTGATCAGCAGGCTTTAAAAGACAATGAGATATTATTGTAGCCCTGCTGTGCTTCATAGCACAGTAATTATGTGATCAAAATATCATATTTTGAAGGCACTCCAATCCTTTCTGCGCTGTCTGCTCTAAGAGAACGTGTCTAAGAGGCAGACAGAAACCACATGCTCTCTTAAAACTAACACCAAGTTACAAAGTCCACCAAAAAATAAAAATTGTCATCATTTACTTATTCTCACGTTGTTCCAAATCTGTATTCTCTATTAACATAATCTGAAAAAAGTGTCACGTGCTTTTTGTCCACACAATGAAAGGCAGTAGGGCGTAATTGGGTTGCTTTGGAGACAAGTGAACTTAATAATAATAATAATAATAAGTTATTATTATTATTAATTGTTACAATTACATTACAATTATATATTGCAAATAATGACTACAATATTTCTAATAACAATTATGTTTAAACAATGAATTAAGTCATTTAATAAACAACAATTTACATTTATAATAAAACAATGTATTATTTATTGTTAAATAATACATAAAATAATAATACTTTTTATTATTATTATGTTATAAAATGTATTAACAATTTTATAATAAATAATACATTTATTATCATTGTTGCAGTTATTATATTTACTATATTACTAAATCATATTACATTGTATATTGTATATTAGGGCTGGGCGATATATCTCATGCGATAGTCATGCGCATCTCGTCAGTAAAGCCGGCTCCTTGATTAGCGCTAAATCTCCATCACCTGCTTTCAAATGGAGCGGCATTTAATACACAGAGCTGTAGTTCACTAACAAGCGATGCAATATCGCGTTCATAATCGAAGGCGATTCATCTGTGATTATGAGCGCGAATTGCGTAGCTTGTCAGTGATCTACGGCTCTGTGTATTAAATGCCGCTCCATCTGAAAACAGGTGATGGAGATTTACTGCTAATCAAGGAACCGGCTTTACTGACGAGATGCGCATGCATATCGCATGCAATATATCGCCCAGCCCTATTGTATATTATATTGTAACAATTATTATAACTGTTGTGTTCATTTAATTCATTATTGAATAATAAGTATTATAATATTGTTATATATTGTTATATAAGATCATATTTTTTTTTTTACTTTTTTTATATTTGTAGATGTTAATCATTATAGATGTTAATTATTAGGATGTTGTAAAAATTACAATAATGATACAAAAATGTATTAATTATTATTAAATAATCTATTTATTTACAAAAAAAATCAAGAACAAAAATATTCATTATAAAAGAATTAATAACAAACATTGCCGGAAAAAAATATTATACAGAGAAAAGCAATTCCTGTGTGTGTGTGTGTGTGTGTGTGTGTGTGTGTGTGTGTGTGTGTGTGTGTGTGTGTGTGTGTGTGTGTGTGTGTGTGTGTGTGTGTGTGTGTGTGTGTGTGTGTGTGCTCTTACCCTGTCTGTCCTGATCAAACTCTTCAGAGAGCAGGTGGTAGCAGCAGCCCACACTGCACACGGCGCGCAGCTCCTGTTTGGCCCTGAACATCCTCAGAGTGCTGGGGGCCAAATCTCCACACGTATGCAGACCAACCAGAACTGCATCCTGGGTACCAGCCAGAGAAAAGAGAGAGGGAGAAAAAAAAAAAAAGGGGTAATTTAGTGAAATCAACACAGACCATTTGCCATCTCTCATTGATCATAAATAATGTGCAATGGACACATCCAAGTCCCTCTCCATTCTTGAGCTCAATTTCACCTAATTAACATGATTAGGATAATCGCAGGCGTCTCGCTGAGCTGTAATAGCACTGGTACAACTTCAGCTCTATAATCAGAGCCCACAGCTGGACAACTATTGCAGCATAATGCTTCTCTTGTGCTATTATATGAGTTTAGTATACATCAATTATTTGATCCTGAGAGAATGTCATATGAAATGAATACACAGTGCATTTACGAGAAAAAATGTAATGCTTCAAATAGAATAGAAAATACATCTTCAGCACCTACATAGTATTTTAAGCATGATATATGATGATATGATATTATAAAAATTTAATTTATTCTTTAATTCATTGATTATAATTATAAAATATAATGACAATAACAATAATTACTATTATTATTATTGTACCAATGCTAAAAAAAGCCATTATTTTATTATTATTAGTAGTAGTAGTAGTAGCAGTAGTCATTATTGCAATTAAGTTATAAATAAAATAATGCTGATAATAATAATAATAATAAACAACAACATCAGTATTATTACAGTAATTATTATTACTGTTGTTGTTTTTGTTGTTGTTACTTTACATTATTACACAATTTTTCACCCATGGTTATTTATTTTACAATTAATAATAAATTATTATTATTTTTATTATTACTACTATTGTTATTGTTTTTATTTTAACAACATTTATTTTAACATTTTTAAATATTTCTACAATTATTATTATTAAATAAAGAATTAAATAATTGGTTTAATAAATAATAATTATTATTATTACCGTTGTTGTTGTTTTACACTTTGTACAGAATGTTTCTGCCCTTTTTATTTAGAAAATGATTATTATTATTATTATTATTATATTTAGCAACATTTATTTAAACATTATTTGACATTTTTATAATATTTGTCTCTAAATAATTCTAAAATGTATTACTAATTATTTCATAGTCAATAAATAATAAAAATAATAATAATAATAAAATATAATATAATAATAAAAAATAATAATGCAATTTGGTTTAATAACTAATAATAGTAGTAGTAATAATAAGCATAAATTATTATTATTAATTTTTTCCCCTAGTTAACCCCTTGTATTAAGACATCTCTTCACCTGCAGCTCTGTGATCAGCGTCTTGAGCTCAGATTCTGCAGTGACATATGAGGTCAGAGGGGAAAACAGGCTGTCGTTGCTGTTGTTCTCTCTTCCTTCTCGAGCTTTTCTCTCCAGATTCTCTCTCTTCCTCTTCTCTCTTTCCTCCAGGCTCAGCTGGCTGGGGTGGACACAGGGAGAGACGTCCTCTATGACGTCCAGAGACAGCATACCGAGGAAGTTGCTTCCTGAATCTGAATCATTCAGGTCTAATGGACATTCTGCAGCATTATCTGAAGAAGACAAATCATTGGTGACTTGTTTTGATAAAGCACTGGTATCCGCTTGAGCCTCAAAGCTTTCCTCTTCCTCAGTAATAAAGTTTTTAATGCCATCACTGTTTTCAAAGTTTCTGCTGTGTTGTTTTCTCTCATCCTCACTGTCCAAAGTTTGTTTCCTAGTGGCTTTGCTCGGTTTCTGATAGGCTTTGGAGAACTTCTTCAGTTTTCTGTTTCTCTCCTGAGCTCCATGTGTGTTGGTGCTGCAGGAGTCGATCCCGAACACCTGTAGGTTAAACCGCATGGACAGATACGAGCACAGGTAGCCTTTCCCTGAACCCACGTCTATCACCTGAGAAGCAGAAACAGATGATCAAAAAGACTAAATTAAGTTTGTTTTAACTAAATTACATTTTAAACATTTGACCTGTTTGACTCGGCAGCATTTGGCCAAACTAGCCACAACCTCAGACATTGCCTTCACCTCGTGGGCCTTCTTACAGTTCATAAACTCATCCGGTGCAACAACTTCGTCTGATGACTCTCCTGTGGGAATTGCAGACAATGCATGAAATATGACCTTCTAATAACCTAAATGCAACATGCATAATAATCACAATAAAGATCCAGTGGAATGTAAATGTGATTTTCAGTGCTTCTGATCTGACTGCAGTTACCTGCTAAAGTGCCAGTCATCAATCTCAGATTCTGCATCAGATCTTCCAGCTGTATACAGACCCCCAGACCTGGTAAACAATGGGCTTTTGCTGCCCTCAGCAGGGCTGATATGTCCACCAACTTCTTTGAGGCATTGCAGAAACCAAAGGTAGTGTTTTCCTTCCCTAAAAGTATTATGTATTATGTATTATATATAATATATATATATATATATATATATACACACACACACACAAAATAAAAAGATGAACTATAAATCAGATTGAGAGCATCTTACCTTCTATCGCCTCCACGCGGTCTTGTGTGGAACTGACAGCACACAACAGTTCCTCTGGACTCACACACATGAACGTGCTCCAAACATCACGCGTATAAAAGTCCACTGTGTGCGCATTTGAGATACTTAATGATATGGCGAGAAAGCGCGTAACTTCATCTATTTTCCTTTTTAAAGTGTCGATGGGTATGTCATTAAATGCCATTGTTTACAGGCACAGAAAAGTGAGAATATTTAGCGAGAGCAGCAGCTCTTGACACAGCATTTAAGACAGAAGTAGTCAAATCAGGATATGATTGCTCTGAGGGACCGAATGCGCGGCCATGTTGTGTGTACTAGTCAGCGTTTTGTTGAATGGGCGAATCGAATATGTTGCCCTCATACAAATGACGTTTAGTTTGATTAGTAATGCCTTGCGACTATCCTTACGTCATTATTGTGCGTCTCTAAACGAGAAACATTCGTTTTGTCCACATACTAGTGTGAGCAGATGTTAAGTTAAACATGGCACCTTTAAAACAAAACGCAAAAACTAAAGGTCCGATTAGAGGAAAATACTCAAATAACAAATTTGCACATGGTGGTTTATCACACAACGCCAAAAGGAGAAGAAAATGGATTCAGGAGAACAAAGTTTTTGATGGTAGTTTAAACGAGGGTGAGTAGTTCACTTTAAACACAGCCACGTAAATAATTAACATTTAAGTAAATGTATTTTACATGTGGAAAGTTCACAATGAATAAACAAATTCGACATAAGGGTCAATGACAAATACAGCTGTCCGAAATTAGAAAAATCAGTGTAAAACGCACGTGCCTTGTTCTTAGATATGTATCGTTGCTTTAACGTTGGTTACATACAGTTTTGAAAATGTTAACTTACGTATTTTCCTTATATAAATTGCCAGAATATATTTTTGATTAACGTAATAGATCCAGAAAAAAAATATTTTACCAATATTTACAACAAATATTTAACTAGGACTAAATGTAGAGTGTGAACTGTTTGAATCTCATCCCCCTCTCATTCTTTCTCAGGTCAGGGATTTGCCTTCAAAAGGAAGGAGAAGATAAAACATGAATATAACAAACTTCTCAGAAAGGAGAGGAAGAAAATGCAACAATTAAAAATCCAGTTAGAAGAGGAATATCCCGAGCATCTGAGACATCTATACCTGGCTGAAAGAGAACGACTAGATGAAGAACAAGAAGAAAAGATGTAAAGGGAGGACAGATGATGAACTAAAAACAGAGTTGGATTCACCTTTCACTGAGAAACACATCTCAAACACAACGATTGACCAAACTACCATCCCTGATTCAGCTAATGAACCAGCAGTCAGACAGGTACAGTAATAGCTTGTGTGTGTGCATTTATTTATATATATATATATATATATATATATATATATATATATATCCACATTTCTGATTTATGTCATCAGCTCCCACAAGACTCCATTCATTCAACGGAAGCAGAAGCAAAAAATGTCATCATATTAGAAGACAAAGCAAGAATATGAAAGGATAAAGGATGAACATGCACGAAAAAGAGAGGTGAGGAAATAAAAACTTGAAAATTTAATTAGTATGATGGAATTGTTGTACAGTTTTCCATTCCCTAATGAATCTCCTATGTCAGGGGTTTTCAAACCTGTCCTGAAGGACCCCCTGCCCTGCACATTTTGTATGTCTCCCTCATCTAACACACCTGATTCCACTCATCAGCTCATTAGTAGAGACTGCAAGAACTAAAATGGGTGTGACTGATTAGGGAGACATACAAAATGTGCAGGGCAGGGGGTCCTTCAGGACAGGTTTTAAAACCACTGTCCTATGTGATGTCATTAAGGAAGACTTGTCATGTAAACATACACATTTTCATTACCCTTTACATGCTTTGGCAAATGACTGATACATGTTTTATTATGCATGTCTGTGTAGGAATTCTTGAAAGACAAAGCTCAGCGAGAGGAGGCTCTTAAGAAATATAAGGAAAAGAAAATGGCAACATATCAGTTGTTGAAAAGAAAAACTAAGAAGGGTCAGCCCAACCTTAACCTGCATATGGAGCTATTGCTGCAAAAGATTCAAGCTCAGCACAAATAATTTAGTGTCATCTATAAAATCTGACTTTAAAGTTAAAATGGACCATTAACTGTTTGGGTGAGTTTTTTTGTTTTTTTACCTCAAGGATGTGTATACCTTTGCATACCTTTATCTTTCCCAGGAATGTTTCTTGTAAATAAAATAATAAATTATGCTCTACTTCAGTGAATTCAAGCTGACAGTACAGAAATAATGCTATGACAGTAAGCTTATGGAAAAACATTTAAGGGTTAGTTCACTCAAAAATGAAAATTAGCCCATGATTTAGGCCCAATCCCAATTATATTTTATACCCCCCCGCCTACCCCTTCCCCTTGTCCCTTAAAACAGAGTGTCAAGGGGTAGGGGTGAAAATATTCCCCTAAGAATTGGGACACCACTACTATACAGTCACACGTCGTCATACGTTGTATAGCTCCTACAATACACACACCTAAACTGGTGTGCATTAGAGCCTCCGTTCTATATTAATGTGCTACTTACTGACACACACACACACTTATTGGAGATCACGCTGCTCACACATCCAGGAGCAAAGAAACTTGTCAACGCTGCCCCACGACTTCAATAAATACTGAATCGCTACATTATATTTTCCAGCAACGAGAGGATAAAATCGCTGTTTTTGAAGTAAACTCACTCATTGTAAAGAGAGACGTGCATACACGCAACTTTAATCTCTCTTTCTCCCTCTCTCTCGATTTGGCAATATTTGAGAAAAGGGTTTAGCGATCTCAAATTATTTTGGGGGACTAGCCCCCCTCAATGTTTATGGTGGTTATCGCCCTGATCAGACATGAAAATATGTTGTGGCACTATCGTGCAGTCTGTAATAAGACGTTAGCAACTTTAGCGATTTTTTGCAAACATTTCTTTGAATAACATGACTGTAAAAATGAACTCACAATTGAATTTAACATAAAACAAATGATTACTTTTCATTAAAATCTTTATTAATGCCAAAAATGCTTACATTTGTGTCTTTTTGTTCGCTCGGGCAGCCATGTTGCCGCATCAGCCGCTTTTTTGCTGATAATTCTCATACCCCTTCGTTTGAAGTGTGGTCCCAAAAAATCTTCGTTTAAAGGGCTATCTGGCCCCTTCCCCTTACCCCTACCCCTCCAACAAAAAGAGAATCAAAACACCCCTACCCTTTCACGTGAATGCGCGAAACGGAGGGGTAGGGGAAAGGGCTAAGGGGTAGAATTGGGATTGGGCCTTACTCACCCTCAAGGCATTCTAAAGCTTGGAAGAGCAAGGATCATTTTTAATATAACTCCGATTGGATTCGTCTGAAAGAAGAAAGTCAAATACAGCTAGGATGCTTTGAGGGTGAGTAAAACATGGGCTAATTTAAATTTTTGGGTGAACTAACCCTTTAAGCTTTATAATATCTATTAAGTGGTATTCCTTTCTTTCGGAACATGCAACACAACTCCTTGTTCAAGCTCTTGTTCTGTCCAGACTTGACTATTGCAATGCTCTCTTGGCAGGTCTTCCAGCCAATTCCATCGAACCTCTACAATTAATCCAAAATGCCGCTGCAAGGTTAATCTTTAATGAGCCGAAAAGAACGCATGTCACACCTCTGTTCATCAATTTGCACTGGCTACCAATAGCTGCTCGCATAAAATTCAAGGCATTAATGTTTGCCTACAAAACCACCTCTGGCTCTGCACTTCAGTACTTCACTAGTACTAGTACTTCAGACCTATGTGCCCTCTAGAAGCTTATGTTCTGCAAGTGAACGATGCATTATTGTGCCATCCCAAAGAGGCACAAAATCACTTTCACTGACTTTTTCATTAACTGTTCCCACCTGGTGGAATGACCTGCCCAACTCAATCCGAGCAGCTGAATCCTTAGCCATCTTCAAGAAACGGCTAAAAACACATCTCTTCCATCTTTATTTGACCCTCTAACTCTAGCACTCTCTATTCTAATTTTATTTTATCTATCTGTCTTCTTTTTATTTAAAAAAAAAACACTTGACCCTCTATCAATTGCATATTTATTCTGTAACTCCTAGCATTTCTTGAAAAACTAACACTAGCTTTCTTTTTTCTATTCTATCTACTTGTCTTAAAAAAAAAAAAACCTTGCTACGTGTACTGCGTTAGGCTAACCAAGACTTGTCATAGCACTTGCATGTTGTTGTTCTTTTGTTGGTTTTGATTGCTTCTGTTGCCCTCAATTGTAAGTCGCTTTGGACAAAAGCGTCTGCTAAATGACTAAATAAATAAATAAGTGGTAAATCTATTTTTATCATTATTTATTTAGATAATGCTGTCAGCAGCCTAAAAGTACAGTAGTGCCTCAAAGTACTTTCTTAAACATTTATCGCTTAATTTTCTACCTACTCTTTTAAAAGTATTTTTGTGACATGATGAATGAATGATATCTTTTGTTTATTAGGTGAATGCATTGATATCAAAATAGAAATACAAATATTAAAATGTGTTGATACTGAATTTGCAGAGCTTGTAATTTCAAACAGAAATATTTATAATAACAAAAACACTGGCATTGATGCATTAGTAGCAATCTAAGAAATTCCCAGTAGCTCCAGTTACTGTAATATGATTTCATGAACAGATGCAGTTGGTGTGGTCTTTGAGTTATATGGCTCCTCCCTCTTTATTTGACTCCTCCCCCACATCATCATAGTCTGTTTCTAAAAATAAGCAAATTCACATCTTCACATTTTTATAAATGCATCACGATTTAGTTTAAATAGGGTTTAAATGAGCGACATAATGATTAAAAGTAGATTATGTAAAAAGGTTAAAATAACCTACCCAACAGGTTTCTCTCATCTTCACTGCTGTTCTTCACATCATCATACTCCTCCTGATCTCCCTCTGACATGTGAAATAAAACCTCACATTGTAATGTGTAACACAGCTTGTGTCATTGATCTCTTTCATGACTTCTAAAACTGTTACATTAAACCTGATAAAGTCATGATGATTCATGAATGGTAGAAACACATTCAATATAGCATTGAAACATATATAATAGTGATAATAAATCAGTATGTGTGACTCACCCGTTACACCTTGAAAGTTCTGTCCAATAATGATGACATCATCATAATGCTCTGGTGTGTCCACTACACATATGAAGATATGAACAGAAATGTCACATCATCATATCAGTACTGAGGATCAAGGTATTAAGTTAAATATTTAAAAAAAAATTAAAACACCTTTTTTAATATCAGAGTTCTGTCCACCACTTGTCATGATATCATCATAGCTCTCAAGTCTGTCTTCTACAAATTTAACATGAGACATCACACCCATACAAAAGAAAAAAAAAAAAAAATATATATATATATATAGAGAGAGAGAGAGAGAGAGAGACAGACAGTGTGTGTGCACGCGCTTCTCAAACAGCAAGACGCACCCACTAGAAACTTCTAGGCAAGTGTGTTGGAGCTAAACTCTGCTGGATATTGGCCCGTTTTATATATTTATTTCTAATACAGAATAACAGAGTGACACCTGTCTCACGATCTGGTTTCAGTCCATCAGTGATGACATCATCATAGTATCCCGGTGACATTTCCTTCAGCTCCTCTGCATCAACACATGTTGTATGTTTTGTGAATTTTGGAATATTTTTGGAAACAAAATGTAAAATATGCTCTTGCAGGTCTTGAGACCTGCCATTGTATACATATGTAGTGTTGAAAACTTTTTCTAGTAAGATAAAAGTTTTAGTATTGTTATTACATTTATGCATTTAGCAGACACTTTTATCCAAAGCGACTTACATTGCATTCAGGCTATACATATTTTAAATCAGTATCTGTGTTCCCTGGGAATTGAACCCACAACATTTTGTGCTGCTAACGCAATGCTCTACCACTGAGCCACAGGAACAGTGGTAGAGTATTGCGTAGAGCATTATTATTGAGTCATTGGTCACATATTAAATTTAGAATTAAAGAATATGTTGGATTTTATGAATATGTGTGAATTACATTTTATATATTTCTGTGAACATCAAATGATTTATTTTTGTTGTTGATTTAAATATACTTAAGCCCTCTAACCTGAAAGAAGCTCATCAGTATTTTCATACCCAGAATGCAGTTCTTCAGAGATGAGACTCCCTGTTAAAGAAGAAACATTTTCATCATTACAAACAGACTGAATCCTTATCTCCTTTTTGCATCATAAAGCACTGTGTTAGTGACAACAAAACAAAAATATAATTTACTTACATTTTAAAAACATTAGACACAGAAATGCCACATTTTTTGTTGGGTCTTTGAACAAACACACGTATACTCGCATAAACCTATTCCTCACTGCCTTCCAGAAATACACACAGGAAGAGACTCTGTCTCTCTCTCTCACACACACACATGCATATAAACATGCACCTGCAGCTCTGTGGTTTTCTGTCAGGAATTCTGTGGTTTGAAGCAGGAGGTTTAACAGGACTAATAATAGATGAACATCAACTGTCTGACAGACTCTTATTTATGGTGTTAAATGAGATTGATGGCTCATGTCTCACCCCTCTGAGTGAAGTGATTGTGTCTGTGCTGAATCTCCTCATAAACGGCCTCAGTCGTCCTGTGTCTCCTCTTAGAGAGAGCTGTGAGTGTAGACAGACAAACCTGCTGTCAGTTCACAACACATGACTGATCACACACTGAATAAGACACAATATGACAGTCTCTGGATCTCTCCTACCTCTCCTCATCACTCTGTTTTGCTGAATCAGTATAAGCAGTGGCACTAAGAGCAGTAAGAGCACAACTCCCAGTACAATCACAAGCACTGGGGGGACGGAGAGAGACGCTGCTGGAGGAGTTTGTGGAGGAGAGACTGATGTTGAGCGCTTTGGAGGAGAAACTGGAGAAGAAGCTGATGTTGTTGCAAGACTAGTGAACACTGACAAATCTGGAAAAAAATACTGAAATTCAATTCATGCAAATATATTGAGTACACAAATATTATACACTCTAAAAGGATCTAGGATTTGTGAACTGTTCTGGCAAAATGAGTCACAATGAGAAAATTTTCAAAAGTTTTCCATTAAATAACCTTCAAAATTATATATGATTTGTTGGAATCGGATGAAAAATGACTGAGATACACCCATTTGAAGTTGACAAAGTCAGCAAAGTCAGTTCTAAGAAAAATCAAATTGAAGTTTTCTGAAGGTTCCAAAGCAATATCACCCAGCAACGTTGCATTGTTTCCTCCACTTCCTTTCTTAATATGAATTACTATATTAATAATCTCAATATAGCCATTTTTTATTTTATCTTTGTTATTAAAAATAAGAACAGATGCAAAAAATAAACAGTAGAACAAATATAAGAAAGAAACAAATAGGACTAGTGCATTACTTTTTTCATTTTACATCCAAACAAAAGCATTCAAGTAAGAAAAACAAATGATCACATGTAAAAATCTTCAGTGTGTCCATTACAAATAAATTTATTATTAAAACTACAAAAGCAGTTCAATTAAGAACAGTGATCTTTTCTTTTATTGTTTGATAATTAGACAGATGGCCTATATAGTAAGTCCTGCTGTACTGCATGGATCTAATATAATGTTACACATCAGATGTTTTCATATCAGTCATCGGCAGCGCAAGAAGCGAGCAGAGAAAAAGGTACTCCTCTCAGAAAATGTACAAATAAAGATGTTTAATTACTATTTGGAGCATTGGGATTGCTAGATGAGGACTTAATGAACTATTTTTTTGTGAAAACCTGAAATTCGACCAAAATCAACATTTTTCACTTTTTCTGTCTGTAGTTCAAAATTAGCCCGTGCGCATTCCAACTCATTTTGCCACTACAGTAAAATTCCTGTGTGTTTGCTGTGACCTGCACAGGTGAGTCCAGCGTGCTCTTTGTGGGAGCAGTCAGTGTGGTTTTTCAGGGAGAGAGGACAGTCCCACAGGTGAATCTCATTCCCTCTGCACTCGACTTTGTTCATCCACACAACACCAGCACCAAAGACTGAATTCCCATCAGCCCTCAGTGCTGCTCCACAACCCAGCTGCCTGCAGACCACCTGAGCATCGCTGATGTCCCACTGATCATCACAGACTGAGCCCCACACAGCGTTATGATACACCTCCAGCCTCCCAGAGCACCGGCCCTCCCCTCCACTCAGTCTGAGAGGAACATGATCTAAAACACACACAACAATCAGCAACACACATCAAACGAGCAACTTCAGCACATTTACAACAAAACAAGAAATAATACTGAAGCTAGAGGCTTTTAAAATTGATTATTTTGAGGTAAATAATAATAATGCAGATATAAATAATTAAACAGTAATTTACTAGTAAAATATAGGCTTACATTACAAACATTCAACAAATGTGTTGTGAATAAACTTACTTGTGCACCGTCTCTGGTAAGGAGATGGTGAGGTAAAACATGTCAGACGACTCTGAGGAGACTCACGAGTTTCCTCCTCTGAGATTAAAACGTGTGAAAATAAAGTGAACAGAATATTAGGATGAGAAAAATTGCATCTCTCAGCGAAAACAAATTATCATTGTGAACAGGGCCATCCTTTGGGCGGTGCAACTGGTGCCCCATGCCGAACGGACCGAGACAACCTCCCCCCGGCACACGATCGCGAACGGACCAAGGAGGATTACCACCAACCCCACCCAACACAGCCTCCCCCCCAGGACGTAATCGCGAATCCGACCGAGGAGGCCCCCACTCCCTACCTCGCACCGGGCCCCGCGTCAGCTAAGGATGGCCCTGATTGTGAAAACTGCTGAATATTTTAACCTTCAGCTCAATTTAGTTTTCAGAAAGACTATAGTTTACTTAACCTATTAGACATAAAATGTATGTACAGAAACATGATTATTGAGGCCATTTTTTAAATAAAATCCTACCCGAGCAGGTGATTTTGGCCACTTCTAACTCTCCACAGTCATTCTGTCCCCAGGGTGAAGATGGACACTGCCATGGATTTAAATCATTTGGTCGACATTTCACTTCATCCAGCCAGTTACGAGCTGATTCCACTCTTGGTGTAGAATCAGACAAAACACCAGATCTTCCACAGTTCAGCTCTTGACAGATCAAACTCGCTGTGTCTCTGTCCATCTGGTTCCAGCACACATTACCCCAGGATCCATTGTAGAAAACCTCCACATTCCCTTCACAGCCCTCAGTTAACCTGATCTCTTTAAACTCTAGATGAAAAACAATGTGCATTAAAACAGCTGGAAGTCAGATTGAGCTAAATCTAAATTATCACCAAAATAACTAGTTAATACAAGGATAATGCATGCTGAAAGCACTTACACTTACATCTAAAATATATCTAATTAATACATCTATGGAAATAATTTCTGTACTGTTTACCTGAGCACATGACTCCTACATCCTCCTTGTGTTGACAGTCATGTTTTCCCCAGCCTGGAGAAGAGCAGCTCCACAGGGACGTCTCATTCCCCTCACACTCCACCTCATCCAGCCATATGGGTCCAGAACCAGGACCAAACCAGGCTGGTACCTGCTGGTTACTGAGGGCCACTCCACACTGCAGCTGTCTGCACACCACATGGGCATCTTTAATATCCCAGAAGTCATCACACACTGTCCCCCATGAGCCGCTGTGAAAAACCTCCAGCCTCCCTGCACAGTCTCCCCCAGAACCCACCAGCCTGATGGACCCGCGACCTGATATTCAGAGAAAGAAAAACACATTATAGAACACATTATTGATCACTAACAAATGAAGAATCTGTCCAGATGTTGTTGTTCTCACCAAGGCAGGTGATTGACAGCTGTTGTGTGGAGCTGCAGTTGAGAGTTTGTGGAGAGCTGCAGTTCCCCAGATGAGCTTCACTCCCAGAGCACTGGAAGCCCGTCACACACTCATGACTGTGTTCAGGACTGGATGAAGAGGAGCTGTAGAAGTTCACCACAGAGTCACAGCCCAGCTGTCTGCAGACCACAGAGGATTCAGTGAGACTCCAGGAGTCCAGCAGAACTCTCCTCCAGACCTGATGGATGAAAACTTCCAGCTCCCCCTCACACTGTCTCTCTCCAGACAACCGCACCAGACCATCATGAAGAGCCAGAGAGGAATCTGAGAGAAAGATGAGGCATTTCATTAAGATATTTCAAGGTAATTTATATAATTTATAGGGCTGGGCAAGTTAACCCGTTATTATCGCGTTAACGCATTAATTGATTAACGCAGTTTTTTTATTATTATGAAAGTCCGTTGCTCACTGGCTCTGAAAATACATACAGACAAACCATGGGTCACAGGAGGGGTGTGATGTTGATCAGTACTGGCTTGGGATGGGTGTCATCACGCGTCTCAACCAATGAGAGCATTTGGGGTGTGCCCATAAACCAATTATAGGTTTGTAAACATTTGGGATGCACGCGCATCATGGTTGCAGAAAACCCGGGAGAGATAGCCTTTACGGCTAGAGAATTACACGGATATGGTACAAAATAATTAGATTTAAAAAGATTACAGATTATATTGATTAGATGTCATTTTCAAAATGTTCTCCGCATATTACAAGAGCTTGTCACCCAGCGATAAGCACTGTTATGCAACGAAATTGCCGTTAGATAGTGGGATAGCCTTAAGCCTCTTTCACACAGCCATTCCGGAAAATACACGGAAAATGTGTCCCGTGATTTGTCCCGGGATGGTCTGATTTTGGTTCATTCACACTGCCAGTGATTTTCCGGAATCTGTGCGTGCATTCACACACAACCCGTACAGATACGTGACATTTCATGTGACGTGTATAATGCACCACGCACCATTTCACTAAACTAGCAAACGATTTCAGCTTCAGCGCGGATAGTGAGGAGCTCCCTGATTGCTGCTTCATTCCAGTTTACACATTTTTCGTCGTGAACGTTGATCTGCCTTCAAAACAACCGGTAAAACAGTCGAACGATCACTACGACACACCCTTTACGGCATTGATCCGGCATTTGTTCACACAGCGCTCGTTCCGGGACTGAACCCGGCAATGTTACTAGGTCCCCAACCCGGGATCAATCCCGGAATTAATCCCGGGACGTGTTTGCGTTCACACAGAAGGCACTCCGGCAATTTTCTGGCAATTTTCCGGGACCAACGTGCAGTGTGAAAGGGGCTTTACAGATCCGAAACAGGGATGACGTTTTTGTGAGCGGAGCCTATCTGGTGGCAGAGAAGGACGGTTTCCAGTGGCAGTCTATGGAGCTATGGAATAAAAGAATTTAAAAAAAGGTACATTTGATTTTAAATTTCAAAATTCTGAGTTTATTTCTCACAATTCCGAGATTATATCTCACAATTCTAATAAGGAAAAACAACTCGACATTCTCTCTTTTCCCCTCGGCTCTTCTGGCTTTTTTCCCCTTAGAATTGACAAACTAACTATTTTTGAGTTAAATGGAGTTATAAAGCCCAAATTAGGAGATATAAACTTGCATTTGCGAGGAAAAAAGTCAGAATTGTGAGATAAAATAAATAAACGTTATTTAAAAATGTTAATAGTAATAGGTTTAAAAATATGTCATGCTGTAACTGTAGGGCTAATACAATACGTCCCCTATGAGCAGAATATGTGAATATTATGTAGACCTATTGTTTAAATCAAATTTATAGCAGTTTCATCCATAGTATGTCCGTTTAAACGTCTGCATTTAGCTTCAAATGGCGTATTTGATGACAGTATTCTATAAAAATTATTTGCATTCCGATTTTGACATCAAAAGGCACAAAAATATTTTTATTTTACCCGTTTACCTCCACTTGTTACCAGTGTTTTTCTGCAACCACTATGCGCGCGCAGCTGCAAGTGACGTAACTGTGACGTCTACTCTGAATTGGTCTATAGAGGTGGCTCACATGAACACTCCTGATAAAATTATTTAGGCTAATCATCAACATTCACAAACCACTGTTCACTGTTATTTTTAACAGAAAAGAATGCAACGTGCTCTGATTGGCCAACTGGCACAGTGCATTGTGATTGGCCGAACACCACAAGCCGCGTCGGAAATTTAACGCCCCTTTCCATAATCGCGAGCTTCAGCTTTCAAAATAAATGTAAAGACAGTTAATAATGTCCTTAGTTTTACCATCAGTTCAAGCCCGAAAGGAGAACAGAGTTGCATGACAGACACAGTGTGATGCTCGTATGTATTTGCAAACAAGCCACGCTGTGTGACCATGTCTCCCTCTCTCACACATGCGAGCACACACACACACACGCACACGCGCAAAACTCCAGATAACATCTGGGTTGTGCTGTTCTGTTGTAAGTAATCTTAATGATTCCTAAATGCATCTACTTTCGGAAGGCCAAATAAAGTGCTTTTGCTTTCGCATAGAAACAGCTTCTCCCTGACACGGCTTCATCAATACTACTGCGGTTACTGAAACCACGCCTTCTTTCTTTGCGTGAACATTTGGGCGGTGTTACGCAAATATTTCCACATCATGACTTAGACATGTGGGGGCATGTTTGAATGAGCCATTTTAGGGGGGCGTGGCAGAGTCTTAACTTTGATAAAGAATCTCTTTGGTTTTGAGACTTTAGTCTTTGCAACTTCAGGGATCTTATCTATGCACAATCAGCTTGTAGCACTCCAAAGAGAAAGCAAAACTTGAAAATCGCATCATATGACCCCTTTAACTTTGTGGTTTATTATTTTGAGTCGTTTGGGACGCGGTAACACACGGCCCTCTCACAATATATTGCTTTACAGATATATCGCTTTGCCGCTCAGAAATGTTCACTCAATCATGCTGCACGTATCAGAAGTTCCACGCTCCTCCGGCGCGGTTAGCCCTCACACTACATGCGTACCGCGCCCGAGCCCAACTGAACCGCGCTCTGGCCCACCTCTTCAGAAATACTTTGATGACAGACTTTGCTCAGGCATTTCAGAACGACCATAACAACATTTCAGATGCTGTGGAACGAGATCAGTCCGCTGCTAGTCAACCGTCTCATAGCGCAAAGTCACATGACTATTTTGATGTGCTTGGAGGAAGTTATTTGCAAAATGCGTTTCCATATCCCATTATTCGCATTAACCCTTTTTCGCACAAGTCAAAAACCACCTCAAGCGAGCGTAAAAACGTTTTTGCGAATTAAGAGATTTTTATTCAAAATTTGGCGTTTCCATCACTCGTTTCTCATTCGATACTTCAAAATGTGCATTAAAACAGGGTGATGGAATTTCGAAACGTTTCGAAACAGTTATGACGTAATGATGCCTCGTTTACTGAAATCACGTGACTTTGGCAGTTTGATACGCGCTCCGAACCACTGTTTCGAAACAAATGATTCGCTAAAGTTTCTGAGCTTCACGAAGCAGTGCTTCGAAAGTGGTAGAGACCTGCACTATCACAGGACCCAGCGCTACAGAGTACGGGTGGGTAGAGACTCATGTCTGCGGGATGCGGGAGAATAAGGGTGTACTCACACTAGGCAATCTTAACCGTGCCCGATCGCGTTTGACCCCCAAAGCCCAGTTCGTTTGACTAGTGTGAGTGATCGATCCGTGCCACGCTCGGGCGCGGTTTGTTTAACCGTCCCTGTCTCGGTTGGAAGAGGTGGGCCAGAGCGCAGTAAGCATGTAGTGTCGGACAGAGCGCTGAACTTCTGATACGTGCAGCATGATTGCATGAACATTTCAAAAGCAATATATTACGAGAGGGCCATGTGTTACCGCATCCCAAACGATAAAACGCATTAACTTGCCCAGCCCTAATTAGAAGTTGAGATTTACAATAAATATTTTAACTGCTACTATGTAAAAGGAATACTGCTGTAAAAAAGCACCTTGTTTAAATTGTTTGCAAACCAAATGTTATTGCAGTACTTTTATATATATAGCTATATAGCAGTACTTTTAAATGAAAAAAATTATTGAATTTTGTGCATAATGTGATTAATTGCAGAAAATCATGCGATTAATCACGATTAAAAATGTTAATCGTTGCCCAGCACTAATAATTTATAATATTTTGTTTTTCAATAAAATCCCCTCACTAGAGCAGATGACTCCAACATCTCGTTTATGAGAACGTTCAGCTCGACTCCATGAAGAGATGGAACATTCTGAGAGTTTTGTTTCATTCCCATCACAATCAAACACATCAGCCCAGATTTCACCACTTCCCTCTCCAAACAAGTCTGATCCCACAACAGACACAGCAATCCCACAATTCAGCTGTCTACAGAGGACACTGGCAGCTCTCATATCCCAGCATGCATCACACACTGTGCCCCATTTACTTAAGTACTTGCGTTCAACTCGACCAGAACAGGAGTCTGGGCCGTTTACCAGTCTGAGATCAGTGTAATCTGGACAAAAGAAAAGAGAACAGAGAGTTTAGTTCAGGGGTGTCAAACTCAGTTCCTGGAAGGCCGCAGCCCTGCAGAGTTTAGTTCCAACCCTGCTCCAACACACATACCATGTAGTTTTCAAATAGGCCTAAATGACTTGATTAGCTGGATCAGGTGTGTTTAATTAGGGTTGAATCTAAACTGTGCAGGGCTGTGGCCCTCCAGGAACTTAGTTTGACACCCCTGGTTAAGTTAAACAAGATGAAACATGCAAAATAAATATGTTTGGGGAAAAAAATTGTGATTATCTTAAGTTGAAAACTACTGCCTCATTACCAGAACATAACAGTCCAACGTCATTTTCATGGGTACAGTTGTGTTTGAGAGAAGATGATGGACAAAAAGATATATAGGATTCATCTCCTCTGCACTGAATCTCTTGTGTCCACATCTGAGCGTCTCCTTTGCCAAAAGCAGCTGCTCCCAGCACCTGTACAGGAGCCCCACAGTCCAGCTCTCTACACACAACCTCTGCATCCTGCTGGTCAAAGGCAGCAGCACATACTGAAATCCATGTCTGATCATGAGGCACCTCTACTCTGCCAGAACAGCGAGATCCCTCAACCAGTCTGACTCCTTGAAATAAAAATGGGACAATTTTAATGATATTTGCTTAACTTCTTGTCCCATTACTTCTTGCATTTTATGAATTTTTCATTTAATAGATAACATAAGGAAAACATTTGTGGACAAAATGCACCCAGCACGTTATTTTTTTTAATTTATTTATTTTGGCAAACATTAGGAAAACTCCATACTTTGGGTACTTGAGTCACTTTTTCAAACCCTTTACACAATATAAGCACAGCAGCAGTCTATTGTATGTAGGCTAAACTATGTATCATTTATCATTGCTAGTACATTATGACTACTTCTTTCCAATTACATGAATTGTTCTCACTACACACACCCTCAAACACCCACAAAACTCTATGTACGGACAAGATAATTTGCATATATTTACATACTCTTTTCAAAACTGTTAAAGTTACAGTTTTTTAAAACTGCTAACAAGCATCAGTCAGTACTGAAGCAACAATATCAGAACTCTTCACACATTCAGCAAAAAAGAAGTCTAGACGGACCATACTGTGAATCTTTTTTCATTACTTTCACACCAAATGCATTCAGATTTTTAAAAATCCACTTTTGTTATTCATACTTCACTATCTGCAAAACACTATATATTTGAGGCACATTTTTCAAATGCTAACAATGTCACGGTTCCGTGGACAAACGCACAAAGAAGAAGTTTCAATGTAAACAGTCTTTAATAAAGTCACACAAGGGCAGACAGGCAGGAACCACACATATGGACGCAGTGTAGACAAGTAGACCGGGTGCTAAACTGAGAACTGAACACAACTAATAAAGGGTTACTAATGACGATAATTAATGACACACACCTGAACCAAATGACACAATCAACAGGAGACAGAAACTAGGTCACACGGAGCACATGGGGAATGAAAAACACAACAAAAACGTCCAGGGGTGTGACAAACACACTGCTTTCAAAACTGATAAAAGCCCATTCAATTCAGACTGATGGCAAACTCTGTCCGTTTCTGCAGGAATTCTATTGAAATATATAATCTTAGCAGAATATTTACAATGAAATTAAATAATAATTATTCCAAACACAACTAGCTGCAGTTTCAGCTAAAAGTCAACCTAGATTAGGGGTGGGAGAAAAAAATCGATCCATCGCGATTCTCTCTCCAACGATTCTGGATCGATTCTGATAATTTCAGAATCGATTCTGAGCTTATAGTTTTTGACCAGATGTGCGATGACTCTGAGTTTGCTTTAGAACGTCGGATAGGAGGACCCTTCAAATTTTGTAACAGTACACCTTTATGGCACAATTTTAATTTTGTATGCGGAAATCGTCCATTTGTCCAACCCTCTTGGTCTTCTTTAGGTGTAAACACGTGCGGTGATATACATATGATAACCAGGTCCTCTGTTCATTTCAGACATTAAGAACCAAATTTTGTCTACCAGCATCCGCATATTTTGTCTTTCTTCAATTACGTTCTGCTCTCAAAGCGTATGGCGTTCCTTGGTCTTCTTCCATTTCCTCTCATCCTATGCGGGACTGGATTGCACCATCTGCTGGTCGGCCATCTGTTTCCTCAATATATAATAAAATTATTGATTGCATTAGAAAACCTCTTTCTATTAAAACTATTTGGAATAGGGAATTATCTGACCTTAATTTATCTGTCGACTGGGAGAGAGTGTGGTCTAATCTCAGTTTAACATCTAAAAATTTGGCTCATCGTTTTATTCACTTCAAAGTCATTCATAGAGCATACATAACTCCTTACAAAAGATTCAAAATGAAACTACAACCAAATTTTAACTGCCATAAATGTAACACTACATCATCAGGTACTTTTCTTCATATGTTTTGGGAGTGTCCTATCGTTATTGGTCTATGGACACATGTAAACCTGGTTTTATCATCCTTACTACAAATTGATTGGTTTGTTAACCCAAGTTTGTGTCTTCTTAATGATGATTCTGGTCTCTGTGTTAGTTCAATGCAAAGGAGAATGTTGTTTGCTGGTTTTACTGCGAAGAAGACAATAATACAGGACGGGTTTACACCGCACATGTGTGGAAAAATATATTGGATCCATAGCCTCCTGCAAATAGTGACTGATGAATGTACAACAGCATGAATCAATGGGGCCAAGCATTTGACCATTGATGCTTGGCAGTGTTTTCTCTTTGATATACGTGATTGTATAAAGGAGTGGCTTTTGTGTTTTTCCTGTCCTTCCCTCTCTCCCTCCCGACTGGACTTTGAGATATTGAGTATGTGTCTGTTGTTTTGTTTTGTTATATTTTGGATGTTCTGTAATGTTATGTATGAAAAAAAAAAATCTTTCATAAAGTTCAGAAAGGTTGAAGCGAATTACAAGGACATTTGCGGGCTTCATTGCACAGGATGCGCTGTGAGAGACGCGCGCTTTGTTTGACGTTAGGATTACACTCGCCTATTGGTATTTTCCTTACAAATGCTCTACGAAGTCATCATTTATGTGGTTTGGAATGCAGTGGACTTACTGTATATATTTAAAATATGAACCTCACTAACAGAAGGCTGCGTTCAATTTCAAATGCTGACGCGCGCTTTGTTTGTGAAGACTGCTTGCGCAGGCAGCTGTGTGTGCGCGACTCCGTGTAAATGGTTTAATGTACTTGCGTCTCAAAATGGTTTTATGATGCAAAATGAATGTAAACACAGCCAGTTATGTCTTAAGGGATTAAACAGACAGGACAAACCACATTACTTCTTATATTTATACTTATAGATCAGTGCGTGAATGCAGCTTAATAGATCTCCCGCTGTCAATGATGTCATAGTAAAAAACAACAGTAGGGGAGAGTGGGGACGGTTGCAACATGGCTTATTTCTTCGATCAGGAATGAGGTACAGTGATGATATTCATACTGCACATGCTAAATCAGCCCCCCATCCTTCCTGGATGAAATCAGGCACATGTGACCATTCCTTTTACAAAAAAATAATTTATGGTAAAAAAAATTTTTTTTTTAATAATCAGATTTTTTTTGTCATACTGTCTAAGTTGTTTGCATGAAGCATTGTAAAAACATATGATTTATATCTGTGTTTTCTTAGCTTCTAATAGGCATAGTTAGCATGTGTCAAAGATTTTGAGTCAAGCTATTATACCAAGTTTTATCACTGCTGTCAAGTGTAGGGACAGTTGCAACATGTTGTCCCTTACCACAACATTGATACACTTGGTTAGCTGCTAGTTGGTCAAACTAGTTCTTAAGACAGTCTTAAGTTAGTGACTATGTTCATGCAACTGACCTTAGTTCAGTAACCTTGCTCAGATGTTAACAGAAGTAGGCTATTATTAAATTTTAGTGTCTTGATTCTGATTCAATTAATATTTTGTAGTTCCAATGTATTGTAATAATTAACCAAGACAAGGTTGTTACTTGTTACTTGAATTTTTTTTCTTCCATTTACTATTCTTTGTTTTTATACAGCCAATTTAACTTATTAAAGACCATGTCTATGCACAAATAAAATAAAGAAACTGCAAAATGATATTTAAGAATGGTTTTAATTACATTTTAATGAATGCCCTGTTGTGGGGTCAGTTGCAACATTTGACTTTGCCTATTCAAGTATAAATTGTATGTATATAATCATATGTGCACGTGTTACAGCAATGTGGGTGAGTAGCCGACTGATGTGGCTTTAATGTATTAAAATTCTGGCTTTCTAATGCAAACAGTCTCTGAAAAACTAAAGGAAACGCAAAAAGTGTTGCAACCATCCCCACTCTCCCCTATAGATGAAGAAAAATCACTCACAGTTCTTGAATGGAAAACGTTCAGATAATCTTAAATACTGAAAGCACACTTTGTTTGTTGTTTGTATGTTTCTATGCTCCTCATTATTTGCTACTTGCTTGCATGTTTTGAAGTTATATTAGTTTAAAATTCTTAACATACAACTGTTTTAATTATTTTTTCAATTTGTAATTATTTTAAAAAGTACTTAACCTGTTAACCTGCACCCCCCATATTGGGAATCACAGCTGAAAATGACTAACTAACTTAAAATGGTAACAGTTCCTGACTTCAGTGAGCCACACACACAATTGTGGTGTCTTTGGAAAGAAGACCCTTTGGCCTTTACTATCCATCATCCAGAGTTGATGATGCTCAAAAATATAAAAAGTTATAGACACTGAAGTGCCTTGATAAAAATTGTACCACACTGAATTATTTTTTTATTTCATATAAAAATACATGAAATCAGTCCTGGAGAAATCCAGAAAAGTAATGGGTTGAAAGTCACATGTCTCATGAGTTTATATTTCAAATCTGAAGAAGATACCATGAAAAATTAGATTCCTGCAGACATTTTTCTAGTCCCCCCCCCCCCCCCCCCCCCCCGTTTGAGGAAAAATATTTACCAAATTATTGAAGAGTTCTACTACAAACTATTTAGTCTTTATACATGCCACTGCAGTTTTTCAATTATAAAACTGTATACAGAATCTTAGACATCGTATCAGTGATTTATTTGAGCACTAGAATAATACCATAATAATAATTTTTGAGTGATGAAAAAAAAACAATAATAATAAAAAAAAATAACTTAATTACATACTGATTTCCTGACATTCAGATGCTCTCCTGCTCTCCTGCTCATACATTAGGTAATCACATGCTGACGATCATTCATACAGATGCAAATCATACTGATGGCTGCCCAATATAGTCAATATTCACATTATAATGGCCTTTTATATAGACTGCATTCACACTGATATCTGTGAACAGCCAGTAATTACATGCTGATTATCAGCCATAGAGATGTTAATCATACTGATACAGGCACATTCTCCACAAAACACGCAAACATATATGAAAACTGCTGAAGAAGAAAAAAAAGAAAGTTATTTGTGCTAAAAGATGCTAAGTTACGCCCCATCAGATGACAGGTGCGTCACAGCGTGCGTCATGCGCCGTCGCGAGGGAGCGCCAGAATTCAAATAAACAATCTTCCGTGTATCTTTGACTTTTTTTTTTTTGGATGATTTCATTCTGTTTGGGACATTGTCTGCTACAAAATCGTGCTGTTTTTTTACCACCAAGATGCTGTTCTTGAGCGTAATTTGTTCCATAACGGACACAAACAATAACTCTCCCTCAAGAGATGAGACGTAAACAAAGGATTAACGATCCAAATTACAGCGTTGTTGTTTCTCTGGACTAAAAGTGCTCGATGGAATGTTGTTCACTGGACTCTTATCTTTCACACTAAACCAGGATTTACAGCAGTGGACACGTTTGAGAGTCGTTATCAGGATGAATATGGTATGTACTGCGGGGTTTTATTCTACATGTTTTGGTGTACTGCTTACACAAATTTAGCAAATACATTCCGTATAAGCTTTCTATCGAAAAACAGCGATCTGTCGTCGATGCTAGAGGCTTAGACCTTCAAAATGATATATAGTTTGTCAAGATTCATTTTGTCCTGTTTTACTTTATCTGTTTGAAAACAATGACGTGTGCAAACAAAGAGCTCTCAGTGCGCCCGCGTCCTGGTGCAGGTTAACAGGTTAATTACTTATTGTATATGTAAATGTAAGGATTTTAAGATTCTCAAGTCGGTAAACTAATTAATTAATAAGGGGGAAAAAAGTAGATCAAGAATCGTTCTGGAATCGGATCGTGACTCCCAGAATCGGAATCGGATCGGATCGTGAGGTGACGAAAGATTCCCACCCCTAACCTAGATGTCCTATTTTTAGTCCTTTTTATCCCGGTTATCTTTTGGTAATGGGGATGGCTTTCGAATGATTTTATATGGTTACATGGATCAAGGAAGACGCATTGGTGGAGAAAAAAGATAGAGAGGGTGGACTGTTGATGTTTACTTTATTTTATTTTATTTTTTGTAATTACAGTTTTTTACAATCGCTAGGACACATTTCACAATACCTGAGTCAATTTTTCAAAACTCTTCAAACTTTGAGCAGAAAGTGTGCTTTTTTATCATTGCTTTGGCACAAAGTGCATTCAATAACTACATTCAAATTACATCAATTATTTTCTCACGGTAACACTTTATAATAACGTTCAATTGTAAGTCATTTATGAGTGATTAGTTAATGATGAACTAATAATTTACAAAACATTCATAAGCAATTAATAAGTGATATGCTAACAATTTGTGTATGTAATTACACAAAAAAATGCTGGGTTATTTTTTTAACCTAAATGCTGGGTTCAGCCTGTTGGGTCATTTTATTGGGTTATTTTTTAATATTTTTACCCAAGTGCTGGGTTACTTTTTTTTTACCCAAAAGGGTCATTTTATTGGGTTATTTTAACGCTGGGTTGAACTTGTCTCTGGTGAAACTTCTCAACAACGCAGCTGTTGAGAGCACGGGCGTTTTAAAGGTCCACTGAAGTGCCTTGAAACATGCAGCGTTATTCTTTGTGGTGAAGTAATTTCAACTGAAACAGGAAAACAGGGCGGGACATATCGATCGGCCCCGCCCCCTTTTTAAAATAGCCAACAGTGTTTCATTTAGATCTGCTCAGGCCAGAGCCGTTGAACTCGGTAAAGCAGCATTTGACAGCTTAGGACAGCCACAGTCTAATAGATTACCCCTAGATTCAATATGAAAACAAAACAGTGATCATGGTATTTTTGGCATTTTTGGTAATTATTGGTAACCAAATTGTATTTTTGACGTCATTCACCATACTGTATATGTTTAAACATATAGTTTGTCTTCGTGATGATGCCATATACAGTTTGGGGTGTTTCATTTTTTATTTTATGGGAGCTTCAAGTGCAGTTAATTATTTGTACGTGCAAACAGATGACCGTGGTGTTGAAGCTCTTTTATTTGCCGTCAAACGGTTGAGCACTGCCGTGTCTGTATCCTGTCACAAAATAAGGCAAAAAGTCCTACACGACGGTAATAGTGTGATTAAGGTGTTTACATGTCTGTGCTCCACTTCAATAATGCGACTAAAATAGGAATACTCTACATGTCTTAATTCGATTTGTGTTTACTTCGATTATGACTTTAGCCGGATTAAGGTAATCAAAAATCTCTGTTTACATGGTAGATTCTTAATCAGAGTATTGTCTTAATCGTATTAAAATCAGAGTATTGATGTCCATGTAAACGTAGTCAGTGATTACTATGGTGAATGACGTCAAGTTTACCGCTGCAATATGGCGGATGGCTTACGTATAGCGGCCCATAGAAACAGTCGCTAATGAGGCATTACGTATATATATCTATGCTGATTCCATATGGAGAAAAATCTCTTCCTGCCCTCCAGCTGCATTTTGCACCACAGCAATGACGTCATGTGCAAACAACCTATTTGTCTTGTATTTTGTCCATGGGTGTTCTTGCTTAATAAAAAAAAATCATCTTTTGATTATTTCTGTTGCCTATAGTAATTCTGTGTGTGATTTTTAATTTCCAGCCCATTTTAAGCCAGCAATATAATAATTTTAAACAATAAATTAAACAACCCAGCACGGTGGGTAAAAACGTTTAACCCAACTAGCTGGGTCAAAATAACCCAGCAACTGCTCTGTCCAATATTTCCCCAGTGCTGGGTTTGCAAAATAACCCAAGTTGAGTTGTTTTTAACCCAGCCTTTTTTAGAGTGCAGTTAATGAAAATCATTTACAAAACATGACTATGCCTTCATAAATGATTAATAAGTGATATGTTAATATTTGTTTTGTAGATTAAGTTATAAATCATTTACAAATGATTAGATCAAGTCAAGTCAAGTTGAGCTTTATTGTCATTCCGCTACATGTGGGGACATACAGTGGAACGAAATGTCGTGCCTCACAGGACCACGGTGCTACATAAATACAGACATACAACAATGAAGTAAAACACTATAAACCTATACACAACTAACCTACTGACAGATTTTGATTAAGTTTACTATATATAAATGTTTACCCTATACAACTAAAGATAAAGATAAAAAATACAAACTATACAAACTATGCGAATGCTTCACATAAATACTGTACATGTGCAGAGAGAAAAATTGTGAGTCAAGCAGCTGGCTGGGGAACAGTACAAGATGATTTGTAGTGGTGCATGAGCATGTAAACATACATATATTGCTGAGTCTTTTGTGGGATTGTGTACACATAGCAGTGTAAGAAAAGTGTCTATTGCATAGAGGAGAGTGTGTTACTACAGGTGGTTTGTACGGGCCCACTCACCCACTCACTCACTCAAGCACACTTGAATTGTACAAAAAAAGTTCACAGTTTTTTTCTTTGATGAGGTAAGGTTGGGGGGGTGTTTGGAGAGGGGGGGGGGTCCATGTTTCAGGAGGTAGGAGTTTGCATGGGGTTTCAGAGGGGGGCGGGGTGATCTGAGTTCAGGGCTCTCACAGCCTGGGGGAAAAAGCTGTTGAGCAGTCTGGCGGAGCGGGCTCTGATGCTCCGGTACCATCTTCCTGATGGTAGGAGCTGGAAGAGACTGTGGGAGGGGTGGGTGGGGTCCTTCACGATGCTGTTGTTTTTGCTGGAGCATCGTGCAAGGAAAATGTCCAGGATGGATGGGAGAGGGGCACCGATGATCTTTGCAGCCTTGTTCACTGTCCGCTGGAGGGTCTTGCGGTCAGCAGCACTGCAGTTCCCGTACCAGACAGTGATGCATCTGGTCAGCACACTCTCAATGGTGCCCCTGTAGAATGTGGTGAGGATGGGTGGTGGGAGACTTGCTCTTTTCAGCCGGTGGAGAAAGTGTAGGCGCTGTTGTGCCTTCTTGGAGAGTGACATGGTGTTGGTGGTCCAGGTGAGATCCTCCGTGATGTGCACCCCCAGGAATTTAGTGCTGCTGACTCTCTCCACAGTCGAGCTGTCGATGGTCAGTGGGGGGTGGTCAGTGGAGTTCCTCCTCCTGAAGTCCATCACAACCTCCTTTGTCTTCTCCACATTTAGGGACAGATTGTTAGCGCCACACCATTTAGCCAGCTGTGCCACTTCCTCTCTGTAGTGCGTTTCATCGTTGTTGCTGATGAGACCTATCACTGTTGTGTCATCAGCAAACTTGATGATGTGGTTGGAGCTGAACTTGGCAGTGCAGTCATGGGTCAGCAGCGTGAAGAGCAGCGGGCTGAGCACACAGCCTTGTGGGGCACCTGTGCTCAGTGTGGTAGTGCTCGAGGTGTTGTGGCCGACACGGACTGACTGAGGTCTTCCGGTTAAAAAGTCCAGGATCCAATTACAGAGGGAATTGTTAAGGCCCAGCAGGTTTAGTTTATTTATGAGCTGTTGTGGGATTATTGTGTTGAATGCCGAGCTGAAGTCAATGAACAGCATTCTAACATAGGAGTCTTTGTTTTCTAGGTGGGTAAGAGCCAGGTGGAGGGTAGAGGAAATTGCGTCGTCCGTAGAGCGGTTTGGACGGTATGCAAACTGGAGCGGAACGAGTGTGTTGGGGAGGCTGTTTTTGATTTTTTGCATGACTAACCTCTCAAAGCACTTCATCATGATTGGGGTCAGTGCTATGGGACGGTAGTCGTTTAAACAGGACACAGGTGATTTCTTTGGTACCGGTATGATTGTTGTGGATTTTAGACATGTGGGGACGACTGCCTGGCTCAGCGAGGTGTTGAAGATATCTGTTAGGACATCCGTCAGCTGTGCAGCACAGTCTTTCAGTACACGGCCAGGTATGTTGTCAGGACCCGCAGCCTTTCGTGGGTTAATCCTGGATAGGGTCTTCCTTACGTCGGCTGCAGACAGACAGAGCGCCTGGTCGTTGGGAGGTGTGGGCAGTTTTTGTGCAGGTGTGTCGTTCTGCATTTCAAACCGTGAATAAAAGTGGTTGAGTGTATCGGGGAGGGATGGATCATCATCACAGGCCTGTGGCGGGGGCTTGTAGTCAGTGATGGTCTGAATGGCTTGCCACAGGCTCCGTGTGTCTCTGCTGTCCGTGAAGTGATTATTGATTTTTTGAGCATGTGACCGTTTTGCATTTTTGATGCCACGGGACAGATTGGCTCTTGCTGTTTTGAGGGCTGCTTTGTCTCCTGATCTGAATGCTTCATCTCTGGTTTTTAGCAGCCCACAAACCTCTGCTGTCATCCACGGCTTTTGGTTTGCACGTGTGGTGATGGTCTTAGTGACTGTCACATCATCCATGCACTTTTTGATGTAAGCAGTCACAGTTTCAGTGTACTTCTGCAGGTCTGTGTGGTTGTTGTAGGTGGCCGCCTCTTTAACCTGTTAACCAGCGCCCCCCATATTGGGAATCACAGCTGAAAATGACTAACTAACTTAAAATGGTAACAGTTCCTGACTTCAGTGTGCCACACACACAATTTTGGTGTCTTTGGAAAGAAGACCCTTTGGGCTTTACTATCCATCATCCAGAGTTGATAATGCTCAAAAATATAAAAAGTTATAGACACTGAAGTGCCTTGATAAAAATTGTACCACACTGAATTTTTTTTTAATTTCATATAAAAATACATGAAATCAGTCCTGAAGCAATCCAGAAAAGTAATGGGTTGAAAGTCACATGTCTCATGAGTTTATATTTCAAATCTGAAGAAGATACTGAATGAGATTGCTGCAACATTTTTCTTTTGTTGACATCTAAACATTTTTAGATGTTAAGCTGAGATTAGACCACACTCTCTCCCAGTCGACAGATAAATTAAGATCAGACAATTCCCTATTCCAAATAGTTTTAATAGAAAGAGGTTTTGTAATACAATCAATAATTTGATTATATATTAAGGAAACAGATGGCCGACCAGCAGATGGTGCAATCCAGTCCCGCATAGGATGAGAGGAAATGGAAGAAGACCAAGGAACGCCATACGCTTTGAGAGCAGAACGTAATTGAAGAAAAACAAAATATGCAGATGCTGGTAGACAAAATTTGGCTCTCAATGCCTGAAATGAACAGAGGCCCTGGTTATCATACATATCACCGCACGTGTTCACACCTAAAGAGGACCAAGAGGGTTGGACAAATGGACGATTTCCACATACAAAGTTCAAATTGTGCCATAAAGGTGTACTGTTACAGAATTTGAAGGGTCCACCTATCCGACGTTCAACCGTTTTCCAGATTTTAATAGAGTTAGCCACAACCGGACCAAATTTATAATTATCCCCTTTTTTTCCTGTGCCAGTAAATAAAATATCTTGAAGTCTATTTGGTTTAACCTTGTCAGCTTCAATCACCCTCCATGAAACTGTAGATTGAGGATCAACCCAATTATGAAGGGCCTTAAGCTGGAACGACCAATAATATAATTCAAAATTTGGTACAGCCAGTCCTCCTGCGCTATTAGGATGTTGTAATGTGGTAAGTTTAATTCTGGGACATTTATCATTCCAGATAAACTTAGAAATTATGGAGTTGATCTCCTTAAAGTAACCTGGAGGGGGAGAAAGTGGTAGCATAGAGAAAAAAAATTAAATCGAGGTAACAAATTCATCTTAACAGTGGAGATTCTTCCTTGGAGAGAGACTTTAAGATTCTTCCATCTTTGAATGTCATTTTTTACCTTAACGAAAATGTTATTAAAATTGTCTCTGGCAATCTTATGAATGTTTTTATATATGGTAATGCCCAAATAGATGAAAGATTCATTAATAGGGATAAATGAGGGAATAGAAAAATTAACCTTAACATTGTTAATTGGCATTAAAGCAGAATTGCTCCAATTTATTTTATATCCTGATAGGCTACTAAAATTATCAAATTCCTTAATTACACTAGAGACTGAAACATCAAAGTGGTCTAAATATAGAATAATATCATCAGCGTATAATGAAATACAATGATTATGGTCATGAATCTTAATCGATACTTCAGATTTCCTGATGGCTTGTGCTAAGGGTTCGAGAGATAGACAAAACAATAAGGGGGAAAGTGGACACCCCTGTCTCGTTCCCCGCTGTAAAGGGAATGAGGGGGAAATAATATTACCAGTTATGACTGATGCTGCAGGTGAGTGGTATAATGTCTTAATCATAGAAACGAAGTGTTCACCGAAGCCGAAACATTGCAGAACTGCCCACATATAATTCCACTCTAGCCTGTCAAAGGCTTTTTCTACATCAAGTGAAAAGACCGCACAAGGTGTTGGGTGGGAGTCCGCAAAGTCAAGAATATGAAGGAGTCGACGCATATTGTCAGATGTATTGCGCCCCTTGATGAAACCAGTTTGGTCCTCCTTGATCAGACTGTGAATTACCTTCTCCAAACGAGAAGCAAAAACTTTAGCATAGATTTTTAGATCACATGGGATAAGCGAAATCGGTCTGTAGCTGGAACAATCTAATGGATCTTTCCCTTTTTTAAGAAGTAATGAAATCAGTGATGTTTTTTGATCTCTATGAAATGCCCCATGTTCAATTGCAAAATTAAATGAGTTAAGCATAAGTATCCCTACCAAATCCCAAATTTCTAAATATAATTCAGGGGGGAGACCATCTAGACCCGGCGATTTGCCCTTTTGAAGGCTTTTTAGAGAGACGTGAAGTTCCTCCAAACTTAATGGGGCCTCCAAAGATTCTTTATCCATCTGTGAGATCCGAGGCAGTTCCAATTTATCTAAATACTGCTTACAAATTGGTTCATCAAAATCTGTTTCGGCTTTATACAGATTTGTGTAAAAACCTTTAAATATGTCATTAATTGCCACAGGGTTCGTAGTGACCTGATCATCCGATGATTTTATTGCGCTAATATATGCCTTAGACTCGCATTCTTTCAACCTAAGGGCCAATAAATGACTAGGTCTCTCTGATTCAAAATAATATTTTTGTCTAGTCCTATGTAAAATAAATTCTGCCTTTGAGTGTGAAAGTAAATCATATTCTTCTTTTAAAGAGGACAGCTGTGTAGCCTGTTGCTCAGTAAAATGTTGTTTTTGTAGGTTTTGTAATGATTGGATTTTATTTTCTAATTGTGTAAACTGGTGAGTTCTCGCTTTGGCAAGAGTAGAAGAGAAAGATATACAGAAACCTCGTATAGCACACTTAGTTGTTTCCCACAGTATTTGAGGATCCACATCAGAGGGCATATTAATTTCAAGAAAGTCCTTAATATACTCTTTTAGAGAGGTAATAAAAGTCTGATTACTTAATAATGATATGTTAAAGCGCCATCTAGGGGACTTGGCTTTGACATCGGAAAGAGGAACACTGCACAACATAGCAGAATGATCAGATAATAAAATTGGTAATATAGATATAGAGGAATTAGATGAAATTAAAGATGGGCTGAGAAATATGTAGTCTATCCTAGAGAAAGTCTTGTGTCTATTAGAAAAAAAAGTGAAGTCCTTAGCTTTAGTGTTCTGAATTCTCCATAAATCGATTAAGTTGAGCTCAGTGATAAATTTATTCAATAATTTAGAGGATGGATTGGCTGTTGTATCAGATTGAGATTTATCTAAAGCAGGATTTATGACAGCATTAAAATCACCACCCACCACTAGAGGGCAATCGATCTCCTCAAGTAAAGTTTTGGAAATCTGTGTAAGGAATGCACTGTCTGTCTCATTCGGACCATATATAGAGACCAATGCTAACCTATTATTATATATTTTGCATCGGATAAAAACAAATCTACCCTTCTCATCACTACCAAGGTGTTCAATTGTTAAATTTAACTTCCTGTTAACAAGGATAAGCACCCCCTTAGTTTTATTTTGAGCGCAGGAAAAAGCTATTAATTTGTAATACTTATTCTGGAAACGTGCCACGTTAGATTGTTTTAAATGTGTCTCTTGTATTAAGGCACAGGAGATAGATTTACGGTGTAAATATTCTAATACACGGGTTCTTTTAACAGCAGAATTTAAACCATTCACATTCAGTGATAAAATATTTAAAGTATGCATTGAATATTCGTAATCCCAAGATTGTACACAATAAATGCAAAAAACAAAAAAAACATAAAACAGAAGCACTTCCATTCCGTAAATAACACGTAAACACTGATGTGCATTTTAGATACCAAACCTCCTATATGAAAAATCCCTTTAGAAATAATGTAAAATAGATAAAAGTATAAATGTCTGCTGTAAAAAACAAAAACAACATAAAAATGTGAACAACCGACAACCATAAACAAAGAACAACTCAGACCGCACATTACCGAGAACATAGGTCTGACTGAGCAACCAAAAAAACAGTGATAGGTTGTGACCGATCCACCCTAACGCAAGACATGTCTCCCGAAAGGCTCACACAGCCAAAAAAATATATATTTTTTAGTAATTAAACCTACTCTCCATTAGTCCCCTCCAAAACAGAAAAATGGAGTGTCAGTCTTACCAGCAAAGAGATCGTTGTACCGGATAAATAAGGACAATATCCCAGTATAAGAGAAGAAAACGCAAACAATAGGTTTAGCAAGCATCCATGGCCATCCTGCTATCATCCCCTTCTGGGCAGCTAGGGCCAAGTCCATCCCGGCCGTCACGCCCCTCCCGTGGAAATGGAGAAACAGCGGCTGCTGCTCCCCCGTCGTCCCCCCGAAGAGCGGCGGCATAGGACTTCTACTGAGACATGGAACTGATAAAATCCTCCGCTTTCTGAGGGGAATCGAAGCTTCTCTGTTCTCCTTTGTGCCGTAGCTTAATCACCGCTGGATAGATGAGGAAGGGCTGGAGACCAAGTGCAGTCATCTTCTTCAAAACCGGACCAAATGCCTTTCTCCTGATCGCTGTAGCCGGACTAAAGTCAGGAAAAAACAGCAGTGTGACATTGTTCTGTGCGCACTTCACCGGATACGCCTGCTGAGCACCTTTCAGGATATCTGATCTGTCATGCCATCTCAGTACACGGAAGATGAGAGTGCGCGGCCGATCGGAGCCCCTCCCTCCGTCATACACGCGATGCGCCCGATCAATCTCAATGTCACGGCCCCTCAAGGAAGGAATCCACTTGGAAAGATTAGCTCGGAGGAAACTAGCTGCATCTGGACCTTCCATCCCTTCTGGGAGTCCCACCAGTCTAACATTGTTCCGCCTGCACCTGTCCTCCATATCTGTCATCTTCTCGGTGAGTCGCTCCAGCTGATCCTTTAAGTCCGTGACTGTTCTCTTATCTTCCCGCGCCGCTGCCCGAACAGAATCAACGTGGTCACGTGTCTGCTTCGTCTTGGTAACTATGGCCTCAAACTCCTCTCTTAGCTCTTTAACAGACTTATTGGTCGCTAGTATGTCCTCACGCAGTTCGCGCAATGCTGGAATCAGCACAGAGTCCATCGCATCTCTTACTGCCGAGTTCACAACCGAATTCAAAGTGCTTTGGTGTTCTTTAAATGCTAGTTCAATGCGGCTAGCAATAGCACTGTCCAGCTCTTCACTGGAGATGGCTGAATCTCTGAATTTTTTCTTCATTGGCGATTGCTCAATCTCCCTTTTCCGATCTCCTTTGTCTGCCTTAGCACTCATGATGGGTCTAATGCAGAGTGGTTCAAATTTCACTGACAGGATCGCAAAATATTTGGCAAAGTGAGCGGAGCGAAAAACTAAGCCTGCATCACCGTCGAGGGGTCACGTGATCCTCCTATTTACCAAATTATTGAAGGGTTCTACTACAAACTATTTAGTCATTATACATGCCACGGCAGTTTTTCAATTATAAAACAGTAGACTGAATCTTAGACATCGTATCAGTGATTTATTTGAGCACTAGAAAAATACAATAAGAATAATTTTTGAGTAATGAAAAAAAAACAATAATAATAAAAAAAATAACTTAAGTGCATACTTTGATTTCCTGACATATAGATGCTCCTGTATATCAGTAATTACAGGCTGAGGATCATTCATACAGATGCTAATCATACAGATGGCCGCCCATATTGCCAATAATCACATTATAATGGCCTTTTATATAGACTGCATTCACACTGATATCTGTGAACAGTCAGCAATTACATGCTGATTATCAGCCATACAGATGTTAATAATACAGATACAGGCAATTCCCCACAAAACACGCAAACATATATGAAAAATGTAAAAAAAAAAAGGTTTATTTGTGCAAAAAAGATCGCTAAGTTACGCCCCCATCAGATGACAGGTGCGTCACAGCGTGCGTCACGCACCGTCGTGAGGGAGCGCCAGAATTCAAATAAACAATCTTCCGTGTATCTTTGACTTTTTTTTTTTTTGGATGATCTCATTCTGTTTGGGACATTGCCTGCTACAAAATCATGCTGTTTTTTTTACCACCAAGACGCTGTTTTTGAGCGTAATTTGTTCCATAACGGACACAAACAATAACTCTCCCTGAACAGATGAGACGTAAACAAAGGAATAACGATCCAAATTACAACGTTATTGTTTCTTTGGACTAAAAGTGCTCGATGGAATGTTGTTCCGTGGACCCTTATCTTTCAAACGAAACCGGGATTTACAGCAGTGGATACATTTGAGAGTCGTTATCAGGATGAATCTGGTATGTACTGCGTTTTTTTTTATACATGTTTTGATGTGTACTGCTTACACAAATTTAGCAAATACATTCCTTATAAGCTTTTTATCGAAAAACAGCGATCTGTCGTCGATGCTTGAGGCTTAGACCTTCAAAATGATATATAGTTTGTCAAGATTAATTTTGTCCTGTCTCATTTTATCTGTTTGAAAACAATGACATGTGCAAACAAAGAGCAAACAAAGAGCTTGGATTAGCATAACAGAGATGTGGTCTGAGTACCCAAGGTGGGGGCGGGGTACAGCTTTGTAAGCGTTCTTTACGGTTGTGTTAACAAAGTCCAGCGTATTATTTCCTCTTGTTGCAAAGTTAACATGTTGGTAGAACTTTGGCAAAACTGTCTTTAAATTTGCGTGGTTGAAGTCACCGGCTATGATGAAAAAGCCGTCGGGGTTATTTGTTTGTTGTTCACTGATGGCGCAATACAGTTCACGAAGTGCGTCCTTAGCGTTTGCACACGGTGGAATGTAAACCGCGACAATAACAATGGCCGTGAACTCCCGCAGCAGATAGAATGGTTGGCACTTCACAAAAAAAACTCCACCAGTGATGAACAGTGTTTTGATAATACCGCAGTATTGTTACACCATTCTTTGTTGATATAAACACACAAGCCACCACCGCGCCTCTTACCAGAAAGTGTTGTGTCTCTGTCCGATCGGCAGCATGTTAGCCTGTTCAACTAAATTGGCGGAGTCCGGGATGTTATCATTTAGCCATGTTTCAATGAAAACAAACACACAACAATCCCTTGCCTCATGCTGTGTAGACCGACTGAGTTGTATTAAGTCCAGTTTGTTTTCCAGAGAGCGAACGTTTGAGAGCATGAGTGTTGGAAGAGCCGGTCTTGTGGGATTAGCTCTTAGCCTCGCTCGTATACCTCCGCGCTTACAGCGCTTCCGTCCTCTCTCACACCGCTTACGACGCTGCCTTGTGCGGGTAGCGTCAGTAGGCGAGGCCGCGGTCTCGAGGTCCGGCTCCAGCAGTAAACAAAGGCCTCGTAGCTTCTCAATAGCCGCCGGCGCGAGTTGGTGTTTGTATGCGTTGCCGATATCCAGAAGGCTTCGGCGATCATATATGTGTTTTGGAGTGATTTCCTTATGAGTTAGCGGTAAATTTACACTATTTGGAGACGAACAGACGACATTAAAAGACATAAAAGCACCGTCTTTGGGACCTAGAGCAGCCGCTGCATCTGAACGCGCCGCCATCTTGGATCTAAGATGATGATTAACTAATCATCATCTGAAGATGATTAACTAATCATTACAAAACATGTATATGTGTTCACAAATGATTCTTAAGTAATATGCTAACGATTTACAAATCTGTCGTAAGTTATCTTAAAAAAATAGCATCATGAAATAATCAAACATATCCTTAGTAAGCTAAATGGTTAATAGTTACTAGTTAAGTTACTAGTTAATATATTATTAATCACTTAGAAATCATTGAAATGTCAACATTGTACTATCTCTATAAACATTTGTTAATCATGAACAAATGATGATTAAACCATTAGTAAATGATCAGTATACAATTCATATATGTTTTGTTAAAGTTGTAAGCTGGTCTGTTAAAAAGCACAAAATGAAATTATGTAAATGCATGAATAAATAATTTACAAAGATTTCTGCATCCCCTAATAAAATACTCCATGTGTGTTATCATACACCCTCACCAGTCAGCCTTTACATTACAGTACACACTATTCAAAACCTGTTGTGTAAATGCATGAATAAATCATTTACAAAGCTTTCTGCATCCCCTAATCTAAAGTGTAAACTACTCATCACTTGTAAATGTGTTACACATCATGTGTACACATCATTTACACATTATTTTTCTTACCTGTTACAAATTATCTGTAGGTGTATACAAGGCATTTACAACACTTTCTGCATCCCCTAATCTAAAGTATAAACTACTCATCACTTGCACATGTGTTACACATCATTTTGTGTATGTGTGTGTGTGTGTGTGTGTGTGTGTGTGTGTATATATATATATATATATATATATATATATATATATATATATATATATATATATATATATATATACACACACACACAACCTGTAACCGGAAGGTTTGAAAAACATTTACAAGTGATGAGTAGTTTACACTTTAGATTAGGGGATGCAGAAAGTGTTGTAAATGCCTTGTATACACCTACAGATAATTTGTAACAGGTAAGAAAAATAATGTGTAAATGATGTGTACACATGATGTGTAACACATTTACAAGTGATGAGTAGTTTACACTTTAGATTAGGGGATGCAGAAAGCTTTGTAAATGATTTATTCATGCATTTACACAACAGGTTTTGAATAGTGTGTACTGTAATGTAAAGGCTGACTGGTGAGGGTGTATGATAACACACATGGAGTATTTTAAAGCGGTGCACTTGAGTGGAGGGTAACCGGTTCATATTATCACTAGATCCCACACACTTCACGCAAGTCTGTGCCGATGAGAGAAAGGGTTTAACACAACCCACTGGAATCCCTTGACTGTAAGTCATTTACACATGTTTATTCACTTGACAGCAAATAATGTATTATGTATTATATATTATATAACACAACCGCTAATATTGTGCTTTTATTTACTTTTTTACTTACTTTTGCGTTCTCTTTTTACACACATAACGTCTGCACTGATCACCTACGACAAAGGAACACTTTTGAACATTGGACACCGCTACACTAACCTGTTTCAGGTCACTTTATCCACAAATTCATCCTGGCCACTCGAGATTCTTCGGAACGCGGAGGAGAACAATGGCCACAGGCGAAGGATCAAGAAACACAGTGGAAAACGCGCTGGAATTCGCAACAGACTGAGGAAAAGGGCTCACAGTCCTCCTCTTCCGAGCATTCTGCTCGCCAATGTCCAATCCTTGGAGAATAAGATGGACGATCTTAGAGCCAGGATAAGTTTCCAACGGGACATAAGGGACTGTAAAATCATTTGCTTGTCTGAAACATGGCTCACGCCCTCGGTTCCGGACACTGCTGTAACGCCGTCTGACAACTTTTCTGTTTTACGAATGGACAGAACAGCCGAGGCCGGTAAATCCAAAGGTGGAGGAGTGTGTTTCATGATTAACAAGAAATGGTGTGACCCCAGGAATATCTCCTCTCTGTCGCGTTCCTGCTCGCCTCATCTGGAACATCTATCCATTATTTGCCACCCTTTCTATCTGCCCCGTGAGTTTTCTTTGGTCATAGTTACTGCCGCCTACATTTCACCACAAGCAGACACCGGCTTGGCTTCGTCTAAACTTCACGATGTGCTCAGCGGCTACATTAACCTGTTAACCAGCGCCCCCCATATTGGGAATCACAGTTGAAAATGACTATTTTCCATACTGTCCCAACTTTTTCTGATTTGGGGTTGTATCTGCCCCGTGAGTTTTCATCGATCATTGTCACTCCTGTTTACATTCCACCACAGGCAGACACCGGCTTGGCTTTGTCTAAGCTTCACGATGTGCTCAGCGGCTACATTAACAAACATCCTGACGGTGCCTTTATCATTGGGGGGGGTTTTAACAAAGCCAACCTCAGGCAGGTCATGCCGAACTTTCACCAACATGTATCCTGTCCAACTAGAGGACCGAATACACTGGATCATTGCTACTCTCAGTTTAAGAATGCCTACAAAGCCCGCTCACTACCGGCTTTTGGCAAATGGGACCATGCCGCCATTTTCCTCACACCGGAATATAAACAAAGGCTCGCTCAGGAACCCCCGGTGCAGAGAGTAGTGACGCGCTGGTCCTCCCACTCAGAAGCTATGCTACAGGCGACTCTTGATGACGTTGACTGGGACATGTTCCGGGCGAGTTCATCTGAAGTCAGCGAGTTCACGGATGTAGCATTAAGCTTTGTAAACACGCTAACCGAGCAAGCTACAGAAACAATGACTGTAAGGACCTTTCCAAATCAGAAACCGTGGGTGGACAGAACAAACCGTGCTGCAGTTAACAAACGCACTGCCGCATACAACGAGGCTCTTTTGTCTGGGAATATGAGCGAGTACAAAGCATCGTGCTATGCTCTCCGACGTGCAGTAAGAGCCACCAAACTCCGATACAGGGAGAGAATCGAGTCTCATTTTCAGGTCAATGATTCTCGATGCATGTGGCAGGGACTAAGAACCATCTGTGCCTTTGGAAACAAATCCTCCGCAGAGGTGAGAGCAGATCCGTTGCTGGCTGACGAGTTAAACACCTTCTACGGCCGCTTTGAATGCAATGGCGGCAGCGCGACTCTGCCGATCAGCGCGTCAGGAAGCAGCAGGCAGAGCAGCGATAATCATGTGATCACCGTGTCAGAGGATGAGGTTCGGAGGGCTCTTAAGAGAGTGAACGTAAGGAAAGCGGCCGGACCTGACAGGATTACTGGCCGTGTCCTGAGGTCCTGCGCCGATTAGCTTGCTGGTTTGTTCACTTCTATCTTTAATGAGTCCCTTGCTACCTCTGTGGTTCCCACCTCCTTTAAAAAATCTATCATCATCCCTGTGCCTAAGAACAATAAACCCTCTTGCCTGAATGACTATCGTCCAGTTGCCCTCACATCAATAGTCATGAAGGTTTTTGAGAGACTTGTAAAGAGCCACATTTGCTCCTCCATCCCTGTTACTTTGGACCCTCTTCAGTTCAGTTCATCGTCCCAATAGATCTACTGATGATGCCATCTCTCACATACTCCACTCCTCCCTCAAACACATTGACAGCAGCAATGGGAACTTTGCAAGTCTGCTATTCATTGACTATAGCTCAGCTTTCAACACTATAGTCCCCATCAAGCTAGCTTCTAAACTCACAGACCTCGGCCTAAACTCTTCACTCTGCGACTAGATTCAAGATTTCCTCACCGGCAGACCTCAAGTGGTGAAAGTAGGCCAGTTCACCTCAAACTCCATCACCCTGAACATAGGAGCCCCACAGGGTTGTGTCCTGAGTCCCCTGCTCTACTCTCTCTACACACGACTGTGTGTCCTCTCACAGCTCCACATCTATTATCAAATTTGCTGATGATACTTGTGGTTCTGGGCCTCATTTCCAACAATGATGAGACCGCATACTTGGATGAGGTAGAGAGACTTACATCATGGTGCCAGGACAACTGTCTCTCTCTGAATGTGAGCAAAACTAAAGAGCTGATTGTGGACTTCAGAAAGAGACACCTGCGGCCCTACACTCCTCTTATGATCAGTGGGACCCCTGTGGAGAGGGTGAGCAGCTTCAAGTACCTTGGTGTAAACATCTCCAAGGACCTGGCTTGGACTACACACATTCAAACACAGGTTAAGAAAGCCAGGCAAAGACTGTACCATCTGCGACAGCTGAGGAAATTCAGGGTCTCACCAACAATCCTGAAAACTTTCTATTCAGGGACCATAGAAAGTGCATTGAGTGTATTTCAGTGTGGTATGGAAACAGCTCCAGTCAACACTGCAAAGCCTTGCAGAGAGTTGTGCGCTTAGCTGAGTGCATCTCAGGGTCTGCTCTCCCCTCTCTGCAGGACATCTACCTCAAACGCTGCAGAAGCAGAGCTGTCAAAATCATCAAGGACTCGAACCACCCTAGTAACTGTCTTTTCACTCTGCTGCCATCTGGAAAGCACTTCCATAGCCTGATGGCAAAAACTGAGAGACTTAGGAGGAGCTTCTTCCCCCAGGCCATCAGGCTCCTAAACTCAAACTCAGCCTCTTAACATCACATGACTCCACTTTATAATCACTAACAATCAGTAAGATAATTCATTATTCTCTACCTCATACCGACAGTGTCATTTGCACATAATTTTGCACAATTTTTTTGGTATTGCTGCTACATGACAACCATGTACAAACTGATTGCACATTCCTCTCTTGTACATTCCTGCTTATCTTAATATTTAAGTCTACAGTATACTGTCATGCACATTCTTTTATATTTTATTCTTTATATCTTATTTTTTACTTATTTCATTTTATGTATATTTCCTCTGTGTTGTATTCTATAATATTTGCACTGTCCATGGAGCGGACCTGACTCACATTTCACTGCTGGTTATATACTCTCTATATGATCGTGTGTGAGACAAATAAGAATCTTGAATATTCTTAAAAAAAACAACAAAAAAACAGTTTTAGCATAATTGCATTTTTGTGCTTTTTAACAGACCAGCTTACAACTTTAAAAAACATACATAAATTATATACTGAACATTTACTAATGGTTTGGTCATCATTTGTTCATGATTAACAAATGTTTAGTGAGAATAGTACAATGTTGACATTTCAATGATTAATAAGTGATTAATAATATTTTAACTAGTAACTTATTAACCATTTACTAAGGATCCGTTTGATTATTTCATGATATGCTATTTTTTTAAGATAACTTACGACAGATTTGTAAATCGTTAGCATATTACTTATCATTTGTGAATGTATAATGTATGTTTTGTAAATGATTAGTTCATCATTATCTAATCACTTATAAGTGATTTATAACTTAATCTACAAAACAAAAAAAATATTAACATATCACTTATTAATCATTTATGAACACACAGTCATGTTTCGTAAAAGATTAGTTCACCATTATAGGGGACCTAATGCACACCGTTTCACCCAATCTCATGTTAATCTTGAGTACCTATAGAGTAGCACTACATCCTTCATATCTCCAAAAAGTCTTTAGTTTGATCATATTTATAAAAGAAAGATACAGATTTACGATCCTCTCCGAAAAAAGCCGAGCTCCTGGAGGCGTGCCGTGTGGGCAGAGCTAAAGAGTGACGAGCACTTGCTCCGATTGCCAACAAAACAGTTATTTGATGCCGTTTCACTTACCCTCTGCAGTTCTGAATCATGACCGGGATCTTTTATAGCTGGGACCGCTCCATCTTTCAGTATTAAACGATGTGCAAATCCAGCGTCGAATTGGGCCTTGTTTATAAAACGTTCGTCAACAAAACACTTGAGAAACTCCATTGCTGCCCCGGAAAAACAAACTATATCCACTGTTCACGTAACGGTGGGTTGTTTTGGGAAGCTGAACAAGGTTATCTTTCCCTCACAACCAAAAACACACTTCCTTAGAGACATTCTTCCCGAGCGAGGCCCGTGCTGCCAGCCTGCCGATTGAAGCGCGTTGATGGGCGCAATCTGGCTCTCACTCTGGTCGATGCGTGCACGGACGAGAAATGCCCATATAAGGAGTTCCACCGTCGTTTACGTCATAAAGTACAACGATCGAAAAAAACTCTCCGAAACTTGTACGAATCCGGAAGTGAGATTTTTGGCACAGAAATACTCTGGTATACGACCAAATTTTTTTTTGAAACTTTGTCCATGCTTAGCATGAGAATCAAACTCTTTACCAGTGTAAACAACTCTGAATGCATGAAACAGCATTGTACCCCCCCTTTAACTAATCACTTATACATGACTTACAACTGAACGTTATTATACAGTGTTACCAATTTTGTTTATTCATCGTGGAATTCTGTGTGAGAAAAGATTAGTGATTATGAAATAAATCTAGATGAGCCTACCAGAGCAAATGACTCCAGCATCTTCAGTATGATTAGCTTTTACTCCCCATCCAAAGAATCCACAGTTCATCAATGTAGACTCTGATCCAGTACACAGTGAACTAGAAATCAAGATTATTCCTGATCCTTCTCCAAAGTGAGCACTCTTTGGTGCACTTAAAGCCTCTCCACAGCCCAGCTCTCTACACACCACTGCAGCATCAGCCAAATCCCAGCCAACATCACGCACTGTTCCCCACTGACCTCTATGAAGAACCTCCACTCTACCAGCACAGCGACTGTTAGTACCTACTAATCGCACTGTTTCTGAAGGTAAAAGGGCATAAGAAAGATAGAGAAAATTGAAAAATAATTTTTGTTATTCAGTGGTTTTATGTCAGTACTTAAAGTTCATGTTATTTACATACCAGCACATACAATGCTCACATCATTGTCATGGGAACAATTGTGTGAAAGTGATGTTGGACAGAGAGCAAACTGATACTCATTTCCTTTACACTGAATCTCTTGTGTCCATATCTGAGCGTCACCTTTGTCAAAAGCAGCTGCTCCCAGCACCTGTACAGGGGCCCCACATTTCATCTCTCTACATACAACCTCTGCATCCTGCTGGTCAAAGGCAGCAGCACAGACTGTGTACCATGTGTTCCCATGAGGCACCTCTAATCTTCCAGAGCAGTGAGAACCTCCAACCAACCTGATGCCTGAAATGATAATAAACCACTTAAAATATCACAATAATTAAATAAATAAAAAATCTACATTATAAAAAAAGTCACAAATGTGATTATGTAAGTTTATATATTATATGGGAGACCATGGAGTGTTGTAATTCTTCATAAGCCCCAGCTTGATGTAATGATTGAAAGGTTGGGGGCGTGATCGGCTCGGAATGCATTTTCAAATCCACATTGATTTTAACTACAAAGTATTTAATGATGCATCTTGGACAGAGAGCCCCCTCACTCGGAATCCCGCCCCCTCACAAGATGAGTGTGAAAATAGATTTTATTTATGAAATATAATGTTTATACTGCCAAACGAATATTTCTAGCATTTTACACTATGCAAAATAGGACAGTCTGTTTCACAAAGTGCATTTTAATTACATCTGACACCAAACTTCCCGCGCAAGCGGTTCAACTAAATGCAGGCATTAGCGCACTACTGACACTAAAGGTATGATGAAATCATTTTTAAATGTTTTAGAGGGCTGATTATCGTAGTTAATTGAATTTTGCTGTATTGTTTGATGCTGTTCAGTTTGTTAAACTTAAAATGATGCTGTTAAATATGGGCCGAAATGAATGTGTTATGTCAGGGAATCGGTCACAATAACTTGTGTTTCTGTAAAACAGACACGATTGAGTATTTCTGGTGGTTGTGGTGGTGTACCGGCTCCCTATAAGCCCAGTTTGCAGGGCTTTTTTTTTATTATTATTATTAAATTTCTATATTAATATATCATATCATAAATAAAAATATAAACTACATACTGTATATAATGATAAAAAATGAACCTCTGCATGTGACGCGCCCTTCCCGCATCTGCTCGCGCCCGCCCTCATGTCAATTTGCGGCTGAAGCAAATTATCATAAATGAGAAAACATGCCCGGGAAAAGACATCACAGTCCAGGGCCCAGCCCCAGAAAGGAAAAAGAAAAAGAAAAAAGCCCAAGTGAAGCCCGTGCACATTTTCATGTACGTTCATAATCCTGTGAAACTTTTTTGGCTGTTGACGTTAATAAGTCTAATAATTTCACCATCAGCATCTGCCTTAATATTCTCTTTAGTTTCCATGTTCTTGTAGCCATGGTAACCCAAATTAACCGTGGTTTTGTTACTTCAAATAATAATTTGCAAATAAGTATTGAGATTTTTTTTTTTTTTTTTTGTGTTATAAAAACAGACCTAACGAACAATAGCCTTTAAAATGACTTAACAACATTATATAAAACAATGAGGCAATAATGATCGGTTAATTACTTATAATCATATAACTGTTAAAATACTAAAGTAATACAAAATATACAATTTATGTAATAGGCTACATATTATTACAAATGCCTGCAAAGGGCACCAAACCTGGTAATTGCTGCTGTTACACAGGACGATCAAGTCCTTTAATATCACAAATATTTAATTAAAAATCCACTTATCTTTTATTTTGGCCACCTTTTTGCAAAAAATCTACAGCCTCTTATTTCTTCAAAAAAAATGTGAACATCACAACCCACAAAAATTAAATGGTTTTATGTGTAAAGCTGCTTATTTTCTTTTGTGTGATTTCTAATGCTTTGGACTATAAAATCAATCTTTATATAAAATTAGCCATAGGTGGTGACTGTAATTGTAATTTGTAAATAATTCAATTTAATTACAATTTATTTATTTACTTTTATATTTTATAAAGGTCTATTTTGACCCCTATAGTTTTTTTTTTTTTACTTCCATAATATTTTGGGGAGGGGGCACAACAGTACAATTCTGCTTAGGGCACCATTTGGCCAGCAGCGGCCCGTATTTGTGGTAAAACTGCTGCCGTAAGACATGTTATTTCCTGGATGTCAGATTTTCGAATTTGATGCGATTTTGTTTTATTATACTCTGCCATCTGTATTTGCTAAGTAGGCTACCTTTTAGTAGGGTCATTCACTCAGAACGCATTTTCCATTGTATTTCAAAGTAAATGCGCTACGGATGTCTTTGAATTTGAATGCTGCGCTCTCGTCTTTTATAGCAGCTTCTCCACGCTTAATACATCATTCTAAAACACTGCACTGAAATAAAACCTTCCACTGACCTGTCTCGCGACCAAAACACGATCTGTGTGTGAACCCAGTACTCTAATAGTTGTAGTAGTAGCGCGGGCAGGCTTGTTTACGGTCCGACAAATACGTGAATGGGCCACATATGTTTTTATTTATTTATTTATTTTTACTTTGCGCTGCTACGTCATCGCCCCCTTTCGTTACCTCAGTCGCCCCCCCATCAGTGCTGCGCTGGCGCCGGCTCTGCTTAAGTGTCATAAACCTTTGGCTCAGAATGCATTTTGAAATTCACACTACATTTTGCTACAATTATCATGTGGTATTATGATGAAAATGCAATCGCAATTGTTCTATCCATAAGTCTAAATGCATTTAGGAAAAATAGCATTTAAATGATAATTTTGCTAAACATATCCAATCAATTTGGGTAATATATTTTCATTTTAATTTTGCTACTTTAAAGCGTTAAAAATATGTATTTAATTTATATATTAAACTAGTGTAGGAAATGACAAATGTAAATGATATAATTGAATAATTGATTATATAATTGAATATTCATTTTGCACTAAACATTGCACATATGTATTAAAATGTCAATTTAAATACAGAAATACATTGCCATTTTACATATTGCATTGCCATTTTGCATATTACATTTCAAAATGAATATTGCTACCAATATGCTTCCATACCATTTGGCACCTTAGGTGGCTGACTATTTGTAGTTCACCCAAAATGGAATTTTAGGTATATTTTATTTAGCATCAAATATGGTAACAGTGCATCTAATATAGTAAACCCAAGAGGTCACATATTTGACCATCCATGTTTATTAAATATCATTAACAATTGACCATCCATGTTTATTAAAAAACATTAAAAATGTCAAGCACCAGAGCGATGTTGCTTGGGCTCTTTAAATAGAATTTTTTTGCCCATTCTCAGTGGGAAAGTGCCCAAGCAACATCGCTCGGTGACATTGCCTGGCAACATTTGCTCAAAAAGTTGCCATGTGTATCATCACCTTTAGATGACTCCAGAACAGAACATAAAACACTCTTCAAACTTATTACAATATTTTGGTATATTGAATTTTAATGTTTTGATGTGTTTTAATAGTTTAACTTCAAATCATAACCCAACATTTTTATATATAAAAATGTTATTGTCATGTGCTGTTGAGTCTTTACATTTTTAGACAGAGACAAGATGGTATTTACCATCCGTAGCTCATTTCTAACTGATGGTACAATTCACCCTGTATTACACCACTCCGTGGTCTTCCCTAAAGACATCATAAGATCAAAATGGACAATTCTTTTTTTTTTATCATGTGCTCTTGTAATCTGTAATCAAAATAATTTCTCCTTCCTCTCGCAGCGACATCTCTGATGCCGTATTTACTGGCACAAGGGCAGGACAACCTACAGTATAACTCACATGAGATGACAGCAATAGAAAATCACAAGCATCCAACCACCCAATCAATTTCCAATGGAAAAATCAAGTCCTGCCCTACATTATTTTCTTGTTCGAGAAGCTGTTTCACGATATATGCCACAATAGGTAAGAAAAGACTATTGCAGCTTCCATTTCATGATGATGGTTTAAACTCAGATCATCTATAGTGCATGTATGTTTTTAATGTAGTAAATAATGATAAATTTGACAATGAAAGCTTGAGAGAAAATCAACTTACCTGAGCAGATAACGCCAACATCTTTTTTATGCTTACAGTTATTCTCACCCATTTTTCTTTTTAAGCAATTGAATATTGAGGACTCTGATCCACTACATCTCACATAATCCATCCAGATTTTTCCTGATCCTGGTCCAAAGTGAGCAGCACGCATTGTGTTTGAAGTATCACCACAGCCCAGCTCTCTACACACCACTGCAGTGTTTGCCAAAACCCAATAATCATGACACACGGTTCCCCATTCTCCATTATAATAAACCTCCACCCTACCAGCACAGGAATTACTACCACCTACCAGCCTCACATTACCTGTAGACAAGATATAGAAAGATGTAAATAAAATGTATCTGAAAGAAGACAAAGTATAACAGAGAAAAGTCAACAAAAGAGAGAGGAACAGAGAAAATGACCATGAGAGAAAGAAATTTGCTTTTATATTAATGCAAATAAAAGGAGAACTATAAATTATATTATGACCAATTCATAACACAAACACTGAATCACTATAACATAACTAACACATGACAATCCTGCGTGTGTACATACCAGCTGTGGCGAGTTTGATCACTGAAGACAAAAAAATGAGAGTTAGACAGCTCTCCATCTTTGCTATTCATACACTTTCTTTGATGAACTCAGTACTGAAAGATTCAAGAGAGACAGACAGAAAGCTTCACAACCACCAAACAGCAAGCCAATCAAAGACACTTTTACCTTATTAGACAGAAGAGAGGAAATCATCAAAACGTTTCATTGACAAATCAGAAGGCGTATTTATGATTCTCACCATATTTATTAAAAGTACGTCAGCACTGATAAACAGGACTCCTCCTCCACCTCATAGCAACACTTAACTGGGGAGAAACATGCAAGATAGAGGGGTGACAAAGTCAAACATACATGAAACTGATTTCAGGGACAGGAAACATTCCAGTTTATTTACAGCATCAAAGCTCAGCGGCTGCAAATATAAAAACACAAGCAGTGGTAAACTGCTATGCGTCTCACTTTGAGTTCATGTTTACAAATATTAGTTGGATACAAACATAAATCAAATGTACTATTTTAAAGATTTGTTTTAATTACTGTTATTTATTCAGAAGTGTATTTAGCAATGCTTGTCAAGTACACAGTATATATACATATATTAAAACGTAGGGGTAGAGTGGGGGAAACCCCCACATTTTTGTTGTAACTATGGACTGATGCAGAAGTATTCACTATGATGCTTACACTGGTGGTGTACTTGAGAGAAAACGGATTTCACAGTAAATTATTTAAACTTCAGCAGTAAGAAAATAAGTGTTTTAAAGCTTGTTATTTTGTAGAACATCACAGTTATATATGATATGAGAACAGTAAGGCCCGTGGATAGGGAGTAAGTGTTATTTAAGAAAAATAATTATATTTTCATAATGGCACAATTTTTTTTTTCAAACATAATCTGTGGGGTAAAACGCCCCCCAGGGGCAATGGGCAACTACTGTAGTTGCTCCGTTCTGAACATCAAATGCTTTATTTTCCAACAAATGTATTCTAACTAATTGATTGAATAAAAATATTTGGACTTTATATTTCAAAATTACATCAAGTTGGCATCAGCTAACAATATTTTTCAAATAGGCTATTATCATTTTGTAATTCATAATTATTGATTATATTATTTTAAATTTTAAGCTAAAACTGTCTGTACTCTGATTTTGCTGTAAATGTATGAAGCAAAGTGCTATATGGTACAAATTCAATTTTTGTTAAATATCTAATAACATGAAAACTCTGGACATTTTTCATACTTGGTTTATAATTGATGTCATTGTCACTAAAACTTTGATAACTATTCTGGACACAATTAACTTTTGTTTCACAGAAAAAATTACACAGTCCTTAAGGGGGGCATTTTCCCCCACTCTACCCTATAGCAGTAATATATTAGTAGGGCATTTTCTTTCAAAGATAAATAAAATCAAAAGACAATAAAGTATATATATATATATACAGGTGCATCTCAATAAATTAGAATGTCATGGACAAGTTGTGTATTAAATAAATTCAATGCACACAGACTGAAGTAGTTTAAGTCTTTGGTTCTTTTAATTGTGATGATTTAGGCTCACACTTAACACAAACCCACCAATTCACTATCTCAAACAAATTAGAATACTTCATAAGACAAATAAAAAAATCATTTTTAGTGAATTGTTGGCCTTCTGGAAAGTATGTTAATTTACTGTATATGTACTCAATACTTGGTAGGGGCTCCTTTTGCTTTAATTACTGCCTCAATTCGGCGTGGCATGGAGGCGATCAGTTTGTGGCACTGCTGAGGTGGTATGGAAGCCCAGGTTTCTTTGACAGTGGCCTTCAGGTCATCTGCATTGTTGGGTCTGGTGTCTCATCTTCCTCTTGACAATACCCCATAGATTCTCTATGGGGTTCAGGTCAGGCGAGTTTGCTGGCCAATCAAGCACAGTAACACCATGGTCATTGAGCCAGCTTTTGGTACCTTTGGCAGTGTGGGCAGGTGCCAAGTCCTGCTGGAAAATGAAATCAGCATCTCCATAAAGCTTGTCAGCAGAAGGAAGCATGGATGTGCTCTAAAATTTCCTGGTAGATGGCTGCGTTGACTGTGGACTTCAGAAAACACAGTGGACCAACACCAGCAGATGACATGGCAGCCCAAATCATCACTGACTGTGGAAACTTCACACTGGACTTCAAGCAACATGGATTATGTCCCTCTCCACTCTTCCTCCAGACTCTGGGACCTTGATTTCCAAATGAAATGCAAAATTTACTTTCATCTGAAAAGAGGACTTTGGACCACTGAGCAACAGTCCAATTATTTTTCTCCACAGCCCAGGTAAGACGCTTCTGACGTTGTCTCTGGTTCAGAAGTGGCTTAGTAGCCCTTTTCCTGAAGACGTCTGAACGTGGTGACTCTTGATGCACTGACTCCAGCTTCAGTCCACTCCTTGTGAAGCTCTCACAAGTGTTTGAATCAGCTTTGCTTGACAGTATTCTCAAGCTTGCAGTCATCCCTGTTGCTTGTGCACCTTTCCCTACCCAAATTCTTCCTTTCAGTCAACTTTGCATTTAATATGCTTTGATACAGCACTCTGTAAACAGCCACACCTTTCAGTAATGACCCTCTGTGACTTACCCTCTTTGTGGAGGGCGTCAATGTTCATCTTCTGGATCATTGCCAAGTCAGCAGTCTTCTCCATTATTGTGGTTTCAAAGAACAAGAGATACCCAGAATTTATACTGTTGGGATGGTCATTAATTGAAACTCAAATGTAAATATTCTAATATTTTGAGATACTGATTTTTGACTTTCATGAGCTGTAAGCTCTAATCATCAAAATTAAAACAAAAAAACTTTTGAAATGTTTTACTTTACATGCAATGAATCTAAAATATGAAAGCTTCACTTTTTGAAATAACTTTACAAGAAAAAATTAACTTTTTCACAACATTCTAATTTATTGAGATGCACCTGTATATATATATATATATATATATATATATATATATATATATATATATATATATATATATATATATATATATAAATAAAACCATACACAGTTCAAAATACAGAAATACTACACCAAATTTGCAGCTGCACAAGTATATGTTTACAGTTTTTATCAATCGATTTGACATTTCTCCAAACTCAGGTCACTGTTCTCAAAATAGTTCACACAGTGATGTCAACACTTTGTAATTGTCCTGAACAGTTTTCATTCATTTCATATAAATTACAAATCATGCAAATAATTTTCTCAAAACAATGTGCACAAAACTCTGAAATGTTTTCACAATAGTTAATACAACCAACCAAATACTTTAAAATATCTGAAAAAAAGGTTTTACATAAATCACAAACATTTATGTACCATTTGTCCAAACACAACAAACAAAACTCCGCAATTTGTCATTCTATCAAATGAACATGGTATATTTTCGATTGGCACTAAACTGATAACTACTCGGTTAATCATACACAACACAGGAAATGCAGTTTTCCTAATTGTTTACAAATTTATCACAATTGCTTTAGAGTAATAATAAATGGGAAAGTATACAAAGAGCAAGAACAAGAGCAAATAATAAATAAATAAAATAAAATAAAAATAAAAACGGGGTTGGGGATAAAGAAAGAGGTGTAAGTCTATAAGGTGGTGGAGTTGGTAGAGAAAGGGGTGTAATGAGAGAGAAGATGAAGAGTGTAACAGGTAGAAAGAGATGAGCAGAGAGGAGGACGTGAGAAAAGAGGAGAGGAGAAGGAAAGGGAGAAGAGATGAGTAGAGAGGAGGGCACTGGTGTAGTGGAAAGAGCAAGAGGAGAAACTGTACGAAGGGGGGGGGGGGTTGTTAAAGTGTAAAGTGTTATACTATGATTGTTGATGTTTAGTCCTCCTGGGAGAACTCCTGTTATTTACTGTAAATGGCCAAACATTTTTCAGAATTTAAGTTTGAGATCATTCAGGTGGACAATCAAGATGTAAATGAAAGGCAAGATCAATAATTCTGGATAATTCATGTATACAGCAAACACACACGTGTGTATATACAGTGGTGCCTAAAATTATTAGAACACTAGTATTTTCACCAGCTAAAAAAGTCTTGTGCAGCACTTGTGTGTAGATGAAATTGCCATGATGTCACACAACAGGTAACTGCGTTTGTTGATAGATATAACATGAGCTGCACTGGTTCTAATGTTCTGCTGCTAAGCATTAACAATACATTTTAAGACTTAATAAAGTTATTAAAGTGATTCTTATGGTTTATAAAGAAAAAATGTCTTTTAAACACAATAATAATATGATTTTTTTTTCTATTGTAAAAATTACTTAATGCATACACAAGTTTTATTTTATTTAAGATTTTTTTTTCCCAGCATATTATTCACTGACAAAACTCCAGTACTTGCTGCGTTGATGCTGAGGGCTGTTAAATCACTGATGGTCATTTGGGCTTATATTTAGGATGTCATTAATTGTCACCACGGTTGTGCATTAGGTTGTGCATCAGGTAAGATCAGACATTTGAATTCAGGGGCTGTGTAATGTCTTATTGAAATACATTTTGAAATAATTCCTTATTGATTTTTTTTTTTTTTCCAAAAAAGGCCAAAAAACAATACAACAAAATCTCACAAATGCATAGAATTTTTAATACCAAAAAAAAGAAGAAAAAAAAGGGGGAAACACAAAAACCTGAGATTTGACATATCAGTAACAATATTTGTTGAGAAAATTAAATATTCCAAGGCACTCGTGTAGTAAAAATAAAAAGCCTTTAATTAAAGGGTTACTCCACCCCAAAATGAAAATGTTGTCATTAATTACTGACCCTCATGTCGTTCCAAACCCTTAAGTCCTCCGTTCATCTTCGGAAAACAAATTAAGATATGTTTGATGCATTCTGAGAGCTGTCTGACCCTCCATAGACAGCAATGGAATTAACACGATCAACGTCCAGAAACGTAGCATGGAGATCGCTAAAATAATCCATGTGACATCAGGGGTCTTGACAGTGCTAACTAGGCATCTACGTATACACATAGATATATACGTAGATGCCTCATTAGCGACTGTTTCTATGGGCCGCTATACGTAAAGGCCCTTTCACACGGGACGCGGCAGTCGTGAGTGTCTAGTTCATTTTCAATGGGAGACATGCGACAAGCGGCAAAACGCGGGCGGTTTTGCTGGCGGCACGGAGGCAGAGCGCAAGCGGTGCTCGTGCACCCAAAATCCTGCCGCTTCCACGAGCACGGCGCATCATGGCAGGCGCCGCCAAGGATAAAAATATTTTATCTTTTTGTGAGCGGCAGCCGCGTCGGTTTCAACCAATCAGAGAACTGATTAACCACTTGTAACATTTCACTGAGCTCATGTCGGAGTGTTGAAAACATGATGAAGATCACTGTAAATCCTACTGGAGTTGTGTGATCAATCAAAATCACAGAGATATAATTTAAAAAAACAAGACCGCGACGCCAGCACCGCCTCAACTGCACAAAACGCTTCCACTACGAGAGAAAGCGGCAGCCGCGCGGTGATTCCACCGCTTGCCGCGTCCCGTGTGAAAGGGCCTTAAGCCGTCCACCATGTAGCGGTTAACTTGACATCATTCACCATAGCAATCACTGAATATTCGAAAGATGCCTCAATCCTGCACAGCTGATGGTCTGCGAACCCAACGGCTCTGTGCGAACCTACAGTATGGTGAATGACGTCAAGTGGACTGTTCCAAGATGGCGGCCGCATCTACGTGCCTGTTGCACCAGCTGTGCTTAAGTTACAACGTAACCTAGTTGCGACGTAAAAAGACACTAAGTTACAACTTACTCACTACTTAATATTTTGGCGTTGCACCAGTAAACTTAGTTTAAACGTAACTCTACGTTCCAACTAAATATTTACAGAAGCCTCTGCCCATGAATAATGGTCGAAAAGAGATGCAGCCAGATTAGATCACATCGATGATCGATAATGAAGAACAACATGTTCGTAGACGAATTTTACAAGACAGTTTGGATATTTATGATGATGTCGACATATATGCTCGTTTGCGCTTTAAAAGAGAGGGAATACTGCGCATAACAGACTTGATAGCATCTGATATTCAACACGAAACAGACCGAAACGGCGCTCTCTCCCCCAGCCTACAAGTGTGCGTCGCTTTATGCTATTACGCAACAGGATCAATGCAGAATTTAGTAAGTGACAGCATCCAGATTCACAAGACTACAGTGTGTAAAGCAGGCGCGGACTGGCCATTGGGAGCACCGGGATGTTTCCCGGTGGCCTGGCGGCTGATTTGGCCCGCTGTCCTGTGTTTTTTTTTTTTTTTTTTTGCCTTCCCAATGTGCCAAAGTGATCATTTCCGATTGTGGCATTCCCTAATAAATCGATAATAAATCATAAATCGGTTAGTCTTGACTGGCAGCGCCGCGCTTCACGCCTGTTCCTTGCCTCCGTCAAATGGTTTTGAACCAACACGGTCCAACATTTGAACAGAGTCGATGCGCGGGACTCGAGGAAGGAGAGAAAACGGCCAGAAGAAACAGTTAAATGTAGCGAAATTACTAATCTGTTCAGGGCTTCAAGTGCAGGTCAGTTTCATCTGTAATATGCTACTGTAGTTTTGTCTTTATTAACCTAGTTAAGTATTAAACTGCTAGCACCTGTTAGGCTGTCACAGGCCCGGCGTCAAGGGGGGGCTTGGGGGGCTCAGCCCCCCTATGACGTTCTGAAGCCCGCCCTGCAGTGATCCACGCAAACGCGACTATTGCGACTGTACTGTCAGGAGCTGGGTTACACAAAAACTACCCAAACACTAAAATATGTTGATATAAATGTTGAAATAAAATAACCATTATTTTTTAGAGTAGCCTACAATGTGCACACTATAAAAGCATCTGGTGCAAGCTGCCCAGCAAACACGTCAATGTGGGGCCCACATGGGTGAACCCAGGTGGGCATCTTATCTGGGGCCCACTTGGGTGACCCAGCTAGGACCCACATGGGATGACCCCATGTGGTTCCCGGTTGGATAATTAATGGGAAATGTGTGCATGGGCTCAAAATGGGCTACAAATGGGATCCTATTTTTTTTTTTATCAAATATACAAGTGCAAACATAATTAATCCCATATAGGGTGATAACATGGATATATAGTGCACATATGTGTCTTTAAAATTATTTTTGTTGTTGTTTTGACACTTGGATTACTTAATTTAATCAAAATCAAAAAATTACCCTCCTTTTTTTTTTTACAGTCTATTATTCCAACACTCATGCATTTCTACCCAATTTTCAACTGACATTAAGCAAAAAAAAAAACAAAAAAAACCTTCCACTTGAATTGTGCTGACAACTTTCTCGCGAGATCCCATCCCCCACGACATCAAACTACCGCGAGATGCAGCGCCCTGCCTCAATCTGCACGCAGGGTGGATCCCGCGAGATTTCATTCAGCATTTCCCATCCCCCACGCGGCACGCGCTGCATCGCGCCGAAGCCATTACTACGACTGCTTTGCTGTAATTTTGAGTAGCCCCAGAGTGCACCAAGTACTCCAGAGTGCAATCTGGACGATGGGGCGGGGCGACACATTGGGGCGGGGTGACACATGTCGCTCCGCCCACCCCCAATTCCATTGGTTTATAACACGGCAAATCTTATTGGTGTAGACCCGAGCATGCGCATTCCTTTGTGTACGATTTTGTAATTGATTTGGCCATATTACAGAAATATTATGTGCTAACTCTAGAATCATAGGCCTATCTTAATTATTATCTGTTTAGTAACCATGGTAATTATAGTCGGATGAAGTCATCGTTTACAACTCTTAATGACGGCACCTCCGGGTTCTTCAGGCTGAATAGCGCTTCATTCATATTTCCTTGAGGATCGGCAGGCCGCGGATCAGCACTAAGTTGGGATTTTATACGCAAATGATGATAATTTACTGTATTTTAGAGATGGACAAACACGAACATAAGTGGCTGATTTTACGTTTTGCACAACCATTTTTTGTTGTTGTTTAAAGAGATGAATTACGTTGCTCAATGCGTCTCAAACTTGTAGGTTATAAAGTGCTAATAAATGTTTTCATGGCAAGCTCAATGTTTCCTTGTTTATATCTTAATAAAATATTTGAGCCTATATTCTTACGGTTTTTAAAGGTTCCTATCTTATAGTAAATAAGTGTCTGTGACGATATTAAAAATCCAATTATTTATGTATCCACATCCTCATTGTGTGTGCGTGTTTTAATCTGTGTACGGGATGAATTTAGATTCAGTTATTAACACTCGATCATTGTAGCCATATAGACCTGCATAACTATCGAATATTAAATCACTCAGAGCTGTAAATCTGTGCAATAGGTACATGAGCACTTTTAATGAGTAAAAGAGACTTTCTCTGTGATTAATATTTTTTTATTTATTAAAGACTATAATAACTACTAAAAATCTAAAATCAGTAGGCCTAATATAATACAGTGATTCCTGGTTCTTTTTAAAGGATTGAGTACCAGTAATTTTATGTGTTCATTAACTGTTCCCACTGTCACGGTGCACACACGAGGAGGAAACAGGAACACGCTGACGAGGACGTAAACTCAAATAATAGTCTTTAATGAGGACAAGGCAGGACAAGGCAGGACAAGGCAAGGCTGACATGGACAGAAACACCGGGGAGTAACGAGTAGACCAGACGAAATCAAACTCAAAAGACAGGAACTAAATACACAGGGTAATTAACACATAATCACATACACACACCTGGACACAAATTAACTAATAATCACATCTGACGAGGACAGGAAACAAACCAAATATGGACACAAGAGGCGGGAACACATGACACACACGACAGAGGACTGACACCCACCTGGTGGAATGACCTGCCCAACTCAATCCAAGCAGCTGAATCCTAAGCCATCTTCAAGAAACGGCTAAAAACACATCTCTTCCATCTTTATTTGACCCTCTAACTCTAGCACTCTCTATTCTAACTCTATTTTATCTATCTGTCTTCTTTTTATTTAAAAAAAACACACACACTTGACCCTCTATCACCTGCATATTTATTCTGTAACTGCTAGCTTTTCTTGAAAACTAACACTAGCTTTCTTTCTTCTATATTCTATCTACTTGTTTTCTTTAAAACAAAAATAATAATAAAAATACATTGCTACGTGTACTGCGTTAGGCTAACCAAGACTTGTCATAGCACTTGCATGTTGTTGCTCTTTTGGTGGTTTTGATTGCTTCTATTGCCCTCATTTGTAAGTCGCTTTGGACAAAAGCGTCTGCTAAATGACTAAATAAAAAAAATATATATATATAGCCTATACAGGTGCATCTCAATAAATTAGAATGTCGTGAAAAAGTTCATTTTTTCTTGTAACTTATTTCAAAAAGTGCAACTTTCATATATTTTAGATTCATTACATGTAAAGTAAAACATTTAAAAAAAAATGTTGGTTTTAATTTTGATGATTAGAGTGTACAGCTCATGAAAGTAAAAAAATCAGTATCTCAAAATATTAGAATATTTACATTTGAGTTTCAATAAATGACCATCCATGCAGTATAAATTCTGGGTATCTCTTGTTCTTTGAAACCACAATAATGGGGAAGACTGCTGACTTGGCAATGATCCAGAAGACGAACACTGACACCCTCCACAAAGATGGTAAGTCACAGAAGGTCATTACTGAAAGGTGTGGCTGTTTACAGAGTGCTGTATCAAAGCATATTAAATGCAAAGTTGACTGGAAGGAAGAATTTGGGTAGGAAAAGGTGCACAAGCAACAGTGATGACCGCAAGCTTGAGAATACAGTCAAGCAAAGCTGATTCAAACACTTGGGAGAGCTTCACAAGGAGTGGACTGAAGCTGGAGTCAGTGCAACAAGAGTCACCACGCTCAGACATCTTCAGGAAAAGGGCTACCAAGCCACTTCTGAACCAGAGACAACGTGAGAAGCATCTTACCTGGGCTGTGGAGAAAAAGAACTGGACTGTTGCTCAGTGGTCCAAAGTCCTCTTTTCAGATGAAAGTAAATTTTGCATTTCATTTGGAAATCAAGGTCCCAGAGTCTGGAGGAAGAGTGGAGAGGCACAGAATCCATGTTGCTTGAAGTCCAGTGTGAAGTTTCCACAGTCAGTGATGATTTGGGCTGCCATGTCATCTGCTGGTGTTGGTCCACTGTGTTTTCTGAAGTCCACAGTCAACGCAGCCATCTACCAGGAAATTTTAGAGCACTTCATGCTTCCTTCTGCTGACAAGCTTTATGGAGATGCTGATTTCATTTTCCAGCAGGACTTGGCACCTGCCCACACTGCCAAAGGTACCAAAAGCTGGTTCAATGACCATGGTGTTACTGTGCTTGATTGGCCAGCAAACTCGCCTGACCTGAACCCCATAGAGAATCTATGGGGTATTGTCAAGATGAAGATGAGAGACACCAGACCCAACAATGCAGATGAGCTGAAGGCCACTGTCAAAGAAACCTGGGCTTCCATACCACCTCAGCAGTGCCACAAACTGATCACCTCCATGCCACACCGAATTGAGGCAGTAATTAAAGCAAAATGAGCCCCTACCAAGTATTGAGTACATATACAGTAAATTAACATACTTTCCAGAAGGCCAACAATTCACTAAAAATGTTTTTTTTATTGGTCTTATGAAGTATTCTAATTTGTTGAGATAGTGAATTGGTGGGTTTTTGTTAAGTGTGAGCCTAAATCATCACAATTAAAAGAACCAAAGACTTAAACTACTTCAGTCTGTGTGCATTGAATTTATTTAATACGAGTTTCACAATTTGAGTTGAATTACTGAACTTTTCCATGACATTCTAATTTATTGAAATGCATAAAAGTATAAATAAAAATGTTGCAGAGAAAATTAACATTTATTGCTTAAATACGCACTAAAGCACATTAATAATAATATTTGCTGTAGGTCAGATTTAATAACAGCTGTTTTAGTAAACAAAAGCATTTAAAATAGGCCTATATGCAAATAAATAAATAAATAAATTGTTTCAGCAAGGTTTTCATTCCCATTATCCACACATAAAACCCCAGTTCACGCTGATGGACTATTTGGTATTATTGTCTTATTTGTCACCGCAGTTTAATTTTTTTTTATTTTTTATTGAAGCTTTTTGACATTTACAGGGTTTAAACATAGTTGACACATCCGAGCTAATACAAATTGCCCAGGTGGCCATTCGTTTGAATTCTCTACAAAATACACATTAACAAACATTATTACCAAATACATAATTACAGAAAGAGAGAAAAACATTAAAAAAGATAAAAATATATATATATATATATATATATAAATATAAAAAGAAAGAATAAAAAAAATATATATAAAAATAAATAAATAATAATAATAATAATAATTACATCACCGTTAGAGTTTTATTCAGTCCTTCCATGCCAGGTTCTGTAGTCCCAGTGTTAATAGATGTCTCTCTCCAGTCCCAAGATAGGTAAAGAAGGGGTCCCATACTTTATAGAATTTAAAAGGTTTGTCTTTTAATGCTGTTGAAAAAGCTTCAAATGGAATAAGACCTTTGATTGTGTTAATCCACTGTGCTATTGAAGGGACTTGGTCTGTTATCCAGCATACAAGTATGCACTTGCGGGCACAGTGGAGTAAGATTTGAAGAAGGTGGGTCCCTTGGAATCTGGACGGAAGTTCCTGGTTCATGCCAAGCAAACAAGTCATTGGTCCTATTTGTGAGCAACAAAAAAATGAGCAGAATTGTTGTATTTTTGAACAAAAAATGTTCTCTAGTTCCCTTAGGACGCCAGAGTTATTGGCAAAATAGGAAGGTCCAGTTTCCCAATCAATTGTTGTCCTTTTCCCATAACACCCTATTTTTGATTTGCCCTTCTTCTTTGGCAGCTCCAGCTCCCCATCCTCTCCCTTTTTTCCCTAAAGCCTGCTCTCTTGTCTCAGTGGATGCTCCTCAAAACTCCAAAACTTCAAAAGGGTTCCTTCTAGACTTTTACATCGGGGGAGCCAAACTTATTGCAGAGGTTGGAGAGTTTTGGGTTTAGGTCTTCTGCTTTATGTCTTTGGGCAGGAGTCACATGCAGGCGATGAACAATTTTAAACTGCTTTGGAAAGGAAAATTGACGGAGACCAGAATCATAAAGAGTAGCCATAGAATTGGAATGTGGTTAGGCAGAGTTATTGGCAAGGTTGTTATGGAAAATAGGAAGGCATCTCACATATGGTTTCCCAATCAGATACACACACACTTTTCCCAAACCCCAGATACGCCTCCGTCGCTTTAAACCGCCAGCCTGAATTTCGGAAAATTCTCTGGATGGCAAAGATTACCTCCTTTTCTATGTTGTATTATGTGCTTTATGCAGGTGTTTTTTTCCTGTTCTAACACTAAAGGAGTATAGTCTGGGGGTTGTTTTTTTTATCTAGTTTCTTTCCTCATTTTGCTACATTTATTTCTTAAAAATGAATTTCAGCTGGTTGTATCTGTATTTGACAATAAATTTACTACTACCCTTATCAAAATACTATAGAAGATTTTGGATGCAGATCGAGATGAAGTAAGTTTATTTAATTGTTCCTCCATTGGGGATACGCAGAGGCCACTTGAATAGACTCTGAGATTTTTTGTTATGAAGCTGCGTATCTGCTGGTATGTCAAGAAAAACTTCTTATTGAGATCTGCAGTGAATTGTTGTCATTAACTGTTTATTCTCCATCAAATCTCAGATGACATGTATTCCTTTGTCTCTCAAATGTATTAATTCATCCCCATCTGGGTTGTTATGCAAGGGTGTGAGAAGTGAAAGGTGGGAGTCAAGCCCTTCTATTTTGCGGACTAATCTCCATATTTTAATCATATTCCGCTCACAGTTGGCCTATGTCTTACTGAACTACAGTGAATTATCAGCTGCTTATCGAGAATATAGGCTACATATAAATATACATTATCTAAATCTCAAACAGTGGATCAATCAACATTAAAACTGCTCAATGTTTAATGTCTGCTTCGTGTACTGTGTGCAATAATATCTGACTTCATTTAACGTGCAACCCACCTGTTGAGATTGAGGACCACTATTTACGTTCATCACACAGTCTCATAAGGCTATTTATAGCCAATGTCATGGCCATTGACGAGTGGGCCGAGAGCCGTGGGAACGGAGCGAGACGGTGGAGTTAATGGTAATGAGCGACACCTGCGAAATCACCGGTCTCGATCCCACGGAGGAGCTCCGGAAGGATAAAAGGAGGAGTGACGACAGAGGAAGACGAGAGAGGACCAGGCCTGGAAGTTTTGTTTTGTGTGCGGCAGTCGTCCGTAGGGGCTGCCGCTTTACTTAAAGTATTTTGAATCCCGCCTCCTCCTTCCCGATCTACGAATGCTACATCTTGCAGTCACCGCCAGGTTCGCCGTTTGCGGAGTGATTCAATCGCTTCATCAGGCGCTGCTGGAGATGAGAGACGACCAGGAAGCTCTCGTGACCGTGAAGCTGGATGGACCAACCATCGTCAGCCAGGGATCCAGACGGCCCCACTCATCTACCCCTGAATAAGATGGGGCCACAAGATGATCCCGAAGCTTTCCTACTGTTCGAGAAGTCGGCTACATGTGGGTGGCCACGAGACCACTGGCCAGTGCGTCTCATACCTCTGCTCTCGGGGGAGGCGCAGATCCAACAATTGCCCGTCCAAAACCTCCTGGTCTTCACCGACCTGAAGCGAGCCATCCTCCAGCGGGTCGGCCTGAGCCCAGAACAACATCGCCAGCGGTTTCGGTCGCTGGAACTATAGCTTGCTCAGCAGCTCCGGGACGCCTGCCGCAAATGGCTGTTTGACGCCGAGCAGATCTCGACCGAGTGGTGCTGGAGCAATTCATCGGCCGTCTCCCGAAGAAGACGGCAGAGTGGGTCCAGTGCCACCGCCCGGCGTCGCTAGACCTGGCCATCCAGTTGGCGGAGGACCAGATGGTGGCGTGCCCCGGAGTCGGCGAATCCCTGCCAGCTGTCTCTCTCTCTCTCTCTTCCCTACTGTCTCTTCTTTCCCCCGTCCTGTCCCACTTGCCAATCGAGTTCCAAAATCTGTCGCCGGCCCGAGAGCATTTAGCCAGCGCAACTGCAGCGGTGCCTTCTTCTCCGCTCTCTCCACGTCAATCCCTTGACCCATTTTCTGCCACTAGGGCGGCGGGGAGGCCTGGGCCGGCCTGTTGGCGGTGTGGGGACCCAGGACATTTCATAGACAGGTGCAGTGATGGAGGTGGGGGCATTGATCCGGGTCCCGGACGCCCCACAGGCTGCCCCCGATCAAGCTCTGTACCAGATACCTGTGAGTATAAAGGGGGGTACGTATCTCGCTGGATTCAGGTTGTCAGACCTCGATCCACCAAAGCCTGATTCAATTGGATAAGAGCCGCGTGGTTCCGGTTCGGTTGCAAGGGGATGTGGTGAAGTATTCCTTTAATGTCCATGCTTATCCAATTTCGGGGGCAAATGGGTTGTTAGCAAGTGTGGAGGTGGCAGTTAACCCGCACCTCCGACATCCGCTGATTTTGGGGACAAATTCATTTAGTCAATTACTGGGGTGAATAAAATTATCTTTATGTGCGGATGTCTCTTTGGAGAAAGAAAGCTGGAGAACGGAGAGGACGTGCACTGGGAGTGGCTGAACCACCACGGGATACTGAGAACAGAGCGTGATTGAGAGGCTAATCCTCCCTGAACGCGATGACTTTCCCCTGGAACAGTCCCAGGACGAGTCGCTAAAATGAACAGGTCCAGACCATCGACGGTCAGCGACTCCAATCCTACATTTTGCTATTTTGAAGGATAGGTTGTACAGTGACACAAACGCTCAGACAAAGCAGGATACAACCCAGTTATTAGTACCGAAGAGCCGTCGGGAAATGCTATTCCAGGCGGCTCACTGTAATCCAGGCCTGGTCCTCTCTCGTCTTCCTCTGTCGTCACTCCTCCTTTTATCCTTCCGGAGCTCCTCCGTGGGACTCGAGACCTGTGAGTGGCGCAGGTGTCGCTCATTACCATTAACTCCACCGGCCTCGCTCCGTTCCCACGGCTCTCACTGTCACAGCCACGAATTAAGAATTTGTTCCCCAGACTTAATTCGTGAGCCGCACATATTACACAGCTCTGTTCTGCCCGAAGTACTCCGAGATGCCACCAAAGCAGCTGCTCCCAGCACCTGTTCAGGAGCCCCACAGTCCAGCACTCTACACACAACCTCTGCATCCTGCTGGTCAAAGACAGCGTCACACACTGACATCCACGTCTGATCATGAGGCACCTCTACTCTACCAGAACAGCGAGATCCACCAACCAGCCTGACTTGAATAAAAATGGCACAATTTTAATGATATTTGCACAGCTTCATGTTCTATTACTTTATAAAACTAAACAGTTTAGTAGTTAGTTTGTGACCTGTTGCATTTTGTCAATTGTCAGCAGTCAGCAGTGCATAAAAGAGTTCCTTGCATTTTGTACATGTGTGTGCTCATAAGAGTAAAAGCATTTTTTATTTAATAGATAACATAAGGAAAACATTTGTCGACAAAATGCACACAGCATATCTTTTTAAAATTAATTTATTTTTTTTTTTAAATTTTTTTGCAATCATTAGGAAAAAAATTTCCATACTTGGGTCACTTTTTCAAAACTGTTCACAGAGTAAGCACAGCAGCAGTCTACTGTATATGGGCTAAACTACGTATCATTTATCATTGCTACATTAAGACTATTTATTTCTAATTACATGAATTGTTCTCACTCAGATACAAACACCAACAAAACTTTATGTACCCAAAGGACAATTTGCTTATATTTACATACGCTTTTGAAAACGCAGTAAAAGTACTTATTAAAAGTACAGGTTTTTTTTTTTCAACTGCTAACGTGCATCTGTAAATACTGAAGCCACATTTTCAGAACTCTTCACACATTCAGCGAAACAGAAGTCTATATGGACCAAACTGTGAATTATTTTTCATTGCTTTCACACAAAATAATAATAATAATAATCATTCTTTACATTTATATAGCGCTTTTCTGGGTACTCAAAGCGCTTTACATAGAAAGGGGGGAATCTCCTCAACCAGTGCCAGTGTTATGGTGGAATGAGCTTATTTTGAGACATATATGAAGTGTTTTGTTGGTCTGATTGAGTTTTAGAGGTGAGATTAACTGTTTGGCCATGTTGGTAATGCAGACTGCATGAAGAGTTTTGAAAATGTGGCTTCAGTATTACAATTTTTCTTGATTGCTAACACACAATTCATGAAACAATCAACCATTTTCTCACAATTATAAACAAAATTTCAAAACTACACACCAACTTGCACAAACTTCAGACTTCCAGGTCAAAATCAAATAATTTAGTCAAAAACATATTCTCTATTATCAGAATCTAATCTTTGGCCTCAGATGACACAAAACCTGTCAAATACACAGACTACTTCACTGCCTAGAGAACACTAGTGAGATCAGTTTAAAACTCTGTTACAAAAACCTCCATTTGGGAAAAATTAATCCTTTTGCAAGTCAATATCTGTCACAGTATACATTATACATAAATAAAGGGCACAGATACAGTAAAATTCAGCAATAAGCTTTTAAAAAAAGTTTATTTTCATTACACTACTGTGAAGAGATCAGATGAAAAATACTAGAAAATATTCAAATAGTTCAAATAACAAAGAATTGAATATGGACACAAAATACGGTATTCTTTCAATTACTGTGCAGTAAAAAAATAATAATAATAATAATAAATAGGCTAAATACAGCATCCTCTACCATACTATGACAGTTTCTTAGTTTTTTGGCAAAAGAATCTCTAGCTCCCCTAGACAGTCGTATGATATATATATATATATATATTCTAGTGCTGTCAAAATTAGCGCGTTAACGCAGGCGATTCATTTTTTCAGTTTAATGCGTTCAAATTATTTAACGCCGTTAACGCAGGGGCGGGGCCTAGGGTTGGCCACCCCACTCATAACTGCTAATTCTGTCTCTTGTTTCTTGACAAGAAGTGCATTTATTCAGTCGCAGAATGTCTTTATGACCACATCAAACAGGAGACGTTTCAGACGCGCGCTTCAACTTCACTTCAGCGGCAGGTGGCGAGTCAAACGAACGCGGAAACTGTACTGTGCTGGCAGCGCGTGCTCTTAAATACACGCACAAAGGTGCCTGTGGATCTACTGAGGATCATGTGACCCCTCGACGGTGATGCAGGCTTAGTTTTTCGCTCCGCTCACTTTGCCAAATATTTCACGATCCTGTCAGTAAAATTTGAACCACTCTGCATTAGACCCATCATGAGTACTAAGGCAGACAAAGGAGATCGGAAAAGAGATATTGAACAATCACCAATGAAGAAAAAATTCAGAGATTCAGCCATCTCCAGTGAAGACCTGGACAGTGCTATCGCTAGCCGCATTGAACTAGCATTTAAAGAACACCAAAGCACTTTGAATTCGGTTGTGAACTCGGCAGTAAGAGATGCGATGGACTCTGTGCTGATTCCAGCATTGCGCAAACTGCGTGAGGACATACTAGCGACCAATAAGTCTGTTAAAGAGCTAAGAGAGGAGTTTGAGGCCATAGTTACCAAGACGAAGCAGACACGTGACCGCGTTGATTCTGTTCGGGCAGCGGCGCGGGAAGATAAGAGAACAGTCACGGATTTAAAGGATCAGCTGGAGCGACTCACCGAGAAGATGACAGATATGGAGGACAGGTGCAGACGGAACAATGTTAGACTGGTGGGACTCCCAGAAGGGATGGAAGGTCCAGATGCAGCTAGTTTCCTCCGAGCTAATCTTTCCAAGTGGATTCCTTCCTTGAGGGGCCGTGACATTGAGATTGATCGGGTGCATCGCGTGTATGACGGAGGGAGGGGCTCCGATCGGCCGCGCACTCTCATCTTCCGTGTACTGAGATGGCATGACAGATCAGATATCCTGAAAGGTGCTCGGCAGGCGTATTCGGTGAAGTGCGCACAGAACAATGTCACACTGCTATTTTTTCCTGACTTTAGTCCGGCTACAGCGATCAGGAGAAAGGCATTTGGTCCGGTTTTGAAGAAGATGACAGCACTTGGTCTCCAGCCCTTCCTCATCTATCCAGCGGTGATTAAGCTACGGCACAAAGGGGAACAGAGAAGCTTCGATTCCCCTCAGAAAGTGGAGGATTTTATCAGCTCCATGTCTCAGCAGAAGTCCTATGCCGCAGCTCTGCGGGGGGGGGACGGGGGAGCAGCCCAGAAGGGGATGATAGCAGGATGGCCGTGGATGCTTGCTAAACCTATTGTTTGCGTTTTCTTCTCTTATACTGGGATATTGTCCTTATTTATCCGGTACAACGATCTCTTTGCTGGTAAGACTGACACTCCATTTTTCTGTTTTGGAGGGGACTGATGGAGAGTAGGTTTAATTAATATAAAAAAAAAAAAATAAAAAAAAAATATATATATATATATATATATATATATATATATTTTTTTTTTTTTTTTTTTTTTTTTTTTTGGGCTGTGTGAGCCTTTCGGGAGACATGTCTTGCTTTGGAGTGGATCGGTCACGACCTATCACCGTTTTTTGTTGCTCAGTCAGACCTATGTTCTCGGTAATGTGCGGTCTGAGTTGTTCTTTGTTTATGGTTGTCGATTGTTCACATTTTTATGTTGTTTTTGTTTTTTACAGCAGACATTTATACTTTTATCTATTTTACATTATTTCTAAAGGGATTTTTCATATAGGAGGTTTGGTATCTAAAATGCACATCAGTGTTTACGTGTTATTTACGGAATGGAAGTGCTTCTGTTTTTTGTTTTTGTTTTGTATTTATTGAGTACAATCTTGGGATTATGAATATTCAATGCATACTTTAAATATTTTATCACTGAATGTGAATGGTTTAAATTCTGCTGTTAAAAGAACCCGTGTATTAGAATATTTACACCGTAAATCTATCTCCTGTGCCTTAATACAAGAGACGCATTTAAAACAATCTGACGTGGCACGTTTCCAGAATAAGTATTACAAATTAATAGCTTTTTCCTGCGCTCAAAATAAAACTAAGGGGGTGCTTATCCTTGTTAACCGGAAGTTAAATTTAACGATTGAACACCTTGGTAGTGATGAGAAGGGTAGATTTGTTTTTATCCGATGCAAAATATATAATAATAGGTTAGCATTGGTCTCTATATATGGTCCGAATGAGACAGACAGTGCATTCCTTACACAGATTTCCAAAACTTTACTTGAGGAGATCGATTGCCCTCTAGTGGTGGGTGGTGATTTTAATGCTGTCATAAATCCTGCTTTAGATAAATCTCAATCTGATACAACAGCCAATCCATCCTCTAAATTATTGAATAAATTTATCACTGAGCTCAACTTAATCGATTTATGGAGAATTCAGAATACTAAAGCTAAGGACTTCACTTTTTTTTCTAATAGACAAGACTTTCTCTAGGATAGATTACATATTTCTCAGCCCATCTTTAATTTCATCTAATTCCTCTATATCTATATTACCAATTTTATTATCTGATCATTCTGCTATGTTGTGCAGTGTTCCTCTTTCCGATGTCAAAGCCAAGTCCCCTAGTAGGGTTGTCACGATACCATAAAAATGTCTTACGATACTATACCAGCTGAAGTATCACAATACCAAGTAGTATCACGATACCATGCAGTATTGTGTTAATTTAAAATTCAATTCTACAAAATGAATCAAAATTTCATAAATAAATAGATGTAAATGAAAACAGACAATATTTTTCTCTGAATACTTAATTAATGTGAATGAATGACTGGCTATTGTTATCCATGAAATGATCTAAACAAATCTTAGCACTGTACAGAAGCTGCATGAAGTGACATTTAGATGTGCATTTATACATTTAGACTATTTATAATTGCATAAATAAAGTTATGAGATTAATGTTTTAAATACTAAATTCTGAATATAGAAATATGTTGGAAAATAATGTAATATGCCTACTTTTAGATGGGAAACTTAAAACGGCCAGCAGGTGGCAGAAGTTCGTGATTGAATCACTGAGTCATTCAAACGATTCTTTCAAAACGGCTGAATCCTTCAGAAGCGAATCAAATGACAGTTTTTATGAATGGTTTAGTGAATCAGTGATTCAGAGACAACGCAGATTTGGATTCGAACACAGAAACGAAACAAAAACAGCACTCTTGCTCGTGTCATATTGCCGAACTGTCAGGAGCATTTTTTGCGCGCATATCTTGAAATTTCCAAGTTAGCAGCACGTATATTAAAACATAACATTATAAATGAATAAATATATATATATATATATATATATATATATATATAATGATAAAAAACAAGTGCAAAGCCGCTATGTTGATGAATGGAATTGCGTTCGTGATCGCAAAGATGCTTCCAGAAACGAACTATTACACCTGTTCTAGAAGTGGTCAAATGAATAAAACTGCGATAATACTTTCTTGCAAGATATTATGATGTTGAATAAGTGATGGTTGATCTGTTTTTTAAAATGACATCAGACGGTCTGAATCAGACCCTTTCTTCTGATAAACTGCAGCATGAACAACGACGTGCGAGAGCAACTTCTCATTGCAAACTGAACTGAAGCGTCGGGAAACACTCAATACAATATAAAGCGTATACACAGACTAAACTACACAGAGCACAGCAGAAAGACATTTGGCAATCAACTTGTAATGTTTCTGCTGGCATGCATGTTTAACGTTTGAACGTTTAAAACAGTGTTGCTGCCGTGCATACTACATATCTTACGGTACTACCTTATGGACGATACTACCGTTTAAAAAATGCGATGGCACCGCGGGTATTTTTAAGCTTTAGTATCGCGATACTACCGTAGTACCGGTGTATCGTGCAACCCTATCCCCTAGATGGCGCTTTAACATATCATTATTAAGTAATCAGACTTTTATTACCTCTCTAAAAGAATATATTAAGGACTTTCTTGAAATTAATATGCCCTCTGATGTGGATCCTCAAATACTGTGGGAAACGACTAAGTGTGCTATACGAGGTTTCTGTATATCTTTCTCTTCTACTCTTGCCAAAGCGAGAACTCACCAGTTTACACAATTAGAAAATAAAATCCAATCATTACAAAACCTACAAAAACAAAATTTTACTGAGCAACAGGCTACACAGCTGTCCTCTTTAAAAGAAGAATATGATTTACTTTCACACTCAAAGGCAGAATTTATTTTACATAGGACTAGACAAAAATATTATTTTGAATCAGAGAGACCTAGTCATTTATTGGCCCTTAGGTTGAAAGAATGCGAGTCTAAGGTATATATTAGCGCAATAAAATCATCGGATGATCAGGTCACCACGAACCCTGTGGCAATTAATGACATATTTAAAGGTTTTTACACAAATCTGTATAAAGCCGAAACAGATTTTGATGAACCAATTTGTAAGCAGTATTTAGATAAACTGGAACTGCCTCGGATCTCACAGATGGATAAAGAAACTTTGGAGGCCCCATTAAGTTTGGAGGAACTTCACGTCTCTCTAAAGAGCCTTCAAAAGGGCAAATCGCCGGGTCTAGATGGTCTCCCCCCTGAATTATATTTAGAAATTTGGGATTTGGTAGGGATACTTATGCTTAACTCATTTAATTTTGCAATTGAACATGGGGCATTTCATAGAGATCAAAAAACATCACTGATTTCATTACTTCTTAAAAAAGGGAAAGATCCATTAGATTGTTCCAGCTACAGACCGATTTCGCTTATCCCATGTGATCTAAAAATCTATGCTAAAGTGTTTGCTTCTCGTTTGGAGAAGGTAATTCACAGTCTGATCAAGGAGGACCAAACTGGTTTCATCAAGGGGCGCAATGCATCTGACAATATACGTCGACTCCTTCATATTCTTGACTTTGCGGACTCCCACCCAACACCTTGTGCGGTCTTTTCACTTGATGCAGAAAAAGCCTTTGACAGGCTAGAGTGGAATTATATGTAGGCGGTTCTGCAATGTTTCGGCTTCGGTGAACACTTCGTTTCTATGATTAAGACATTATACCACTCACCTGCAGCATCAGTCATAACTGGTAATATTATTTCCCCCTCATTCCCTTTACAGCGGGGAACGAGGCAGGGGTGTCCACTTTCCCCCTTATTGTTTTGTCTATCTCTCGAACCCTTAGCACAAGCCATCAGGAAATCTGAAGTATCGATTAAGATTCATGACCATAATCATTGTATTTCATTATACGCTGATGATATTATTTTATATTTAGACCACTTTGATGTTTCAGTCTCTAGTGTAATTAAGGAATTTGATAATTTTAGTAGCCTATCAGGATATAAAATAAATTGGAGCAAATCTGCTCTAATGCCAATTAACAATGTTAAGGTTAATTTTTCTATTCCCTCATTTATCCCTATTAAGGAATCTTTCATCTATTTGGGCATTACCATATATAAAAACATTCATAAGATTGCCAGAGACAATTTTAATAACATTTTAGTTAAGGTCAAAAATGACATTCAAAGATGGAAGAATCTTAAAGTCTCTCTCCAAGGAAGAATCTCCACTGTTAAGATTAATTTGTTACCTCGATTTAATTCGTTTTTCTCTATGCTACCACTTTCTCCCCCTCCAGGTTACTTTAAGGAGATCAACTCCATAATTTCTAAGTTTATCTGGAATGATAAATGTCCCAGAATTAAACTTACCACATTACAATATCCTAATAGCGCAGGAGGACTGGCTGTACCAAATTTTGAATTATATTATTGGTCGTTCCAGCTTAAGGCCCTTCATAATTGGGTTGATCCTCAATCTACAGTTTCATGGAGGGTGATTGAAGCTGACAAGGTTAAACCAAGTAAACTTCAAGATATTTTATTTACTGGCACAGGAAAAAAAGGGGATAATTATAAATTTGGTCCGGTTGTGGCTAACTCTATTAAAATCTGGAAAACGGTTGAATGTCGGATAGGTGGACCCTTCAAATTCTGTAACAGTACACCTTTATGGCACAATTTTAACTTTGTATGTGGAAATCGTCCATTTGTCCAACCCTCTTGGTCCTCTTTAGGTGTAAACACGTGCGGTGATATATATGATAACCAGGGCCTCTGTTCATTTCAGGCATTGAGAGCCAAATTTTGTCTACCAGCATCTGCATATTTTGTTTTTCTTCAATTGTGTTCTGCTCTCAAAGCGTATGGCGTTCCTTGATCTTCTTCCATTTCCTCTCATCCTATGCGGGACTGGATTGCACCATCTGCTGGTCGGCCATCTGTTTCCTTAATATATAATAAAATTATTGATTGTATTACAAAACCTCTTTCTATTAAAACTATTTGGAATAGGGAATTATCTGATCTTAATTTATCTGTCGACTGGGAGAGAGTGTGGTCTAATCTCAGCTTAACATCTAAAAATCTGGCTCATCGTCTTATTCACTTCAAAGTCATTCATAGAGCATACATAACTCCTTACAAAAGATTTAAAATGAAACTGCAGTCAAATTTGAACTGCCATATATGTAACACTACATCATCGGGCACTTTTCTGCACATGTTTTGGGAATGTCCTGTCGTCATCAGTCTATGGACACATGTAAACCTGGTTTTGTCATCATTACTGAGAATTGATTGGTCTGTTAACCCAAGTTTATGTCTTCTTAATGATGATTCTGGTCTCTGTATTAGTTCAATGCAAAAGAGAATGTTGTTTGCTGGTTTTACAGCTGTGAAGAAGACAATAATTCAGAACTGGTTTACACCACACATGTGTAGAGAGGCATATTGGATCCGTAGCCTCCTGCAAATTGTCTCATGTGAATGTACAACGGCGCGAGTCGGTGGGGCCAGGCCTTCAACCATTGAGGCTTGGCAGTGTTTTTTACTGAATATACGTGATTATTTAAAGGAGTAACTTTTGTGTTCTTGTTGTCCTTCCCTCTCTCCCTCCCTTTTGATTGAACCTTGAGATGTTGAGTATGTGTCTGCTGTTTTGTTTTGTTTTATTTTGGATATTATGTTGTGTTGTTTGTGAAAAAAAATGAAAATAAAAAATTGTTGATAACAAAAAAAAAGTCAGTCTACTGAGTGTTAAAAGATCTGTCAGAGCAACCAAAGATGTATTAGCAATTAGCAATATTATAATTTTTTTAACAATCCTCTTTCTTTTAGATTTGTTTATTTTCAAAGTTTTCTACATAACATGGGTAACATTTGCCTCTCCCCCTCTCGCACTCCCTCCGCTTACAGTCCCTAACCAGAAATACTAATAATCTTATAAAATCTTGCCTACCTTGGTTTGTTGATTGATCAGGGATGTCACCAAAGAACAATTGCTCGCCATTTTCCACCATTTAATTGTTGTGGAATTACAGTTAAAACCCATGGACCAGGTATGATGAACAAAGACCAGGAGTCAGAGTTGCGATTAATTAAAGAAAAGTTTACTGAAGAAAATAGTTTGCAGTTTCATCTGCAGAAGTCAGCTTTAACACTCGCGATGGAGTTTGTAGGCCGACCTGCTTTACAATACAAAAATCACCACAGTTCAGAGATGGAAACTCGAGTCTGCGACTTGGACTCGAGTCGCACTTAAGTCGCATAAATAAAGACTTGGGACTTGACTTGGACTCGTGAACAGCTGACTCGAGACTTGACATGGACTCGTGACTCGTGAGACTCGTAAAAAACGAGTCATTTGGTATAGGAGTTTATATGAATGTATCTCTGAGGGAAACTGGCTGTCTTAAAAAAAAGTTTAAATGGTATTTTCTTTTCATCTTGCCTCCGTATAAATGCATATTAAAGTAACGTTCATAACCGCAGCTCTGCTTTGTTTACAGCGGCAACCAAGGAAACGATGTTTAATTGATGTTCAAGCGCCACCTGTTGGCAGAGAGTCAATCTGCATTAATTCAGCCTGTCTTCTCTGTCTGCTGGTTTGTTTCGTACAGATGTTTTATGTAGAATAGTTTCACAAAACTAAAGTCAGACCATTTTGTTTTTGCCTCTAATTTTAAATTGAAAAAGCACACAGACAAAGCCTTAGTTTGTTTATATGAGATTTATTTAATTTGTGTAATTCATTTGATTAATTGGGGTTTGTTTTAAAATTTAGTTTTGTTGTTTGACATATTTCAGTTTTACAAAGAAAAGTGCAGCATTTTATCTGACAAATAATAAATGGACACCTTTTCATTTCTTTGTCTTAAATTTAGTTAAAGTTATTTTGTTGAGAAAATCATATCGTGAAATCAGTATTTCAAAACTGATTTAGCCTCAATAACTAGCTGAAAGAACTGTTGCTAATAAATAGAACAAATACTTGAGACGTGACTTGGACTCCACTTTAAAGACTTGAGACTTGACTTGGACTCCACTTTAAAGACTTGAGACTTGACTTAGACTTGACCTCAGAGACTTGAGACTTGACTTGGACTTGGACCTCAGAGACTTGTGAACATGTCTGCCACAGTTATACCCTGACAGAGGTTGCTAATTGCGTTTGGTTCCAAAACCTAGATAAACTTAGACAATTTCCACATATGGACGCAAGCTTGAAGCATATCTTCTGATAACTATTTTGGTGACAAGTGATCAGAGGTCAGACGCAATACGTCTCTCCAAAGACGTATATCTGACACGCTGGACATTGGCAGCTGAACGTTTGTCCTGGGACTGTCTGAGGTTCTCCCTGTACAGACAGATACTAACACACATACGCAGAGAAACACTTATCTTACTTCAAGGTTGCCTCAGCCCTAAACCTTATCGGGCATGGTCACACACACAATGAGAGCAGCTTCTTAGAGAGTAAAAAGGCAAACTAAAGCCATATTCAACTTATTCTCTAACATGCATAAATGTAACTAATAATTATTCAAGAAATATTATAATTGAGGGATCACGTGACCCTTAGACCGCGATGCAGGCTTAGTCTTTCGCTCTGCTCACTTTGCCACATATTGTATAATCCTGTCAGTAAATTTTAAACCACTCTGCATTGGACCCATCATGAGTGCTTCGGCAGACAAAGGGGATCGGAAAAGAGAGATTGAGCGGTCGCCAATGAAGAAAAAATTCAAGGATTCCACCATCTCCAGAGAGGACCTCAATGATGCTATTGCTAACGGCATTAAGCTAGCACTTAAAGAGCAGCAAACACTTTGAATTCGGGTGTGGCTTCGGCAGTAAGAGATGCGGTGGACTCTGTGCTGATTCCAGCATTGCGCGAACTGCGTGAGGACATACAAGCGACCAACAAGTCTGTTAAAGAGCCAAGAGAGGAGCTTGAGGCGATAGCTACCACGGCGAAGCAGACACGTGACCGGGTTGATACTGTTCAGGCAGCTGCGCGTGAGGATAGGAGGGCAGTCACGGACTTAGGAAATCAGCTGGAGCGATTCACCGAGAAGATGACGGATATGGAGGATAGGAGCAGGAGGAACAACGTACGACTGGTGGGGTTACCAGAGGGGGCGGAGGGTCCCAACCTGGCTGGTTTCCTCAGAGTTAATCTTTCCAAGTGGATTCCTTCGTTGAAGGGCCATGACATTGAGATTGACCGTGCGCATCGCGTGTATGACGGAGGGAGGGGCTCCGATCGGCCACGCACTCTCATCTTCCGTGTACTAAGATGGCATGACAGATCGGAGATCCTGAAAGGTGCTCGGCAGGCTTATCCGGTGAAATGCACACAGACCAATGTCGCACTACTATTTTTTCCCGACTTTAGTCCAGTCACAACGATCAGGATGGACATGGACGCTTGCTAAACCTATTTTTTGCTTTCTCTTCTCTCCTCTCTCCTACTGGGATATTGTCCCTATCTATCTGGTACAACGATCTCTTTGCTGGTAAGACTGACACCCCTTTTTTCTTTTTTTGGAGGGGACTAATGGAGAGTAGGTTTAATTAAAAAATATATATTTTTGGCTGTGTGAGCCTTTCGGGGGACATGTCTTGCGTTGGAGTGGATCGGTCACGAACCATCACTATTTTGTGTTGCTCAATCAGACCTATATTCTCGGTAATGTGCGGTCTGAGTTGTTTCATGCTTAAAATCATCGGATGATCAGGTCACCACGAACCCTGTGGCAATTAATGACATATTTAAAGGTTTTTACAAAAATCTGTATAAAGCCGAAACAGATTTTGATTCACCAATTTGTAAGCAGTATTTAGATAAATTGGAACTGCCTCGGATCTCACAGATGGATAAAGAATCTTTGGAGGCCCCATTAAGTTTGGAGGAACTCCACGTCTCTCTAAAAAGCCTTCAAAAGGGCAAATCGCCAGGTCTAGATGGTCTCCCCCCTGAATTATATTTAGAAATTTGGGATTTGGTAGGGATACTTATGCTGAATTCATTTAATTTTGCAATTGAACATGGGGTATTTCAGAGAGATCAAAAAACGAAGATAGAGAAAAAATGAAGAGAAAAAATGAAGATATCATTACTTCTTAAAAAAGGGAAAGATCCATTAGATTGTTCCAGCTACAGACCGATTTCGCTTATCCCATGTGATCTAAATATCTATGCTAAAGTTTTTGCTTCTCGTATGGAGAAGGTAATTCATAGTTTGATCAAGGAGGACCAAACCGGTTTCATCAAGGGGCGCAATGTGTCTGACAATATGCGTCGACTCCTTCATATTCTTGACTTTGCAGATTCTCATCCAAGTCCTTGTGCGGTTTTCTCACTGGATGCAGAAAAAGCCTTTGACAGGCTAAAGTGGAATTATATGTGGACAGTTCTGCAATGTTTCGGCTTTGGTGAACACTTCATTTCTATCATTAAGACATTATACCACTCACCTGCAGCATCAGTCATAACTGGTAATATTATTTCCCCCTCATTCCCTTTACAGCGGGGAACGAGGCAGAGATGTCCGCTTTCCCCCTTATTGTTTTGTCTATCTCTTGAACCCTTAGCACAAGCCATCAGGAAATCTGAAGTATCGATTAAGATTCATGACCATAATCATAGTATTTCATTATACGCTGATGATATTATTCTATATTTAGATCACTTTGATGTTTCAGTTTCTAGTACAATTAAGGAATTTGATAATTTTAGTAGCCTATCAGGATATAAAATAAATTGGAGCAAATCTGCTTTAATGCCAATTAACAATGTTAAGGTTAATTCTTCTATTCCCTCATTTATCCCTATTAAGGAATCTTTCATCTATTTGGGCATTACCATATATAAAAATATTCATAAGTTTGCCAGAGACAATTTTAATAATATTTGTTAAGGTCAAAAATGACATTCAAAGATGGAAGAATCTTAAAGTCTCTCTCCAAGGAAGAATCTCCACTGTTAAGATGAATTTGTTACCTCGATTTAAAAATGTTTCTCTATGCTACCACTTTCTCCCCCTCCAGGCTACTTTAAGGAGATCAACTCCATAATTTCTAAGTTTATCTGGAATGATAAATACCCCAGAATTAAACTTACCACATTACAACATCCTAATAGCGCAGGAGGACTGGCTGTACCAAATTTTGAATTATATTATTGGTCGTTCCAGCTTAAGGCCCTTCATAATTGGGTTGATCCTCAATCTACAGTTTCATGGAGGGTGATTGAAGCTGACAAGGTTAAACCAAATAGACTTCAAGATATTTTATTTACTGGCACAGGAAAAAAAAGGAGATAATTATAAATTTGGTCCGGTTGTGGCTAACTCCATTAAAATCTGGAAAACGGTTGAACGTCGGATAGGAGGACCCTTCACATTTTGTAACAGTACACCTCTATGGCACAATTTTAATTTTGTATGCGTAAATTGTCCATTTGTCCAACCCTCTTGGTCTTCTTAAGGTGTAAACACGTGTGGTGATATATATGATAACCAGGGCCTCTGTTCATTTCAGACATTAAGAACCAAATTTTGTCTACCAGCATCCGCATACTTTGTCTTTCTTCAGTTGCGTTCTGCTCTCAAAGCGTATGGCGTTCCGTGGGCATCTTCTATTTCCTCTCATCCTATGCGGGACTGGATTACACCATCTGCTGTTCGGCCATCTGTTTCCTTAATATATAATAAAATTATTGATTGCATTACAAAACCTCTTTCTATTAAAACTATTTGGAATAGGGAATTATCTGACCTTAATTTATCTGTCGACTGGGAGAGAGTGTGGTCTAATCTCAGTTTAACATCTAAAAATTTGGCTCATTGTCTTATTCACTTCAAAGTCATTCATAGAGCAAATCCTTACAAAAGATTCAAAATGAAACTACAATCAAATTCTAACTGCCATATATGTAATACTGCTTCATTAGGCACTTTACTTCATATGTTTTGGGAATGTCCTATCGTCATTAATCTATGGACACATGTAAACCTGGTTTTGTCATCATTACTGCAAATTGATTGGTCTGTTGACCCAAGTTTGTGTCTTCTTGAGTCTTGTCTCTGTATAAGTTCAATGCAAAAGAGAATGTTGTTTGCTGGTTTTACAGCTGCGAAGAAGACAATAATACAGAACAGGTTTACACCACACATGTGTGGAAAAACATATTGGATCCGTAGCCTCCTGCAAATAGTGACTTGTGAATGTGCAACGGCGCGAGTCGGTGGGGCCAGGCCTTCGATCATTGATGCTTGGCAGTGTTTTATGTTCGATATACGTGATTGTATGGAGGAGTGACTTTTGTGTTTTTGTTGTCCTTCCCTCTCTCCCTCCCTTTTGACTGGACTTTGAGATGTTGAGTATGTGTCTGTTGTTTTGTTTTGTTATATTTTGGATGCTGTGTTGTGTTATGTGTGAAAAAAAATAAAATAAATAACAACAAAGAAATATTATAATTAATATTATTATGATGGCCATTGTAGATCTGCGATCCACTCCTTCAATGCAGAGCCAGGTCAGTCGCACTGTGCAGCTTTTTAAAAGCAAAAGGATCTGGGCCAGACTTGACCATGGTGTGGAGGTGTTTGGTCTGGAAAACCTGGAGGGTCGCCATCGTATGGAGAGTGGAACCAGCTTGACCAGCTGCAGAGTAGGCTCTGGCTGCTAGGGCCGAAGTGGCTCTGCAGGGCATAGAAGCGTGGACAGCTTTGGACTGCAAAGTGGGCACGGGCTGAGAAGGGGGTGCGCCAAGACCTAGTAAGTTCATTGTGAACTTTAGGAAAGAACGGGGCAAGTCTCTTCACATTAATAATTATAAAAAAATGCATGCACATAGTCAGTCTGATTTTAATTGAAAACATGGACAGCAATTTAAAACAACAATGTAATTAGAAGCATATATATACAAATACATTAAACAAACAGGGTCTCTGTTTTAAAAAGCTCTATTATATCAGCACTGAAGGTTAAGAAAATTCCAATGACTTTCAACAAAATAAAAAAGTCCAGTGGTGGGTCTTCATTTAAAAGGAATGATGTTTTGATGTAATGATGTAAAGTTGAAAATGCTGTGAACTGTTACAGACTGAAGAAACTAAACTCATAGAACAATTACAAATAAAATAATTGAATGTAAGAAAAAAATATATATTTATGCTCTCACATTTCAAAAGTTATATGACAGAAATATTTAAATGCAGTGCGACTGCAAAAACTTAATGATTTGTAAAAATGTCTAAAAGAGAAAGTCATTTTGTAAAAAGCTATGAAAGTGAAAATTTCTTTCTCTCATAAATTGCTATTGATTTAGGAGAATTCTGTACAAACTGTAACAAAACATTGGTGGATTGCAGCTTAAAACATACAGTATATAGCCACTTAAACTGTGGACAAATTTCAGTTGTGTAGTCCCTCAATGTTTTTCTCCCCCACATCATCTAGTCTAGAAAACAAGATCAAATTCATTCATCAGTATACACTTAGAATGAATTATAATTACTACTAATTACTTTTAAGTATAATAATGAACTCACCAGTATTAGTAATCAATTTAAATTAGCTAACATGACTATAGAAACAAATCATGAAATTATATTACAAACACTAAATAAAAATGATTTAGTGTAGGATTTAAAAAACGGAGTGTCTATTTACACTGTGCAAATAGCCCGCCTTGATGGCAGAGGCTATTTGCACTAACTCCGCCCACCAACATGTGATTGGGCTAGTCAACAATACAAAAGACTGTTAAGTGTCATCAGCTCTAGTGGTGCAGATGGTAAAAAGTTGTTACAAACTAATTTTGACGCGATCGACACGGGTTCGAATCCTCTTTTTTGGCTAACTTTTTTTCTCCCTTTTCAAATTTCAAATCACATCAGAAAAGCATTTATTTTCAATAAAAATTAAGGAAATAACCAAAAAGTTGAAAATAAAGTATCGGGTAGGGTTAGGGTAGGTGTAGGGAGGGCTTTATTGTCCCAACAAGGTGGCATCCAGGGGCAGACTGGCCATCGGGAGAACCGGGAGAATTCCCGGTGGCCTGGCAGTCAATTTGGCCCGCTACCCTATATATATTTTTTTATGTTGTTGTTTTTGCCTGCCGAATGTATACTAAAGTGATTATTTCCGAATTCGTCATTCAATAATAAAACTCCAATAAATCATGAATCAGCTAGTCTTCTTGGCTGGCAACGCGATTCACCTCGCGCACGCTCCGCGCGTCCGCCAAAAGGATGCAAGACTCGAGAATGGAGTAGAAGCGCCCAGGTGGAGCAGAGAGGCAAAACTGTCCTGTTTATGACTTCAAGTGCAGGTCAGTTACATCTGTAAATAGAGAGACTATTGTAGTTTTGTCTTAGTTTACTTAGTTAAACTGCTAGCAAATGTTAGCAGTAGCAGTCAATTGCTGCAAAATTACCAAAATGACAATTACTATTGTAAAGAGTAGGACTTTAGCAGACAAGTATTCACATTGTTTTATAACAGGATTAGAAGGAGCTAATGCAGACAACAACACAACCCTTACGAAAATTAACCGTGGTTTCACTTAAAATAAAACCAAAAACCATGGTTACTATAGTTAAACCATGGTAACCACAAATTAACAATGGTTTTGCTACACTATATAGCTTCACCATGGTATTTGTAGTAAAACTCTGGTTACAAATGGTAATCAATCCGCCAAAAAAACATGGTTACTATACTTTTACCATAGGCCTAATAAAACCATGGTTAATTTTCCTTAGGACAAAACTTGTGATAATGCAAAAACATGTTTAGTATTAAGATTTTTCTATAAAGGTATATTCAAGATGTAGCTATTATTGTACTAATTTTGAAATGTAGGAAAGATAAAACAACAACACATGGTCCTAATGTAATATTTTTTTCTAAAATAAATGTATACTATGTGCAAAGAAATTACAATGAGGTGGTTGTTTTGCAACAAGGTGGAGACGTGTTGATGAAAAAGTGACCGGTACAAGAAAAAAACACACATGAGAAACAGAGAGATGTCAGGGAAAATGAAGAGACTAAAAATGAAAATGGAAGTTCAAGAGATAACCTTTAATTATATTGCGTGGCCCCAGCCTAGGGATTTAAACTTTTATGTGATGATGATGATGGCCATACAAAAAATACTGTTGTCCGTGGTTTCAAAATTTGTTGTGGGTGTATGGGATGGCCTGGATGCGTGTGAGATTTCCAGGCCTGAAATTTTGTCCCAGTCCGCCCCTGATGGCATCCATTTAATAATTTGAATTAAAATTAAAAAATGTACACTCAAGCTATTATTGCATACTGTTTTATAATGTACTACAATACTGAGGTGCAGATAATTGCCACTATTTGCAATAAGCAGTATAAATAGCAGAAAATCCTGCTATTTTAACAGTGTAAATAGAATCTATACCTATTTGCACTTAGTGTAAATAGCATATCACTAAAAAAGGCTGCTATTTTCACTTAGTGTAAATATAATCCATTGCTATCTGCACTTAGTGTAAATAGTATCTAGGCCTATCGCTAAGAAAATATGCTATTTGCACTTAGTGTAAATAGCCTCTGCCTTTAAAAAAAACGGAGTGTCTATTTACACGAAGTGCAAATAGCCCCTCTTGTTGGCAAAGGCTATTTACACTAACTCCGCCCACTAAAGTGTGATTGGGTTAGTCAACACTAAGCTAATTCAGCATCAGTTTCAGTGGTGTAGATGGTAAGGCGTGTGCTTTTTGACGCGATCGACCAGAGTTCGAGCCCGCCTTTTGCCGAACTTTTTTTCTCCCTTTTCAAATCTCATATAGCATCAGAAAGGCATTTATTTTCAATAAAAATAAAGGAAATAATCAAAACATTGAAAATAAAAGTATCGGGTAGGGTTAGGGTAGGTGTAGGGAGGGCTTTATTGTCCTTATAAGGTGGCATCCATTTAATAATTTGAATTAAAACTATAAATTTACACTCAATACGTTATTATTGCGTACTGTTTTATAATGTACTACAATACTGAGGTGCAGATAATTGCCACTATTTGCAATAAATAATATAAATAGCAGAAAATCTTGCTATTTTAACAGTGTAAATAGAATCTATAGCTATTTGCACTTAGTGTAAATAGAATATCGTTAAAAAATACTGATATTTTCACAGTGTAAATAGCATCTATCGCTAAAAAATATGCTATTTGCACTTAGTGTAAATAGCATCTATCGCTATTTACACTTCGTGCAAATAGCCGCTGCCTTAAAATGCTAATAACGTACAAGTCATGTCACTCATATATTCCCAGACATTCTTCACATCATCATACTCCTCCCGAACACCCTCTGATAGAAATGTGGCTATTATTATTTACATTAAGAAACAGTCTACATATATTATATGCCACTATAATTAGAGGAAAAACAAGAGAAAAAACTGTTCCTATGTACAAGGGAGTAATTTTAAACCCACACCTGCTTTATCTTTGGAGAACTGTCGTACAGTGATGACATCATCATAGTTTTCTGGTATGCCATCTACAACAAAATAATGAACAATGAAATGCATCCATTAAATTGACAAATTTGGGATTTTGAAACACCACATATGCAAAATTAAAATACATTTAAATATATAGTGGTTAAAACCTGTAGATATAATTAAAAGAAATAAACCTGTAGCACAAAGTCGCAGAACAACAGTGATTATATCATCGTAATTCTCTGGTGTGATTTGTTTCTCTACTAAATAAGTTAAAAGAAAAGAGAGAATAAACAGAAACTGAATTACTGTTCACAGACCCAGTAAGCTATTTAATTAAGTGAAATCCTGTGATCAGTGAACCAAAACTCTGACCTGTTGGGCCTTTAGTGGTGGTGGAGTCATTATAGTAGTCAGGTATGACTCCTACTCCAGATATTGCTTTACAAAAACATAGATGAAAGATCAAAAAATATACAATAAAACCTTATCTGATTTATTATGTGTTGAATGACAATTTAAACTCTGCTAAGATAATTTACCAAGTGAATATTTTAAAATAATTTAATATACATAGACTTCTGTATGGTGCAGGTAGTCTCGCGTAGCCAGACCTTCAGACTGACTGCTGAAGGTCTGGGAACTTTGGCCGCTTTGAATGGCCAAGGCCCGCCCAAGAGGCCATATGACTGACAGGTAAAGCAACCAATCACGTTTCGTTTTGTGCCGCGTCATGTTTAGGGGCGTGGAAATGTCGCCACAATAACAGACTCTCAGTGTAAAACTCTCGGACATATTTTAAAGATTCTATACCGCAAACTTTAAATTTTTCATATACTTTTGAAAATTCAGTGTTTAGTTGATCCTGACAAGCGCTCATCGTCAGTTGTAAACACGACGGCTTTCTTCTTTCATGAGGGGGTTTGGCGCCACTGCATTTTTGTTTCCAGGCGGAACATTAAAGAATGCGACACACAAGTCTCCCAGAAATCCTGTATAATCTAACAATCCGATGACGACTTCTAAACTCCTGAAGTTTTTCCAGATAAGTATGTGCCATATGCATCAGATGTTTAGCCAACGTTCCGTGGGCATGACGTCTGAGGCTGAGACTATGGTGCAGGTGACATTATTACTGTATATTTAAATCTTCTAACCTGAAAGAAGCTCATCAGCATCTTCATACCCAGAATGCTGTTCTTCAGAAAGGACACTTCCTGTTATGGAGCAGTAGAACCATCAGATACATGTTCACAATATCAAATTAGCCAAAATCCCCACTTCCTTTGGATCACTGCACTAACCTTACATCATTTTAATTAAAACACACAAAGTGCCAAAAATGAATCAATTTATTCCACTTACCCCTCTTAATGAAATAATTAACCTATTGATCTCCTCAAATCAGACACTATGACACTTACTCACCCTTCTGAGTGAACAGACTGTGTCTATTAATGTGTCTGTGCTGAATCTCCTCATAAACGGCCTCAGTCGGCATCCTGTGTCTCCTCTTAGAGAGAGCTGTGAGTGTAGACAGACAAACCTGCTGTCAGTTCACAACACATGACTGATCACACACTGAATAAGACACAATATGACAGTCTCTGGATCTCTCCTACCTCTCCTCATCACTCTGTTCTGCTGAATCAGTATAAGCAGTGGCACTAAGAGCAGTAAGAGCACAACTCCCAGTACAATCACAAGCACTGGGGGGACGGAGAGAGACGCTGCTGGAGGAGTTTGTGGAGGAGAGACTGATGTTGAGCGCACTGGAGGAGAAACTGATGTTGTTGTGGCAGGAGTAGTGGACACTGACAAATCTGGAAAATCTGTCAAAACACATTAAAAACAATGATTGTCTTAAAAACATATATTATTAGCTCTAAAATTAGTAAATTAATATTATTCCTCAGTGTTCACTGTGACCTGCACAGGTGAGTCCAGCGTGCTCTTTGTGGGAGCAGTCAGTGTGGTTTTTCAGGGAGAGAGGACAGTCCCACAGGTGAATCTCATTCCCTCTGCACTCGACTCTGTTCAGCCACACAACACCTTCACCAGCACCAAAGACTGAATTCCCATCAGCCCTCAGTGCTGCTCCACAACCCAGCTGCCTGCAGACCACCTGGGCATCGCTGATGTCCCACTGATCATCACAGACTGAGCCCCACACAGCGTTATGATACACCTCCAGCCTCCCAGAGCACAGGCCCTCCCCTCCACTCAGTCTGAGAGGAACATGATCTAAAACACACATTACAGACAAGGAGACACATTTACTTGACTGCAGAGTACTGTCAGAACAACAGCAGCTGCAGTAGGGTATGTATGTGGTGAGATATTAAATCCTGTTGGTGCTATATACAGGTGCATCTCAATAGATTAGAATGTCGAGAAGAAGTTCATTTTTTCTTGTAACTTATTTCAAAAAGTGAAACTTTCATATATTTTAGATCCATTACATGTCAATTAAAACATTTCAAAAGTTTTTTTGTTTTAATTTTGATGATTAGAGCTTACAGCTCATGAAAGTCAAAAATCAGTATCTCAAAATATTAGAATATTTATATTTGAGTTTCAATAAATGACCATCCATACAGTATAAATTATGGGTATCTCTTGTTCTTTGAAACCACAATAATGGGGAATACTGCTGACTTGGCAATGATCCAGAAGACAAACATTGACACCCTCCACAAAGAGGGTAAGTCACAGAAGGTCATTACTGAAAGGTGTGGCTGTTTACAGAGTGCTGTATCAAAGCATATTAAATGCAAAGTTGACTGGAAGGAAGAATTTGGGTAGGAAAATGTGCACAAGCAACAGGGATGACCGCAAGCTTGAGAATACAGTCAAGCAAAGCTGATTCAAACACTTGGGAGAGCTTCACAAGGAGTGAACTGAAGCTGGAGTCAGTGTCATCAAGAGTCACCACGCTCAGACGTCTTCAGGAAAAGGGCTACCAAGCCACTTCTGAACCAGAGACAACGTCAGAAGCATCTTGCCTGGGTTGTGGAGAAAAAGAACTGGACTGTTGCAGTGGTCCAAAGTCCTCTTTTCAGATGTAAGTAAATTTTGCATTTCATTTTGCAAATCAAGGTCCCAGAGTCTGGAGGAAGAGTGGAGAGGCACAGAATCCATGTTGCTTGAAGTCCAGTGTGAAGTTTCCACAGTCAGTGATGATTTGGGCTGCCATGTCATCTGCTGGTGTTGGTCCACTGTGTTTTCTGAAGTCCACAGTCAACGCAGCCATCTACCAGGAAATTTTAGAGCAATTTTAGAATCAGTATAAGCTTCCTTCATGCTTCCTTCTGCTGACAAGCTTTATGGAGATGCTGATTTCATTTTCCAGCAGGACTTGGCACCTTCCCACACTGCCAAAGGTACCAAAAGCTGGTTCAATGACCATGGTGTTACTGGGCTTGATTGGCCAGCAAACTCGCCTGACCTGAACCCCATAGAGAATATATGGGGTATTGTCAAGAGGAAGATGAGAGACACCAGACCCAACAATGCAGATGACCTGAAGGCCACTGTCAAAGAAACCTGGGCTTCCATACCACCTCAGCAGTGCCACAAACTGATCGCCTCCATGCCACGCCGAATTGAGGCAGTAATTAAAGCAAAAGGAGCCCCTACCAAGTATTGAGTACATATAAAGTAAATTAACATACTTTCCAGAAGGCCAACAATTCACTAAAAAAATTTTTTTATTGGTCTTATGAAGTATTCTAATTTGTTGAGATAGTGAATTGGTGGGTTTTTGTTAAATGTGAGCCTAAATCATCACAATTAAAAGAACCAAAGACTTAAATTCAATGCACACAGACTGATGTAGTTTATTTAATACACGAGTTTCACAATTTGAGTTGAATTACTGAAATAAATGAACTTTTCCACGACATTCTAATTTATTGAGATACACCTGTACTATATACAGTACATGAATTACATATGGCTCTTGTGATTTTTATGTTCTTGTCCATCAAACAAACTTACCAGAATACTGTCTCTGTTGGGGAAATGAGGACCATGTCAGATAGCTCGGAGGGGACTCAGGACTCTCCTGTTCTGTAATCAGTTATGTCAATATATATCATATTATATTATATTATATTTAGTGCTGTCAAACAATTAATCGTGATTAATCACATCCAAAATGAAAGTTTGTTTACATTATATATGTATGTGTACTGTGTATATTTATTATATACATATACATATATATATATATATATATATATATATATATATATATATATATACACATATACATATACATATATATACTGTATATATACACATACACACATGCACACACACACATATATACAGTATATATTTTGAAAATATTTACATATCTATACATTTATATATTCATATTGATATTCATATTGATAAACACTTTTGTTTTTTCCCCATGTCGATTACTGTAATGCTTTGCTCGCTGGAGTTTCTAAAACCACCTTAAGTAAGCTGCAGCCGCTAGAATCCTGACAAGGACCAAGACAAGCGAGCATATCTCTCCAGTTTTAGAGTCATTGCACTGGCTCCCTGTCAGATTTCGGACTGATTTTAAAATTCTCATGCTAACCTATAAGGCTTTGCATGGTTTGGCACCACATTATTTGTCTCAACTGTTAACTGTTTATACTCCAAGTCGCGATTTCCGTTCCTCTGATTCTGGTCTCTTAGTGGTACCCCCTACTAGTCTACGATCTATGGGTGATCGGGCCTTTTCTTCTTGTACAACAAAACTCTGGAATTCTCTTCCTTCTGAGATCAGACAGGCTGAATCTTTTAGTGTTTTCAAATCTGTTCTTAAAACATTTTTTTCAGAATAGCTTTTAAGTGATTTCTTTGTGTCATATGGATGGTTTATTTGACTTTTAATTGTTATTATTGTCATTATGTTAATTTTTATTTATTCATTTTCTGTGTAAAGCGCTTTAAGATGTACCTTTAAAGGCGCTATAGAAAAAAGTTTATTATTATTATTATTATTATTATATTCTTATATGTTATATTATATTATATATAAATATATTTAATATACAAACATAACATATTTTTCTTAAATATATACATGAATGTGTTTGTATTAATACAACCCGAATTCCGGAAATGTTGGGACGTTTTTTAAATTTGAATAAAATGAAAACAAAGACTTTCAAGTCACATGAGCCAATATTTTATTCGCAATAGAACATAGAGAACATAAATGTTTAAATGGAAATATTTTACAATTTTATCCACTAAATGAGCTCATTTCAAATTTGATGCCTGCTACAGGTCTCAAAGTTGGCACGGGGGCAACAAAGGGCTGAAAAAGCGAGACATTTTGAAAAGATTCAGCTGGGAGAACATCTAGCAACTAATTAAGTTAATTGACATAAGCTCTGTAACATGATTAGCTATAAAAGGGATGTCTTAGAGAGGCAGAGTCTCTCAGAAGTAAAGATGGGCAGGAGATCACGTGACCCTTCGACGGCGATGCACGCCTAGTCTTTCACTCTGCACACTTTGTCAAATATTTTATTATCCTGTCAGTAAATTTTGTGAATCAAAAATCATGAGTGCTTCGACAGTCAAGGGCGATCGGAAAAGAGAGATTGGGCAATAGCCAATAAAGAAGAGGTTCAAAGATTCCACCATATCCAGAGAGGATCTCGACGATGCTATCGCTAACGGTATCAAGCTAACACTTAAAGAGCAGCAAATCACTTTGGATTCGGTTGTGGCTTCGGCAGTAAGAGATGCTGTGGACTCTGTGCTGATTCCAGCATTGCGTGAACTGCGTGTGGACATACAAGCGACTAACAATTCTGTTAAAGAGCTGAGAGCGGAGCTTGAGGCGATAGCTACCGCGGCGAAGCAGACACGTGACTGGTTTGATTCCGTTCAGGCAGCTGCACGTGAGGATAGGAGGACAGTCACAGACTTAAGAAATCAGCTGGAGCAACTCACCGAGAAGATGACGGATATGGAGGATAGGAGCAGGAGGAATAACGTACGGCTGGTGGGGTTGCCAGAGGGGACGGAGGGATCCGACGCGGCTGGTTTCCTCAGAGTTAATCTTTCCAAGTGGATCCCTTCCTTGAAAGACCGTAACATCGAGATTGACCAGGCACATCACGTGTATGACGGAAGGAAAGACTCAGATCGGCCGCGTACTCTCATCTTCCGTGTACTAAGAAGGCATGACAAATCGGAGATCCTGAAAGGTGCTCAGCAGGCTTATCCGGTGAAATGCATGCAGGACAATGTCACACTACAATTTTTTCCCGACTTTAGTTCAGCCACAGCCGCCAGGAGAAAGACCCTTAATCCGGTTTTGAAGAAGATGACAGCGCATGGTCTCCAGCCCTTCCTCACTTATCCGGCGGTAATTAAACTACGGCACAAGGGTGAGCAGAGAAGTTTCGACTCTCCTCAGAAAGCGGAGGATTTTATCAGCTCCCTGTCACAGAAGACAACATATACTGTAGCTCCACAAGGCAACGGGAGAACGGCGGCCACCATCTCTTTGGCCCGGCGGGAGGGGCTTGATGGCCGGGATGGAGGCGACTCCTGCTGCCCGGGAGAAGACGGCAGGGTGGACGTGGATACCTGTTGAATCACTTATTTTTCTTTCCTCTCTCCTCCTGGGATGTTATTTCTATTTGTTCCGGTGCAACTGTCTTTTTACTGGTGAGACTAATTCCCCCCTTATTTTTTCTGGAGGGGACTAGTGGAGAGTGGGCTTGATTGCAGTGTTTTGTTTTTTTGGCTATGTGGGCCTTTTGGGAGGCTTGTCTTGCGTTGGGGTGGATCGGTCAAGGATTATCAATATTTTTTGTTGCTCAATCAGACCTACGTTCTCAGTAATGTGCGGCCTGAGCTGTTTATTGTTTATAGTTGTCTTTGTTATTTTTATTTTTTACAACAGACATTCATACTTTTATTTACTTTACCTTATTTTTAAAAGGATTTTTCATCTAGGTGGTTTGGTATCTAGAATGCACACCAGCGATTACATCTCATTTACAGAATGGGAGTGCTTTTGCTTTTCTTCATTTACTGAATACAATTTTGGGTTTATGAATATTCAATGCATACTCTAAATATTTTATCACTGAATGTGAATGGTTTAAATTCTTAAATGCCGTTAAACGAACCCGTGTGTTAGAATATTTACACCGTAAATCTATTTCCTGTGCCCTGATACAAGAGACATATTTAATATGCGGGACTGGATTGCGCCATCTTCTGGTCGGCTATCCGTTTGTAACACTGCATTCGCAGTGGTTTTTCTTTAACATACATGATTATATAAAGGAATGACTTTTGTTTTTTTCTTTTTCCATCCCTCTCTCTCTTCCTTTTGACTGGACTCTTAAAATATTGAGTACGTGTCTGTTATTTTGTTTGTTTTGAGTGGATGTTATGTTGTGATGTTGTGTGTACAAAGAAATAAAAAAATGTTGATCACCAAAAAAAAAAAAAAAATTAGTAAAGATGGGCAGAGGCTCTCCAATCTGTGAAAGAGTGCCTAAAAATATTGTGGAATACTTTAAAAACAACGTTCCTAAATGTCAAATTGCAAAGGCTTTGCAAATCTCATCATCTACAGTGCATAACATCATAAAAAGATTCAGATAAACTGGAGAAATCTCTGTGCGTAAGGGACAAGGCCAAAGACCTTTATTGGATGCCCGTGGTCTTCAGGCCCTCAGACGACACTTCATCACTCATCGGCATGATTCTGTCATTGACATTACTAAATGGGCCCAGGAATACTTCCAGAAACCACTGTCGGTAAACACAATCTGCCGTGCCATCTGCAGAGGCCAACTAAAGCTCTATCATGCAAAAAGGAAGCCATATGTGAACATGGCCCAGAAACGCCGTCGTGTCCTGTGGGCCAAGGATCATTTAAAATGGACTGTTTCAAAGTGGAAAAGTGTTCTATGGTCATACGAGTCTAAATCTGACATTCTTGTTGGAAATCATGGACACCGTGTCCTCTGGGCTAAAGAGGAGGGAGACATTCCAGCGTGTTATCAGCGTTCAGTTCAAAAGCCAGCATCTCTGATGGTATGGGATTGCATACGGTATGGGCAGCTTGCATGTTTTGGAACGCACTATGAATGCTGAAAGGCAGAGGCGTCATGCCCATTCAAAGTGAGGGGGCATGTGCCCCCTCCGATTTTTGAGCCAAGTGGATTTTGAAAGCATGTTCCATAAAGACAAAAAATAGCCGAATAATATTTGTTATATTTGATAATCACGTTGTATCGTTCATGATTAGAATGTTCAGTGCATCAAATCACCAGCTGCTAAATTAAAATCTGTGCATTATAACCAACCACACACACGATTCTGTTGAGTTTATGAATGCAATGACAAATCAGAGGCATTCAGATGAGTTCAGGGCGCACGCTCGCTGACTGAATTCCCTGGCGAATTCTCTCATCAGAAACAACAGTGCAGAAGTGCGTACGATGTAAGATATCCATTTCACAGTTCAAACAGCTTCAGCAATTATAATGGGAGTTTTTGAGACTGAAGTCTTGATGATGTAATTATAATGTTCATGTAAATGTACTTTGCTGTGTTTCTGTACAATGAAAGTGTTATAATTAGTAACTTACAACGTTTTTTATTAAATTCACGTTAAATACAAAGTCAGTTATATAAAAATGTGCTATATGTATGTGTACCCATATGTGCTTCTCAAGTAAAAAGACCGTAAAAATACAGAAATGTCCACTTTTGGTATGGCAAGGTCTTAAAATGTAGTATTTCTTTTTCTAACATTTAAAATTAGACCACATTAGATTACCTTATGATTTTATGAATATACATAAATGACCGGTTTAAAAAAAAATATATATATGCATTTATTTACCCATAAGGAAGGTCAGGTGACACCAGTGTCAGTATAACACCATTGACAATTTTCATGAAAAATGCATTTTACAAAATGGCTTTGCAAGGTATCAAACCACATGTTGCCAATACTCAATAAATGAAGTAGTTTAATCCACTGTATTCTAGTTTTTTTTTTTTTTACAATTCCCTAACAATAAAGCAGGTTATACCAGTGAGTTCAACTAAAAGCTTCATATGAAATGTTATTTACATCATATATTTGATAGTTATGAATACATTATTGTATTTTAAATGGTAGAAAAACCTGTTTTGGACCTCAAAATAAAGCACTTTTCCTCTGTACATGGCTGTGGGGACGAGCAGTTTTGTGGTGCTTGACATTATATAATTAAATAAAATACAATTATTGCCACATTAATGGCTCAAGAAGGTGTAATTGTTCAAATAACATTGTTTCATTTTAAAATATAAATAAATCATAAACCTAAAGTGTGTTTTAAGTGTAAAGGCTAGGGACAGAAAAATTGACATTTCCATAGAATGACCCTAATAGAACATTAGGCTAATTTGCGCATCATCCTTTATAGATTAACTATGATATACAAAAGGTACAAAATGCATTTACTTACAGTTTAATTACTGGGAATATTTCGAATAGCCTAAAAAAGGAAAAATTAAGTAAAACATTAGCCTACTGGTGTGTCAACCCTCCCACCTCCTGTGCCCCCTCAAAAATAATAAGTGCACGACGCCCCTGGTGAAAGGTATATAAAAGTTTTAGAGCAACATATGCTCCCCTCCAGATGACGTCTATTTCAGGAAAGGCCTTGTGTATTTCAGCAGGACAATGCAAAACCACATACTGCAGCTATTACAACAGCATGGCTTCGTAGTAGAAGAGTCCGGGTGATGAATTGGCCTATAGAGAACATTTGGTGCATCATTGAACGAAAAATACATAAAAGACGGCCACGAACTCTTCAGCAGCTGGAAACCTATATTAGAAAAGAATGGGACCAAATTCCAACACCAAAACTCCAGAAACTCATAACCTCGATGCCCAGACGTCTTCAAACTGTTTTGAAAAGAAGAGGAGATGCAACACCATGGTAAACATGCCCCCGTCCCAACTATTTTGAGACCTGTAGCAGGCATCAAATTTGAAATTAGCTCATTTTGTGCATATAATTGTAAAATTATCAGTTTAAACATTTGTTATGTTATCTATGTTCTACTGTGAATAAAATATTGGCTCATGCGATTTGAAATTCTTTTAGCTTTCATTTTATTCAAATTTAAAAAACATCCCAACATTTCCGAAATTCGGGTTGTATATACATAATAAATATACACAGTATACACAGATATTATGTAAACAAAAACTTTTATTTTGGATGACAATATTATATGTTGTTTATAAATATTATTATTCAATAAATAATATTTTATATGAATAATATTAGTATTTATTATTAATATTTAGTATTGAGAAGTGGTCTGTGTTTAGTTACATTGTTATGCCATTAGAGTCAGTGAGTCAGCAGTTAAGACTTCAATATTGAAATACAACAGAGTTGTAAATAAGGATGTTATTTTTATTTTCAACAACACCTTGTAAGATGCAGCCAACAAATGCACTGAGCAGTGCTGTCATCGGCTAAATCATAGCCATGCTGATATAGAGCGATATCACAACTAATATATATATATATATATATATATTACATTACATTACATTACATTATACTTTTCATGCATATAGTCAAATCATTCACATTTTAAAGGATCATACTTGCAATTTTTAGTGATGTACAATGCATCAGTCTTACCGGAGCAGGAGATTTGGGCAATTTCATTTCTATCGCAGTCATTCTGTCCCCAGGGTAAAGATGGACACTGCCACAGATTTGAATCATGTCGTCGACATTTTACTTTATCCAGCCAGTTAGTAGCTGATTCCAGTCTTGCTATAGAATTGGAAAAAGCACCAGATCTTCCGCAGTTCAGCTCTTGACAGATCAGACTCGCTGTGTCTCTGTCCATCTGGTTCCAGCACACATTACCCCAGGATCCATTGTAGAAAACCTCCACATTCCCTTCACAGCCCTCAGTTAACCTGATCTCTTTAAACTCTAGATAAAAACATGAGCACTATTTTAACTCTCATCCAACACCATTCATTTCAGCCACTGAATGTTACATATGATTTACTGAAAAAAAAAATATATATTATAATATATGTGTGTGTGTGTGTGTGTGTGTGTATGTGTGTGAGAGAAATGTTACGGAGTAAGATTTAAGATTTTTTTAACACTGAACTTTTTACCTGAGCACACGACTCCTACATCCTCCTTGTGTTGACAGTCATGTTTCCCCCAGCCTGGAGAAGAGCAGCTCCACAGGGACGTCTCATTCCCCTCACACTCCACCTCATCTAGCCATATAGGTCCAGAACCAGGACCAAACCAGGCTGGTACCTGCTGGTTACTGAGGGCCACTCCACACTGCAGCTGTCTGCACACCACATGGGCATCTTTAATATCCCAGGAGTCATCACACACTGTCCCCCATGAGCCGCTGTGAAAAACCTCCAGCCTCCCTGCACAGTCTCCCCCAGAACCCACCAGCCTGATGGACCCGCGACCTGATATTCAGAGAAAGAAAAAACACATTATTGATCACATACAACTGAAGAATCTGTCCAGATGTTGTTGTTCTCACCAAGGCAGGTGATTGACAGCTGTTGTGTGAAGCTGCAGTTGAGAGTTTGTGGAGAGCTGCAGTTCCCCAGATGAGCTTCACTCCCAGAGCACTGGAAGCCCGTCACACACTCATGACTGTGTTCAGGACTGGATGAAGAGGAGCCGTAGAAGTTCAGCACAGAGCCACAGCCCAGCTGTCTGCAGACCACAGAGGATTCAGTGAGACTCCAGGAGTCCAGCAGAACTCTCCTCCAGACCTGATGGATGAAAACTTCCACCTCTCCCTCACACTGTCTCTCTCCAGACAACCGCACCAGACTGTCATGAAGAGCCAGAGAGGAACCTGAATTGTGTTAGAATGTAATGAAATAGTGTTTATAAAATACATTCAAGATTTTTTCAGTAACATAACGCTCTCAAAGTCAAATAAGCTTACCAGAGCAGATGACTCCAACATCTCGTCTATGAGAACATTCAGCTCGACTCCATGAAGAGATGGAACATTCTGAGAGTTTTGTTTCATTCCCGTCACAATCAAACACATCAGCCCAGATTTCACCACTTCCCTCTCCAAACCAGTCTGATCCCACAACAGACACAGCAATCCCACAATTCAGCTGTCTACAGAGGACACTGGCAGCTCTCATATCCCAGCATGCATCACATACTGTGCCCCATTCATTGAGGAACCACAGCTCCTCTTCCAGAACAGGAGTCTGGGCCATTCACAAGTATGAGATCTGTGTAACCTGGACAAAAGGCAAAGAGATCAGAAAGAATTAATAATACAACCTAGGGGAAGGATGTATTCTAATATAATAGATTTGAGACTACCTGTGATTACTTTATAACTTGCACAGTATCAAAAATATACTGCTAAATTAAAGCTAAATGTATACTTTACCAGCACATATCAGGCCCACATTGCTGTCACTGGTGCAGTTGTGTTTATTTGATGATATTGAACAGAATGAAATCTGAGACTCATTTCCTCTGCACTGAATCTCTTGTGTCCACATCTGAGCATCTCCTTTGCCAAAATCAGCTGCTCCCAGCACCTGTACAGGAGCCCCACAGTCCAGCTCTCTACACACAACCTCTGCATCCTGCTGGTCAAAGACAGCGTCACACACTGACATCCACGACTGATCATGAAATATCTCTAACCTTCCAGAGCACAGGTGAGATCCACTGACAAGTCTGGAAGGTTTATGACCTGTTTATATAACCACAATGCACAGGTGACAAAACAAATGTTAAATACCACAACAATACAACAATTTATTATATACACAGTTTCACAACAAAATACAATCAGTTTCTGTGTATATTCAAGGGCATAAAGTTAAATTATTTACCTGAGCAGATGACTCCAGAAACTTTAGAATGAAGACAGTGAGTTTTACCCCATCCTCCTGACCCACAGTTCTTTAGTGTAGACTCTGATCCAGTACATAACACATTAACCATTGAAATTTGTCCTGATCCTGATCCAAAATGAGCATCACCCAGAGCATCAACAGGTTCTCCACAGTCCAGCTCTCTACACACCACTGCAGCATCAGCCATATCCCAGCCAATGCCACACACTGTTCCCCACTGACCTCTGTGAAGAACTTCGACAGTACCAGCACAGGGACTGTTTCCATCAACCAGCCTCACATTTTCTTTATCTAAGTGACAAAAGAATATGCAGAGAGACTATGCATAAAAGGTACTTAAAAAAATATAATATATTATATTATTGTAACTCTCACCAGCACACAGCAGCCCCTGATCATTATCATGTGAACAGTTGTTTTCATGTGATGGTGATGTTGGACAGAGGTGAATCTGAGATTCATTTCCTCTACACTGAATCTCTTGTGTCCACATCTGAGCGTCTCCTTTGTCAAAAGCAGCTGCTCCCAGCACCTGTACAGGAGCCCCACAGTCCAGCTCTCTACACACAACCTCTGCATCCTGCTGGTCAAAGACAGCGTCACACACTGACATCCACGTCTGATCACGAAGAATCTCCAACCTCCCAGAGCAGCGAGAACCTCCAACCAGCCTGATGCCTAAATCAGCAAGAGATCAACAACAACAGAAACAGTTGACACTGTTTTTACACATTTTAATGTAAACCTTTCATTATTGGTCTACCAAAGGCATAACTTATTAATATGAAGAAAAAAAAGAAGCTAAATAATTAAACTACTCACTTGTTATTCTAAACTTGTATGACTCATTTTTTATGGAACAAAAAAGGGTAATTTTTTAAAGAGTATCCCAATTTTAAGAAATAAGTGTGTGTGTGTGGGGGTGGGGGGGGACAAGACGAAGTCAAACAGGTTCATAAACACATAATGAGCAAACAATCACATAATTTTCATTTTTGGGTTAACTGTCCCATTGAGGCAGGTTGATCATCAGTGATGTAAAACACAGGGTAGAGTATGAAGCAGATTACCTGAGCAAATGACTCCTGCATCGTTAGCATGATTGCAGTGATAAAAGCCAACTTCTATTGTTCCACAGTTCTTAAGTGTAGATTCCGATCCAGTACATATTGAGCGATTTGTCCAGATCGGTCCTGATCCTGGTCCAAAATGAGCACCACCCAGAGCATCTACAGGTTCTCCACAGTCCAGCTCTCTACACACCACTGCAGCATCAGGCATATCCCAACCAACATCACACACTGTTCCCCACTGACCTCTATGAAGAACCTCCACTCGACCAGCACAACGACTGTGACCACCAGCCAACCTTACTCTCATATTTTCTATATAAAGAATAGAGATGGATTTTAAAAAAATGGGCAAGGTAAAATAATGACAAAAAAAAAAACCTGCTGAGAATCTAAAATAACATTTTGTGTAGTTTTACTGAATACAAATTTTGATTTGACTTCAAAAAATGCTCCAACCTCCACACAACAATCCAATATCACTGTTATTAGAACAGTTGTTTTCATATAATGGTGTTGTTGGACAGAGGTGAATCTGAGACTCATTTCCTCTGCACTGAATCTCTTGTGTCCACATCTGAGTGTCTCCTTTGTCAAAAGCAGCTGCTCCCAGCACCTGTACAGGAGCCCCACAGTCCAGCTCTCTACACACAACCTCTGCATCCTGCTGGTCAAAGACAGCATCACACACTGACATCCACGTCTGATCATGAAGTATCTCTAACCTCCCAGAGCAGCGAGAACCTCCAACCAGCCTGATGCCTGTAATAAGAATATTGAAGTTGAAGGTAGTATCAGCCAGTACTGACTCAAATAAAATCATATAATAAGAAATACAGGTCATTACATTAGAATGAAGACTTAAAAATGAGCTAATGAAGTTTATTTATAAGGCAGCCTCTGATTATTAAAGTCTGACCACAATAGTTTGTGTGGTCAAAGAGAGTGTGCAAAAATGGATAATGGAAAATTAAATTGATTGCTTTTGATTGTGCAATAAGACATGATTTTATCTTACCTGAACAAATGACTTGAGCATTCCTATCAAGACACTTGTCTTGATCAGTTAATTGTATGAATCCACACTTCTTAAGTGTGGACTCAGATCCAGTACACATTGCATTTTTCATCCAAATCAGTCCTGATCTTGGTCCAAAGTGAGCACCAATCAGAATATCTACAGGTTCTCCACAGTCCAGCTCTCTACACACCACTGCAGCATCTGCCATATCCCAACCAGCACCACACACTGTTCCCCACTGACCTCTATGATGAACCTCCACTCTGCCAGCACAACGATTGTGACCACCAACCAACCTCACATTTATTTTGTCTTTGAATGTAAGAAAGAGACAGGGAGATGGATGACAAAACTATTTTATCATTAGTCGCAGGGAGTGCTGGCGACAAGATTATGTGCACTGTAAAACCTAACAAATGTCCTAACTAATACATTTTAGCTGACTTAATGTACAACATTTTGTTGATTTTAAACAAAAATACTGGATTTTGTAAAATTAGTCATTTAAAATGACTTCGCTGTTGAAACTAAAAAGTTTTTTTTTTTTTTCTTAATTTTTGTTTGCTGTGTCAGTGTCTTTGTGTTTTTTGCTTCTGTTGCTGCTGTAGGCAGTAAGGCACTTTGAAACAATTTAAATACTTTTTCAAAGTGATATGGAACTGGAAAAATAATAAAAATATGGGGAAATAATGTTCTGTCAACCAATCAGAATTTTGAGCCTTGTGTCATAAAATAAAATAAAAGAAGCTCCATATATTTTGAACTCTTACCAATACATAGCACAGCAATGATGTTGTTTTCATGAGAACAGTTGCTTTTGACCGATAGTGATGTTGGACAGAGGTGAATCTGAGATTCATTTCCTCTGCACTGAATCTCTTGTGTCCACATCTGAGCATCTCCTTTGTCAAAAGCAGCTGCTCCCAGCACCTGTACAGGAGCCCCACAGTCCAGCTCTCTACACACAACCTCTGCATCCTGCTGGTCAAAGACAGCGTCACACACTGACATCCACAACTGATTATGAAGTATCTCTAACCTCCCAGAGCAGCGAGAACCTCCAACCAGTCTGACTTCTAAATAAGGACAACACACATAAAAAAATCCTGGCTTATAGAAAAAAATAAAATAATAATAAAATAAATAATTTATGGGACACCACAATCTTTATTTCTAGAATGACTTTGAATGAATAATGGAAAAACATGTCGATATGTAAACATGATATGTGAAATACCTGAGCAGATGACTCCAGCATCTTTACTATGATCACAGAAGTATTTACCCCATCCTCTTGATCCACAGTTCTTCAGTGTAGATTCTGATCCAGTACACATGACAAAAGTCATCCAAATTGGTCCTGATCCTGATCCAAAATGAGCATCACCCAGAGCATCTAGAGGTTCTCCACAGTCCAGCTCTCTACACACCACTGCAGCATCAGCCAAATCCCAACCATCATCACACACTGTTCCCCACTGACCTCTATGAAGAACCTCCACTCTACCAGCACAGCGACTGTGACCACCAACCAACCTCACATTCACTATTATTGCAACAGATGAATAAGAGACCAAGAAAGAGAAAAGGGGAATAAACAAAATAACAGCTTTAATAAATAGATTACAGCATAACCGCAGCATAATACTATTACATATAGATGTTTGATTTAAATTTTTCTTCCTTGAAGCATTAACCTACCAGAGGTGATGAGTTTTACCATATACCACAGAAATATGAGCATCACACACTTCTCCATCAAATCCTGCTCAACAAACTATTTATCAGCTCAAAATTTAGCACTGTTCTCCTCTGCTCGCTCAAACACACTGAATAAACTGGCTCCTGTCAGCCCCCTAAAGAGAGAGAGAGAGAGACTCACAGCTGCCAATGACACTCACTGTTACCTTATTAGACACAACAGAGGAAATCATCAAACAATTTATGTGACAAATCAGAGGAAGCATTTCTGATTTTCACCATATATATCAATCGAACATCAGCGCTGAAAAGGACGACGACTCCATATAGAGACACTTCACCGAGCATGTGCGCGCACACATCTGCCAGAGGTTAAAATAGCAACACATCATAAGAGATTTCAGAGAGAGGAAGCACTCCAGGATATTTACTGCAGCAACACCTGCTGAGATACAGACACCGATAAAGGCTCACTTTAAACTTAAATTTCCCTCTTGCAATAAATAAATAAATTACAATTCCTTAAAAATTGTGGCACCCAGCAAATAATTTCTGCATGACAGGAAAACAAGTAATCTTATTCCATTTTCTCAATTTAGTGTTGACTGCAATCATTAAGCTCAACCATTATTTGGTTAACACTGTTAACCAAATAATTATATATTAAAATATATATACATATATTGAGGAATGTATATCTCTATAAATACCTACAAAATGTAATTCCCAAACTCTCAAATTTAAGATAAATTTGCAACCGTTACCTATTCTGGCATTATCATTATTATATTTTATAATTGTCCATTCAATTTTAATATTTATTGTTAGAAAAATGGCACATAAATCAATGTCTTAATGTAAATAAACCGCTTTCATTCACTACAGTACATGGGCTTGTGCGTTGAATGTGGCAATGTGTTACTCAACCACAAGATGGAATCAAAAATACATTTATTCTAATGACAGACTGCAAGGTGTATTTTATACTGCAATGCGTTAGTTTTCCAATAGATGGCAGCAAAACATTTATTCCAGACTCGAGCTGATAAATGTCTTATCCTTGAAGAAGGACGACAGAAGGGAGCGTCTCAATGTTGAACGCTTAAACTGGAAGAGAAATTGGTCCGTTTTTCTCGTAATAAAATTCTTAATTACTTTATTTCTGGTCAAAATACATTTTATTGTGGTAAAATGTTTTGGTAAAAAGCCTGAAATTAGACAAAACAACATAATAGTGCTTCTTAACAGATTGAGGTCTGAGTGATGGGAGATACTAAGAAATTAAGTTCTATTAACAACCCTCATAACAGCGACAAACTGCTGATTTATCAACAATAAATTAAGAGAGGCATTTTAAATATTAACAATGACAATCTCAACTTTTTTAATTTATTTTTTTAAAGTCATTTAAGGAAGAAAAAAAAGATTCAGTTGGGGGGAGGGGATCACCAAAATACGTGGTCAGTGCTCTCAGAAGAATACAATCCAGCATGATGCAATCACCATCTCTCCTGTGTTGGTGCACTTTACTGTTCTTTTACACTTTTTTGAATCTTTACTGTCCAAAGCAAAACAGAGGCTTCATCTTCATTCCCATCCTCCAGCCTAGTTCAAGTTTTAACCAGTTCCACCAACATCTGTCTGTAAGCACTGAATCAGCACAGAACTCCAGCTCAAATCAGATCAAGTGTCTGCAGATGCCCCAGCAGCAGATCACGTCCCAGAGGCTCGCAGACCCTGTTTCTGCATGACGTTCCAGAGTTTGTGGAGGTTGGACTGAGTGATGAGATCGTCTGGTTTGAGCTGCAGTGCACGGAGGTAGTTGCTCTCAGCATCCTTCAGCTTCCCATTAAGATGGAGAATCGCCCCGAGATTCATCAGAGCTGCTGGATGCTGGGAAATCAAGAAAGAGACACAGAAATATATAATCAAAATAAGGATGGCTAAAGAATTATGTTAAAAAATAAATAAAACCGATGTTACTAAACGGTAGAGGCAACAAGTATGATTGAAGATGGTGCTTTAATCTTAAATAACGTCTAATAGAATAGCTAAAGAAGGTACTTACATCAGGTCTTAAATCAGCTGCCTTTCCATAATAGCTTTCAGCTGCCTCATTCAGACTGGCTTGTCTGTGGACAAACACACACATTAAGTTATTATTATTAACAACAACAAGAGTTTGATGATATAAAAACAGTAAATGTCCTGAATTGTTCAAGTACAACATGCCATAACTTCAGTCATTTTGTCTGATGCTGTCCTGACCGTTTGACACAGAGTAAACCAGCTAATACACTACAGTTCCTCGACAGCTGGTCAAAAGTTCACCACTAACATGTTTTCAATAAAGAAAGAGTAATTATATTAAGCGCGGTGCTTGAGGGATAATAACTGGTTTTAAGTGGTTTATTAAGTGGACAGGCCGGTGAGGGGATTTTAAAGCGAGCAAACAGGTTTGAGGCAAGAGTCTGGACTCTTGACCAGCCGTGCCGAGACACAAATCCAAATCACATTAGAGGGAGGATATGAGATATCACGTCCTGGTGGGGGGGGGGGGGGGCGCAGCTGCTCTACCTTTCTTCATGACCCCTCTCCATTTATATCATAGTGGTCAGAGAGGAAAATATCACAAGCGACTGGACGACTGTTATATCGTATGCAGACAGAACATAAATGGGAAAATCTGAAAAGATAGGTTTTAAAGGTATCATCACAGTGATGTTGGTGTCTGAGAGATATTTTTGTGTTAATATTCCTCTCAAGGACAAAGCAATTAAAAGAAACCTCAGCATTAAGAGTCTCATGAAGGATCATCTGTGACTCAAATGATTTTAATAACCAGATATCTTTGGTTTCTTCTATCCACTTGGTCTCCCCTTTTCTAGTTTGAAATAAAAACTGAATTTATTTAATATTTAATTATGCTTTCACAAATGTATTTAGCTAAAGGTTTTTACATTTATACTTAAAATTTAATAGCAGCTACAGTGTTAAACATACAGCAGGAAAGCCTGAGACCAATAGTAAAATGCTTCTATTTTACCTAAACATACATGAATGAATGAATTTTATGTTTAAATATTATTTTTAATTGCAGATTTTCAATGCGGTCTCATACTTTTAGGCAACACTGTATATTTTGTTTTATCTTCCACATGCTATTCACAATGACTGTTTGACAGACAAAAAGCTCACAAACACAAAGGGGTAATAATGCACTTGTCAGCTTGACTCACCATGATAGACAGCAGTTTTCCATAGGTCAGGTGGGCAGGAATATGGTCAGGTTTGGCCTTCAGTGACTCTCTATACCAGGGGTCCTTAACTCTGGACCTCGAGGTCCACTTTCCTGCAGAGTTTAGCTCCAACCCTAATCAAACACACCTGAACAAACTAATCAAGGTCTTCAGGATCAATACAAAATTGCAGGTAGCTGTGTTTAATCCAGGTTGGAGCTAATCTCTGCAGGAAAATGGATCTCGAGGTCCAGAGTTGAAGACCCCTGCTCTATACCAACGCCCTGCCTCATCTAGATTATTCATCCTCATATATGCCTCACCTGTGGGCCAAAGTCAGAGGGATGTGTAAAATTACATAGAATTACTTGCACTGCATGCCATCAAATCAAATGCAGAGATAAGCATATCATGGGATGAGTTTGGGGGATGAGTTTACTTCCTAGGAAACACGTGTTAATAAAATGTACACCTTAAATGGACTCTAAAGTTACATTGGATAAAAGCATCTTCCAAATGAATAAATGTAAACTCATCACATCTCCGGACACTGAATCAGTAGTAACACAAGGGCACATTATTTATGTATCAGATTCCAGTCACATCTCCAGATGTCTTTTTCATCCTAATAGAGGAGAGGAGTATTGTGGCATAAAACTGCATAGGGAAAAAAATCATTGGAGATGGTATAAATATTCATATGGGGGCTAAAGAACACTAAAAACATTTTAGGACATCTCAATCCAAGCAGCTGAGTCTTTAGTCATCTTCAAGAAATGGTTAAAATTTAAAAAACACAAAAGTCACAAGAAAGAGAACAAAACAGAGAATGAGGGCAGAAAGAGAAAAGCCTAGACCTATTCATCACATTCCATTCTTCATCTGTGTTCCTCATCCATTCCTCTCCGACTTCTCTTTCTCTTTTTGTAACACTTTTCAGGACATCCACTAATTGGCAAGCAACCAGCTGTGTCCCACAGCAACCTCTTCCTCTAAAACTCCACATAAGCTCCCAGAACAGCGAACACTCATAAGGCTTATGCATGTTAGAAATCTGCCATGGTTTGAATTAGAGCTTGTGTAATATTCCACTCATCTGCCACTTATTCTTATTAAACACCACATCTTCACTGAGTGAGGTAAGAAATAATGTCTTGTAAATAAGCATCTGAATGTTTTCAGGAACACAATCTTCCAAGGAAGTTGAAAGTACAGAGCATTTAATGCAGTTTATAAGCCAATATCTTTGAGTTCTGGTTATTTATAGGAGACAAAACTACAAATACGTGGACTTGAAGGACTTGACAGCCAATTAGCATCCACTTGACTTTATAGAGCACAAGCATTTAAAGCAGCAGATAGGGGAAAAAATGCAGCTTGTCAACTTGCATTTTACTTATAGTAGTTTCAGCTTTTTATTAGATGAAATTGCAACTATTTTAGCATCTTAAAGGATTTTACAATTGTATCATTTTGTTTTCAGATTTAGAGGTGCACACGTTTAATCCAATCAATTATTGATGGATAAAACTGAACACCGTTTCACTTGGAATTGTCACATAATGGATGTAAAATGGGTTGCGAACTGAAATCCACATTCACTTTGAGTTGACAAGAGAGGGATTGAAGGTAATGACTAAAATGAGGAGGAAACGAGACAAACAGACAAAGATGGAAGAAGAAAAAAAGAGCAAAGAGAGATTAGATTGTGGCTAGACATACTACTGGATCATAGTATTCTAACTTGTGCACTGCTGCGAATCTTTGCAACATATTGAGCGGTAGAAATGTCCATTTCATCAAAAACTGACAGATGGTGTCTGAGAACGGCCATGAATGTCATATCGGAGAGATATTCAGAGCTCACACACTCCAAGACAGATAAACACAGCAGGCAGGAGTTTATCTAAATCCCACTCTGAAATATGGTTTCTTTCCGTTTATTGAAATCAAGCGAGGCCAGATAAAACACAAACTCCAGGACCTGATGGTGTGATGTTACTAGAGCCAGACACCGCATGAGGAATAATACTATCTGTGAACCAGATAAGAGAAAAACAGCACTGAGGAATGAGCAGGGGGTCCTTTTTCAGCTCATGGTTTGAAAAATTTGTCTCAAATCCAGTTAAAATTGAATTTAAGGTAAACATTACATTCTCATCACTTAAGAAAATTAGAGTTGAAAAACTAGTCAGTTTAGAAAGAGTCATCATGAGTAGCAGAGCTGGATAAATTACAAATTGTAGTCTATTACTGATTACAGTTTACACATTGAAAACTGTAGTTTAATGTAATCTAGGTTACTCATTTTAGAGAGGAAGTGGGGATAATGTAAGAAGTGCAGAGGGTTTGTGAGTTGATAAAAAGCAAATAATTAATTAAATCAAAAATATTTTAGATAAAAATGTAAAATTAAAATCATTTAAACACTTTAACACTAAAAATGTTTACCTGCCTGTCAATCTAACCATTAACAACATTTAATGGTCTGTAAACATGCAAATGTGTTAAATTATTTGAAATAACTTCCTCAGAGACATTAAGTAAACATTTTATTTTAAGGGGTTTGGCTGATAAAAATGGGAAACCCTGCATTATATGAAAAAAAAAACATTGATAAAAATGAAAACAATGACATTTAAAAATTCAAAAGAGAACAAAAGAAAAAGAGAGAATCAATAAATCATGAATCATTTATTGCTATTGTGTGAATATGTAATCATGTAGGCTAATCTATAAAAATTAACTGTAATCTGATAATGAGCATTTTTTTTTAGAAAAGTAATATACTCTAATAACAAGTACTTAATTTTGGAATCTGATTATATAATCCAGATTATATGTAATCAGTTACTACCCAATTTAGACATCACAACCATGAACATATGACCAACCAATCAAAACAGAGGTAATTTACATAAATGTACAGTATGTATAGTATCTAAAACAGACAGAAAAATACTATGTGGACTTCAGGGAACAATAAATTCTACAAAAACTCCTCAGTGTCTGTCAAACATTTCTCTCTCTCAAAAGCGCACACACAAACCCTCCGCACCTGAACAATAAATGAACTGTATCATCTGACCGGTAATGGCATTGCATAGCAATGAGTGTGCTGCAGACAGTGAACCTAAACAAGTCCTCATATCACTGCAATCTCTTTACACGGCAGGCGAAACGCTCCATGCGCCTCTTATCTGGGGGAAACACAGGAAAAGCAAACAGATTGCTTCCGGACTGGTGATGAATTGCAGACCCTAAAAAGATTTGAATAGGAATGAAATATGACCTGAATGTGGTTACTAATGATGCCCTATCGCTCAGAGCAGAATAAAAGGAAAAACACAAAGCATTAGACATCGCCCCCTCCCTACACACACAGCACATCATTAAGATAACGTAGGTTGAGTGATGTAGTACAGGTCTTATGTATAAAACGATGAAGGTGCAGCTTTCCCTCAGGGAAGGTTACTTGGATATGGGAATTTTTAGATGCCTTCTTTGTTCTTTGGAAAACACTAAATTCGGAGTGTCCATATCACAAAATAAGAGCTAAATTTCTCCAAATGTTCACAATACTCCTTCACAGCTACATCTTAAAAAAATACTTAGGGTCTATATAATAGGAAATGCATTAATGGCTCAGTGCTAGAGGGTTACAGGTGTGAGAAATATAGCAGGGAGCCTTTTAAAACCATTACATTTCCTTCTCGTCTTGTGTGCTTTTCTTTTTACGAAGTGAGAGGCTATAAAAACATCCCCTCGAATAAGGAAGTCAAAAACGACGTGCCTTTTGAAGCAGCAGTAATTACCTAGAAATGCATTTGAGCTTAAGAGTGTGGAGAATTTGGCTGAATAGACTAGGCGCGATGATGGACTTTGCCTCCACGCTCTGAGACACGGCCTAATGAATCTCTATTGAACTCATAAAGCAGCTGGGCATGGAGATGTGACATTTCAAGTAATTTATAAAATCCATCCAGGAAGGCAAAATTAGAGGTCCTCATTAGGTTGCAGGTAGCTTTGGCAGAATGTGCATGAATAATGTCAAGCACAGAGAACCATTAGCACAGATCAAGCTTGAAAAAAAAAAAAGAAGAAATAAAAACTGGAAAACCTAACACAGACTTTGTGACTGGTCATATGCACAGATTAATTTATATATTTTGCAGCTTGACACAAGCGATTTTCTAAATCGCTTGTGTTTATTACCACAAATAAAGCTGACAAAAACTGAAAAACTCATCCTTTACATTTTTTTTTTTTTGCACAAAAAAAACCTAAACTACTGAGGAAATTAAGAACAATCTAAAACATTTTTTGTTGTTTATTAGCACAGATAAAGCTAACAAAATCTGAAAAAAAAAATCCTACTTACTGGAACACTGTCAATAAATATTTCTAAATAGCCATACATGCTTTATTTTTATTTTTTGCACAAAACAACAAGAACCACTTTACTGCACAAATTTAAAAAAATTAAACCATTTTGTTCACTATTTGCATCTTTAAAAGGTTATGCAGGACATTACTTTACAGAGGGATCCAAAAGTCTGAAACCTCACTGAAAATATGGGATTCATAATCTAATTCAATCCAGGGAAATAAAGTTTCAGGATTTTGACAAATGTTAAACATTGTGGAATAAAATTAATGAGAAATACATTAGATTCTGCATTATTTCTAGGTCACTAATAACATTTGTGACATGGACCGTGACACTGACCATAGTTTGTAATGGAAAAACTGTATTAAACTAGACAAATGCAAAACAGAAGCATTTTCACTGCTGGTCTTGGACTGTTTATCTTTGGTCCTTCCAGTAAAACAGCACAAAGATTAAAAAAGATCAATACAAGAAACAATCAGCAGCGTTTAACAAGGCTTGGGATTTGATTCAGTTGACTCACTCCCTCCTAACAGATGACCAGGACCACATGCTCCACATGAACCATGATCACCCCGTGATTAACCTATCAACCAGGCCGCCCAATTATCACTGCATGACACCGTGTTGATGGATCCCCTTTATATCCACACACACACACACACACACACTCTGAGCTCAACAGGATTATGATTGTCATTAATCTCTACCTGAGCAGAAGGCATCAATTCATTAGAGGATTTGTCAGTCAGATGCACGGAACTGACATTGAGAACGGAGGATTTATTTTTGTGTGCTCCCTTGATTCCAAATTGGCATGAGGCTGGTGAGGAAGCGTTTGAAAGAGAAGAGAACAAAAGTAAGATGAAGACAAAGACAGGAGGAGGCAGAGAGTGCTGAGAGCGGGAGCTGCCGAAAGATGATACACAATCGTCATCGATCACACAGACAGCAAACAGCTACGAATGTGTGTAATCTGTGGGGGCTTGTGAGGGTTTGAATTTCCCCCTACTGTGGCGAGTTTTTATGCCAGCTATGTGTTTGTGGGAGAAGGCAGATCCCAGTGCAATGTGACCCCAGTGCAGATAGAGCTCATAATCGCTGAGCTAAAGTGTGGGTATGTCCCACAGCCCGAGGTTATCATCATTCATGGAAAATATTATTAAGACAAAAACTTACAGATTTGTCAGTTTGCAAAAGAACAAAACTAAACATAAATAAGCACTGCAATATAAACAAATTGAATAAAATACAACTTTTTAATCAGTGCCAGATGATCTGATTTAAACAATCTCTGAAGTCTGACCAATAAAACACCCAGGAAGAGATCTGATCCAGTGAAAGTTACTGACTCATATAGTGATGGTAGTTACAACTTACAGCCAAGTTGATTTTATTGTTGTTGGGAACTGAATGAATAAAACTTTAACCAGAAAGCTGATTCAGCATTATTGTAAGAACAATGTAGTTTATGATAAACTGTGGTGTGTTTAAATCATAGACAGATGGTACAATGTGATACTATTAGAAATGGAAGGATTGAAAATTAAAACAAAATGCCTATTAAAATTAGTAATGTTCAAATAAATATATAAAGTTGTACACAAGTAAATAAGCACCTAAACAAATGAATGAAGTAAATGAAACAAAATAAATGATGCAGTGTGATGCTACAGGAATGCAAAAAAATTAAAACTAAAACAAAGCAATTCTCAAATAAACGAATTAATAAAAGTATTAAATACAGGTGCTGGTCATATAATTAGAATATCATCAAAAAGTTGATTTATTTCACTAATTCCATTCAAAAACTGAAACTTGTATATTATATTCATTCATTACGCACAGACTGATATATTTCAAATGTTTATTTCTTTTAATTTTGATGATTATAACTGACAACAAGGAAAATCCCAAATTCAGTATCTCAGAAAATTAGAATAGTACTTAAGACCAATACAAAGAAAGGATTTTTAGAAATCTTGGCCAACTGAAAAGTATGAACATGAAAAGTATGAGCATGTACAGCACTCAATACTTAGTTGGGGCTCCTTTTGCCTGAATTACTGCAGCAATGCGGCGTGGCATGGAGTCGATCAGTCTGTGGCTCTGCTCAGGTGTTATGAGAGCCCAGGTTGCTCTGATAGTGGCCTTCAGCTCTTCTGCATTGTTGGGTCTGGCATATCGCATCTTCCTCTTCACAATACCCCATAGATTTTCTATGGGGTTAAGGTCAGGCAAGTTTGCTGGCCAAATAAGAACAGGGATACCATGGTCCGTAAACCAGATACTGGTTGCTTTGGCACTGTGTGCAGGTGCCAAGTCCTGTTGGAAAATGAAATCTGCATCTCCATATAGTTGGTCAGCAGCAGGAAGCATGAAGTGCTCTAAAACTTCCTGGTATACGGCTGCGTTGACCTTGGACCTCAGAAAACACAGTGGACCAACACCAGCAGATGACATGGCACCCCAGACCATCACTGACTGTGGAAACTTTACACTGGACCTCAAGCAACGTGGATTGTGTGCCTCTCCTCTCTTCCGCCAGACTCTGGGACCCTGATTTCCAAAGGAAATGCAAAATTTACTTTCATCAGAGAACATAACTTTGGACCACTCAGCAGCAGTCCAGGCGAGACGCTTCTGACGCTGTCTGTTGTTCAAGAGTGGCTTGACACAAGGAATGTGACAGCTGAAACCCATGTCTTGCATACGTCTGTGCGTAGTGGTTCTTGAAGCACTGACTCCAGCTGCAGTCCACTCTTTGTGAATCTCCCCCACATTTTTGAATGGGTTTTGTTTCACAATCCTCTCCAGGGTGCGGTTATCCCTATTGCTTGTACACTTTTTTCTACCACATCTTTTCCTTCCCTTCGCCTCTCTATTAATGTGCTTGGACACAGAGCTCTGTGAACAGCCAGCCTCTTTTGCAATGACCTTTTGTGTCTTGCCCTCCTTCTGCAACGTGTCAATGGTCGTCTTTTGGACAACTGTCAAGTCAGCAGTCTTCCCCATGATTGTGTAGCCTACAGAACTAGACTGAGAGACCATTTAAAGGCCTTTGCAGGTGTTTTGAGTTAAATAGCTGATTAGAGTGTGGCACCAGGCGTCTTCAATATTGAACCTTTTCACGATATTCTAATTTTCTGAGATACTGAATTTGGGATTTTCCTTAGTTGTCAGTTATAATCATCAAAATTAAAAGAAATAAACATTTGAAATATATCAGTCTGTGTGTAATGAATGAATATAATATACAAGTTTCACTTTTTGAATGGAATTAGTGAAATAAATCAACTTTTTGATGATATTCTAATTATATGACCAGCACCTGTAGATAAATAACTAAAGTACATAAAAATGAAGTAAATAAATGATGCAGTCTGATGGTTTATTAGTAATGTGAGAGATGAAATCTAAAACCAACAGCCTACTGAAAATAAATAAATACAAATAAATTAAAATAAAAGTGGTATGCAATTAAATAAGTAACTAAAGTAAATAAATAATGCAGTGTGATATTAGAAACAATAAGCAAAAGAAATAAGTAAATAAATTAATATTGCAGTGTGGCATTATATTAGTAATGTAAGAGATGAAGACTAAATCCAACAGCCTACTGAAAGTTAGAAATAAGTCATTTAAAATAAATAAATAAAATGTCAATACATAAATAAAAATCAGTACAAGCCTGCCTCAGTCTGATTTGGGGACCAGAGCAGACAGACTCTACAAGACCCACACAAACCATGAGCCATATAAAGGCCATGAACTCTGCAAACTTTTGGAAAGACTGAATGGATTACATGTATTCACATACATTCAAAATATCTTCTGGATTTTAACCATCAGCAACCATATTCTGAGGTCTGTTGAACATTAACCTGGATGGGAAGTTATGCCTCAACTCTGCAAGACCTCAGGACTGAGGTTTTCATCATGTGTGAACACTTCATAACTCAACGACCGCTCTGCTGAACCCTTTGATCCAGACTTACACTGGTACGACTTCTATGAGGGAACGTAAGGGGGTTCACGTTTCCAAAAGTTACCTCTTAGTGGCACTGACAGGAGCTGTCAGAGTCTAGAGTCCATGCACACAATAAAATTCTGCTTGATGTGATACCATGAATGATTGAGGCACATAGTGGCAAACTATAGAGAATCTAATTGTAATTCCATATTCTACTGCATTCAATTTTCTGCTCCAGCCACTCACATTTTAACAAAACTAATGTCCTTTTCTATTAAAATAAACATTTATTTGATGTTTCTGTGTACAAAGGGTCAGACCCCATGGTGGTATATCGACACCAATGCTAGTCAAGCGCAGTAAAGCTCAAACCAGTGACATGCTCTTTGTTGCAACACTGGCTATGTTCTTTCAAGAAACTCTACTCTTAACTCTGCCTGTAGATGATCCTCCACTGGGAGGCTGGTGTCACTGGCCGGTACATGAGGGGTTTCACCCTGATTGTGGATTCAGACGGTGTTCAAATGTGCAGAGTTAGATGACAGCTCCTCGAAGCTGGCCACAGAAGGATAACCAGTGCAAATCTGCAAGTAATCAAGGCATCAACCCCCAACACACAGCATAACATCGACACAGACCCCCATAGAGTGTGCATAAATCAATAGGGATGGTCGGTTTGAACTTAAAAACTAACATGTGTTCTACACTGGTGGAATAATACAGCACATTATGGGGTTGAGGGAGAAGTGCAGAGTGTTTTAAAACGCAACCATTTCCACTGGCAGCAAATCAAACCTTTCAGTCACTCACTCGCTCTGCATCTCGTTCACTTTGCCTCTGGCTCACTATAACCACTCAAAATGATTTTAAAATTCATTTTGGTACATTTGATGAAGCCCATCTGCCTCTCCATAAAATATATAATTTCTGTAATGTACTCGTCTGGGTTGTGTGGTTTAAGCGCTCTCTTCAGCCTCCAAACATCTCAAATTACCCTTTTTAAATCAGTCACTCTTCACTGCATCGCTCGTGTTGCGTCTAACAGGGTGTGACCAGAGCTGCAAAGTAATGCGAAATCATTGATCTGTTATGTTAAGCGTGAGTAGACTGATGTGGATTCATTACACATTTTTTTATTTTATTTTACAATAATATAAAATATAATTTTTATTATATAAATATTTTTATATTATTTAATATATATAAAAAAATATATATATATATATATATATATATTTAAAAATACACTTCAAATTAATTATAATTTGCCGTAAAATGATCATTCCATGAACATGGGTGATTTCAATGATTGTGATGTGGTTTGGAGAAATGCATATACTGAAAATTCATTATTTTAGCCACCAATGACCACATACCTACTTCCAAATCGATAAAAAAAGACAATTTCAGGAAAACTCTTTGTCCTAAAACCCCAAGAGCTTTAATAATAATAACAGTCTGACATTTTAAAAGGCATGAGAGCATGTCTAGAACAAATGATTTGATCATATAAATGGTCTGTTGCCAACTAATACTAAGGCCTGTAATAGCAAGGATTAATGCCAAGACGACGATAGACCGCTTAAGTATTTTATTATATTTTTGTGGATGGCAAATGTGTGATATTTTACTTTAAGTATTACATAAAATCTATATGGGTAACAAAACAGCTGTCAATCATTATGGATATGAGAGTGAAACAAAAACATCAATGTGACCAAAATGCAATATGACAGTTTCATTTGATAATTAAATTGCAATTTAATTATTTAGAATCTGTACATCTGTCAAGACCACACATACGGTGATAAAGCGTAGAGTGCGAGTTCTCTTTGACACAATCTATCAATCACAACACACACAAAGGCACATAATGAAACACTCCTCCTATAAAACCACAAAGTGCTATACAGCCTCCCCATTGATAAAACATGTGCACCAGATAACCATCAAACCGAAAGGAACAATTGAGATACTGCTAAATAGTTAGTGAAATAAAGAGAAAACATTCCCTACTTATTTGCAGGAGATATCAAAGTTACAGCAAAAGTAACTTCACAGCAATACGCAAGACAACTTGTTAAGCATGCATTTCGTCACACAGCTGGAAAAGAGATGGATGTTTTCTTTGTAAATCCCCCTTGAGGCCCATTTCACATTTCTAGAGTCATATTTAAGGACTGTTACAGATGAACAAAACATGAAGAATGAAGAAAAGTGGGCAGCAGTATATGACTGGGTTGGATTAAAAACCTTATTTCGTATGCAAATCCTTTGCTCGACTACAAGTCTGGTTGATTTTAATTACAATGCAATACTGCTGATGTTTTACAGTACCAAGCATCAACTGCAACCACTTTATTATTTAGGAAGAAACTGCTCTACAAGTGTAATATCCCACTGAATTAATCAAAAACTTGAATATTGGGGGAAACATGTCCTCTGCAACGGATATGGACATGGTTGAACCTGAGCTAATCAGCAAACAACATCCTCTGGAAGTCTCTTCACTAATAAAACTCTAGCATTCAAAACAAACAGCAAGATTTTATCTCTGCAAGCAACGTGAAACTCATCCAGAGGGCAAAAACCATGTATAACTCTCAGTCAGAGTCATGGAAAATGCTTTAGAACAGCACAATAGGCACAAGATCACATGCCGGCTCTCAAACATCGCTCTCAAGACATGTAAAAATAAATTTCCCCCAGTAGGATTAACACTGGCTGACGTCTTCTACCTTCAGTCAAGTTGCGCATTTCATACCAAGAATGCTTTATTCGCTTTTTTATTGATATTACCATTGGCGCATGGAGTGTGGACAAGCCTCCATACCGTTCCAAGGAAAAACACTTGACGTGATTAAGAAAACAGAGACGGAGCGCTGTATTCCAGAGCTCTGGAAGCCTAGGATTGCAACCGCACTTCAACAGCTGGTGCATGACCACAGTCAGAGACAGAAACCAGTCCCAGGAGTCGAGATGGGAATCACAGAAAACCAATCGCCAGATTCTTTGATTATGCCTTGTGCACACAAACACATAAATCAAAGCAACTTAAACCCTGGGGAGCAGGTGAAGGACGCAAGACTGTTGACCTTTATGTGAGAAGGTCGATTTGATGAATGACTCTGTAAGGTCAGTGTACTGATTGGGTATCTGTGGTCACTCAAGAGGGACAGAGAAGGATGCATGCATGTGTGCATCTCTGGGGTTTAAATTAACACTGGGTCTCATCTGAAAATTAAAGGTCACGGGTCGTGATTTAACATTTTTTTTTTTTTTTTTTTTTTTTTTTTTATTTTTTTTTTTTTTTTTTTTTTTTGGCCTGTCAGTAGCACAGATAACACATGACAGTACATATGCATGGCTATACTATCATCATTCACAGCCTTTTTTTTTCTTTTTTTTTTAATTAAATATATTTATTTATTTATTTATTTATTTATTTTTTTAATATTAATTAATTAATTAAATTTTATATACCCTTTTACTTAACCACACTGTGACAGACAAGACCAGGGGACAGAGAAAACAAGAGAGAGAAAGAAGAAAGAAGATAGGAAAAAAAAAAAAAAAAAAAAAAAAAAAAGGTTGTGGGGAAAGTCAACAAAGAAGGGAAAGAGAGAGAGAGAAAAAAGGAGAATGGGGGATAGAGAGAGAGAGGGAGAAAAAACAAAAACAAAAAAACAGACAATTTGCTTCAATACCTGCTGACAAAAAGAGAAAACAACCGAAGACACAACATCAAAGAGACTGCAGCAACAACCAACATCTGTATAAATCACAATAAATTCTAAATGTTAAATGTTATTGAGCAGCACACATAACTAATATTACAAAATAAGTTTTGAAGCAACAGCAGATCAAGACAATGTGTGTCTGTGAGCACCTGTTTTTACACCAATGTGAATGCTTGAGTGTACACCTGTGTGTGTGAGCGCGCTTGTGTTCATAAGGTTCCTCCATGTAAATGTTTAATAGTGTGTGTGGGGAACAACAGCCCCATCCCGCAAGGCATGAAGCAGGCACGGAACAGACCCGGGCCCCAAACATCCGGAGGCCCCCCAGGGCACGAGACCCCCAGGAGAACCACCGCAGGGACAACCGCGGCCTCCACCCAAAAAAGGGCAGAGGAGAGCCCGAAGGCGGGACCTCCGACAGCCACAGTGTAGGCGCCCCAGGGTGCCGTGGCGGCAAGCCCGCAGGCTCCACCGGCAGCCGACCACACCAGGGCGGACCAGGCCCTGGGCCCGGAGACCCAAAGGCCCCCCACCCCACAAACGGGGCCCAGCAAGGCCAGTAGGGCCAGGCCCCGCCAATCGACCGCCGAGAGCGGGCCGGCGCTCGCCCGAGCATCCTGCCCCGGCGCGAGAAATCACCAACGCACCGGCGGCATCCTCCACCGGCAGGGCATGGTGGTGGGGTGGGGGTCGACTAAGATGATGAGTGAGGCGGAGTCTAAGGCCCGACCTGACACATAGACGTAGACGACAAGCACACATATACACAAGCATATGTTCCCACCCTCATGCACGCAAACAAATATTCACACCTTCGCCCCACATGTAGACACACAAAAATGGACACAGTTTAACATTTAAACGCAGTGTGTGAGACACACTACTTGCATCACTCCTACAGACAACTAGTTAGAGCTAAAATTTGCAGTCTCCTCCGTGAAATTTCTGTAGAATTTTGAGCGCAAATGGTCCATTGTCCACCGGTTTCAAACTAAGCAGTTTTCAGTTGGTCATGACCAACTTGAGCATGAGTGAAACATGCGTGGGGAACTTTTTGGCTCTCACTCAAAACTCCCAATCACATGGATTCCTATTGGAATGACTGGATTTCACCCATAGAATTGTGTCTATCAACACAGAGTAGATCAGTGCTTGCTGAATCTGTATTTAAATATATGACCAATTGAAAATCAATTATTTACATTTGATTGGCAAGTTAGAGGTCAGTTTGTTGACAATGATATATTGAAACAATTATGGCATGATGTGGGTCCTTCAAATGATTTTTAAAGCCTGATTAGGTTCCACTTGGGAGTCTATAAATTAATCTTAATAGAATCAGAAGCAGCTGGAGATGTTTACACAAATTATCACTTTCCTTCTGCATTGGCTACTACACTAAACCCATCATCATTTCATGGGTCATTTCTCTGCAGTAAACCCACAAAAGATGCCCAGGGTTATGTCTCGCAAAGCATGCTGAAAATGTTTTAATCAATTTTCCAGGAAAAAAAGCATTAATGTAATGATAAAGACAGTAACAGCAATCCTGTCTCACAGTCAAATACAGGATAGGCTAGTTGTCACAGAGATTATATCTCAGTAAATATGCTTTAGATCAGTCTGTTTCCCAACCATGATCCAGCAGTGCACATTTTGGATGTCTCTCCGTCCACATCTGTTTCAGGCCCTGAAGTCTACTAAATGAACTAATGAGCTCAATTTAGAAAAATATACAACATTTGTAGTGTTTGACTCACTTGGGGCAAGTTGTCACATATTTTACATGTTGTTAACTATACATGTTTTCACAATACGCTACCTTTTACATGCTCATTATGTCATGCTAATTAAAATAAACTAATCCAAACTGAAAAATATTCACTTGAGTGAAAAATGTGACAACTAGCCCCGGTTTCCTCAATGATAGGAGAGCCCGAACAGTTCTCGCTAAACAATGAACAAATGTAAAACGACAAACAATAATGTGCCACAATATGAATGTTTCTTAGATATATTGCAAGTGTCATAAATAAACTAAATAAATTAAAATAAACAAAGTAAAGTAACCAACATGTTACCTTTTAATCTGCCGCTTAATAAACGTTTCCCATGATAACCATTTCTATCTATCTATCTGAAACTAGGCTATTTTGTAAATAATAGGTTAACTAAAGCTGTTTTCATAAAGTTAATTGTATTATCCTAACAAACAATACACATACGGGTGACTTTATCCGTGAGAAGCACATTTACCTGAACACACCTGTCATTATTGTGCTTAACTGTTCAGGTGAAGTGATGGAGAAGGACTGTACCTGTCATCATAGCAGAAATCAGCGCTCAGTGTGTTCATATAGAGGAGCAGAGCCACCGCGCTGCACACCAGCTCCACTATCATCTCAACGACAAAGAGGAGAAAAGAAAGTCCAGGAATGAATGACACTGATCAGTCCCCGTCTCTGTCTGCTGTTGTCCTCATTGTTTTGCTCCCGCTGCGAGATGGGAAGAGTTTCAAACACAACATCGCTCGTCTAACCCATTCTCAGTCCAAGGCTGAGGATTCAGCCCACATATCTGCTCGTACTGTGTGCTTTCGCTAATGAACGGAGAGTATCCGCCTGCTTTTCATCCAGAAAGCCGTAGTGAAACATCCCGTTGCAGTAACACCCTCCTATCAAACACACAACACGCGTGTGATATTTGGAAACGCCGCGCATGCGCAGAAATCAATTCACAAGAGAGAAGCATCAGCACCATTGAGCTGAGAGCGAGAGTCTTGTCCTATTAAATTGATTTAGAGCCTGACTATAATAAACTGCATTTGCTTTGGTTTGCAGCATTTACATTAGTTTTGAACAACTTGAAAAAAAATGAATAAAAAAATATTCCATCCAGTCCATTCTGTAATTTGATTGGAATGTAAATAGCCTATCACCTCAGCATGGAAGCCCGTTTTCGCCTGAATAAAATAAAATATACATACATACATAAATAAATAAATGTAATTGCGACTTTTTTCTTGCAATTCTGAGTTTATATCTCACAATTCGAACTTTGTTTCTCTAATCCTGAGAGAAATAAAGTTAGCATTGCAAAATATAAAATCAGAATTTTGACTTTTCTTCTCTCAATTTTGAGTTATATCCCATATGCCATAGGCTATCTCGCAATTATTTTTTTATTTTTAATAAAAAAAATATATATATATTTTTTTTTAATAAACTGCAGTTGCTTTGGTTTGAAGCATTTACATCAGTTTTGAACAACTTGTAAATAAGTAAATAAATATTAAGTTCCATTCTGTAATTTGATTGGTATGTAAATATCACCCGTTTTTTAATAAAATAAAAAACATTTAAAAACAAACAAACAAATAAATGTAATTGCGATTGTTTTTCTTGTAATTCTGAGTTTATATCTCACAACTCGTATTTCCCCAATTCTCAGAGTAAAAAAGTCAGTATTGCAAAATATAAAATCAGAATTTTGACTTTTCTTTTGTCAATTCTGAATTTACATACTTTATAGGCTATATCTCGCAATTCTCATTTTTTCCCTCAGAATTCTGTTCACATCTTAAATTCAGTTTTTTTCTCTCTTTCCTGCCACAAAAAAAAAAAAAATCTAGCAACTCTGACTTCATATTTCACAATTCAGACTTTTATTCTCAGAATGTCAAGAAAAATGTCTTGTTGTTGTTTGTTTGCTTTTCCCCCTAATAATAACCTGCTTTGAAGGAAGTGTAGATGATGAATTAGATTTTTGCACCCTGTGGTGAGTTGTGCTTTTTGCATGTGGATCTCTGAAAATCCCCACTGAGGAGCAGCTGGGGCAAAACCTGTTCAGTGCATGTGTGAATGTGCATGAGTCGAACACAGGAACAAGAGCCAGAGATCATTTGTACCCCAGTGTAGTCACTCCACTCCTGTTCCACCCCACTGACCTCAAGCTGTTGACCCTTGACCGTCAACCCCACTGGGAGGACAACTGCTGTTTTCAGGGATCAACACGAGCTCTGACCTTATCAGTGCTGCATTCTGCTGCGGACACAAACAGTCAGATGGAATAGATGTCAATCTGAAAAGTGTACAATTAAAAAAAGCAACAGGACAATAGGTAGTTTGAAACAAAATTATAATCACAATAGATTACAAAAAATGGTTTGTAACTGGTTGCAGGTGTTTCTAGGGTCATTTTTAAAATGCAAATAATACAATTAAATAATATAATAAAAAAATAAAAATACAAAAATGCATGATATTCTTAGCAATATTAATACATTTTAATGTCAAATTTTGTAATCTTTATTCACCTTTGTATGAAAAACAAGTCTGATGAGGACTGTAAGATTCGTATCGTTTAATTTTTCAGAGTTTCTGTTGTATAAATAATTCTATTTTATTTTATTTTATTTAGGAATGACTTTTTCATCACAGCTGATTAATATCAAACAGGAAACAGTCATGATGGGCAGTGCCACAGTCTGGAACATTCCTGCTCCAAAATACCTGCTTGATTTAGACCAGCACAAAAACACACTGGGATCAACTGTATTAAAATAATAAATAGCACCAAAACATATGTTTTATGCTGATTAAAAGAACATTTCAGATGGAAACGGATTGAAGTCTTGACTTGGCATTGCTATTCCTATGTTTGTTTTGTTCTTCATCCCCTCTCTTTGATTACAAAAACTGCTATTTGACATTTTCATATTTCATATCAGGCCTGTGTTTGAACTGCAATGCTTTTAATCAAACAATAATATCAACAACAATCTGATCTATACAAAATATTATTACAAACACCTCTTTGGTTTTTCCATAACATAATCGGTTAAAGGAATAATTCACCCAAAAATGAAAATCTGCCTAAAATTTACTCAACCCCAGGGACATCCTGCATGTTTGTAAGAAAGCCAGAAGCAATGGTTTGAAGTTAAAAACTTCATAATAATGGATATGTTTGTCTTATAAACATGCAGCTTTTCACTTCACAAGACATTAATAGTCTTGTGGATTGCTTATGGATGATTGTCATGTTTCAGTTACATTCTTATCAGCTGTTTGAACTCTCATTCTGACGGCACCCATTCACTGCAGAGGATCCACAGAATACTGAACAGCTGCATTAATTAAACTAATAAAACAGGTGTCTTAGTCCTGGCATAAAGACTCCATATGTTTATATGTTAGAAATTTGCCATGTTGACCTATTAGTAAAATGCTGCTTGTCTAATGAGTGATTTTGTTATATTTTACATGCAGTCCAACTCAATAAAGACAGTCAGAATATTATAGGAAAATGTTTTCAGGGCAAAACATTTTAATCTGAAAAATCACGATCCAATTTAAACGCATAGAAAACGCATTTCGAGAACTTGTTTACATTTTCATCCACAACTGAATATATATATATATATATATATCACTGATTTTTACAATAAAATTTGGATTGAGGCCCATGATACACAGAGCATACAGTGAGAGAGTGAACAGAACAGAACTTTAAGACATTTTATTCATGTACGTCCTTCGGCCAGACATGAATTTGTTCCCTAAAATGCTGTTAACACTTCAGACAGTGAGGTAAAAAAGAAGCTGATTATTTTCAGATGGAGCTCATCATGCGTCATTGTAGATGAGATTGGCATATGTTTGCGTGTGAGGGAGAAATAGAGACGAGATTGAAAGAGAGAGAAATAATAACCGAATATTTTCCATCTGTGCATCCTGTTTAGTCCCTTTGAATCGCTGATGAAAAGATAAATCGCACCTCTCATTCCTTCCAATTCCCTTCGCTCTCACTCTCCCCTCTCCTTCTTCTTTTCCCATGCAGTTCCCTATTAAAGTGCTGATGCCTGATAAGGAGTATTGTGCGGTTGCTCCCTGTTTCCTCCACTGACCGGAAGCTACTCTGGCTCCCATTGACTTTTCCCATCATTTCCCTCTTCATCTTGTCCCTCCCTGCTTCCTCCGCTGACCGGAAGCTTAAATGGCTCCCCATTGACTTTTCCCTTCGTTTCCCTTTTCATCTCATTCTCACACAAGACCTGCCAGAGCCTGGATGTCCACAAACAGCAAAGAAAAGTAGCATGGGAGTAAAAATTCAATCAATATATAATCTTTCACACCAAAGTTGAATTTAAGGGAGCGTTCACATAAAACGCGTACTTGCGTTTAGAAAAGCAAGACGAAGCATAAAGAAGTGGCATAAGAGGATGTTCACATGGAATGCAGTTTTGCATTCCACTGCACTGCTTTTTTTTTATCATTTTTAAAAAGCACACGACCGCCATATTTAAACACTGCACCTTGCAACGTGGCACTCAAATTCAAAAATACGATCATTATTTCACGTTTTGGCAAATTGGTTGATAATTTGTACAAATTTGTGCCAAATTTTTGCATTTTCATTTGCTTATGTCATACTGACTTTTTACACAATTTTCCGCACAAATCACACTGCACAAATTCACACAAAATTACCACCTCACAAGTAACGCCTGACACTGCATTCTAAAAACATGTCGCACAAGTTAAAATAAGTTTTCTCATAGCAATTTGTAGCTTTTATGTTTGTGTATGATTTCATACAGTCTCGTTGAACATTTTTGTACAAATTGTATTGCACAAATGTATATGCAATCACCACCTTGTAAAATAGCTACCTTTTCTCATGAGATTGGGTTGATTCAACTTAAAAAAATAAAATAAAATAATGAGACCTTGCTTTTTTCACATTCCACTGACCTACGTTTCACATAAATTCCTTCTGTGTAAACCGGTCCCAAGAAGCCATTCACATGAAACGCATATTTCATTCCACTGCTTTCCCATTTTTTTTTTATAATGATGCACTAGAAAGATGTTTTGCACTCTTTTGCATCTTAACACATCATTCTAAAACATGGCGCTCAAGTTAAGAAATTCAACTTTTAAAAAACGCATCTCAAGACCTTGTGTTTTTTCCCATTCTACACCAGTCTAGCACGTCTACATAGAAAACCCAATTAAAAGCAGCAGATGTATGCAAAAACACATTTTGTCTAAACCAACCCTAAGAGGTCAAAAAATGTTAGCATTTTCTTGCCATCTCACATCTTTGATAAATGTGTTATTTATATCCTGAAGTCATTAAGTCGGTGAAACACACCATGGTTGTTTACCACAAATCTTCAGTGGACAGCAGCTGTTTTGTGAAGTGAAAAATGATTCTCCTCACAAGAAAACAAATCAGTCGACTGTTTCTGCTTTAGGAGAAGAAAACTAATTCTTATGTTTTTTTTGATGATGTACTAAAAAGGAAACTTGTTTTGTTCAAAGCGGAGCTGGACATTCTTGGTGACGATAGAGAAGCATTTCCTCAGCCTCCTTTGCATGCAAAGAAAAAAAAAAAGCTACATTTCAGGAAATAAGGGAGTGAGTAAGCTGGTTTCCCATCGCTTTGCTATTTCTGTCATGGAGAGATGTTTTGGAGTGCATCATATCATTATCCTGAAGCTTTTCCTTTTTCTGATTTAGACACAGAACAGGATATGGCACAATACATCCGCTGGAAGATGAATTCATGAGGGAAACATATGTGACTGGTCAACAGATTGGTGAAGCATTAGACTGGCACCAACAAATTCAGTGAAGTTCAAGCTGCAGTGTCAATGTGTATCCATGCTCATCTCCACACAGACACACTAATGGCGTCTATTTTTTCCAGAAATAATGGCAGAGCTTGCTTTGTTCTGGTCAAGTGGTACCATGATAAATGGATATAGTGTTGATAAGTCAATAATGACTTATCATTACTATGATGAAAATATTAATTCACTGCAGTCTAAAAAAAGAAAACAATTAAAAACAAATCAGCCAGTCACTGCGATTTGTTAATGTTTCAACAGAAGTTTACTATCCATTTGTGCTACTTGAAACTGCATAATTATCACATATGAAACCATATTGCTGAAAAATTATGACAGATCAGTGTGCATAATCATCAATAAAGTCCTTGCAGTTAGAATTGGTGGCTTTGAATTCTCTCTTGGAGCTCTATAAAGCCACATTCCTTCTTAATATACAACCCCAAATCAGAAAAGGTTGGGACAGTATGGAAAACGCAAATAAAAAAAGTAGTGATTTCTAAATTTACTTTGACTTGTATTTCATTGCAGACAATATGAACACAAAATATTTAATGTTTTGTCTGGTCAACTTCATGTCATTTGTAAATATACATCCTTTCCTGTCATTCAGACCTGCAACACATTCCAAAAAAAGTTGGGACAGGAGCAATTTAGGGCTAGTAATGAGGTAAATTGGTTAAATAATGATGTGATTTGAAACAGTTGATGTCAACAGGTGATTGTAATTATGATTTGGTACAAAAGCAGCATCCAAGAAAGGTCTAGTCCTTTAGGAGCAAAGATGGGCCGAGGATCGCCAGTTTGCCAATAAATACGTGAGAAAATTATTGAAATGTTTAAAAACAATGTTCCTCAAAGAAAGATAGGAAGAGATTTGGATATTTCACCTTCAACAGTGCATAACATAATTAAAAGATTCAATGAATCTGGAGGAATTTCAGTGCGTAAAGGACAAGGGCGCAAGCCTAAGCTGAACAACCGTGATCTCCGATCCCTCAGGCGGCACTGCATCAAGAATCGTCATTCATCTATAAGCGATATCACCACATGGGCTCAGGACTACTTTGGCAAACCTTTGTCAAGTACCACAATACGTAGTTACATCCACAAATGCCAGTTAAAACTGTACTGTGCCAAAAGGAAGCCCTATGTTAACAGTGTCCAGAAGCGCCGTCGACTTCTCTGGGCTCGGAGGCATCTGGGATGGACCATCACACAGTGGAAACGTGTACTGTGGTCAGATGAATCAGTATTTCAGGTATTTTTTGGGAGGAATGGACGCCGTGTGCTCCGGACCAAAGAAGGAAAGGATCATCCAGACTGTTACCACCAACAAGTCCAAAAGCCAGGGTCTGTCATGGTATGGGGTTGTGTCAGTGCCCTTGGCAAAGGTAACTTGCACTTCTGTGATGGCACCATTAATGCTGAAAAGTACAGAGATTTTGGAGCACAATATGCTGCCTTCAAGAAGACATCTTTTCCAGGGACGTCCATGCATATTTCAACAAGACAATGCAAAACCACATTCTGCACAAATAAGAAATGTTGGAAAGAATGACATTACAAAGTCCTGGCTGCGGAGGAAGAGGGTACGGGTACTTGACTGGCCTGCCTGCAGTCCCGACTTGTCTCCAATAGAGAATGTGTGGCGCATTTTGAAGCGCAAAATGTGACAACGAAGACCCCGTACTGTTGCCCACCTTAAAGGTGCACTTTGTAATATTTAGGATGATCTATAGACAGAAATGCAATATAATATACATAACTACGTTTTCAGAGGAGTATAAAGACCTTACTTAATGAACTGTTATGTTTTTATTACCCTAGAATGAGCGATTTATAACTACATACACCGCGGGTCCCCTCACATGGAAGTCGCCATCATGTTTCTACAGAAGCCCTTAACGGACAAACTGCTCTACAGAGCGCGTATCGTCACTATGTTGTTCTCGCGAAAAAACACTGACACAATGATGAACAAGTAACAGTAATATTCGCAATGACATCGTTTATTGAATAATTAAGTAAATATAATTCCTTCATTTACCTTTGTAAAGAAACCTCATTGCTCTCTGCGGTCTCAGACGATGGCATCTTAGCCCTGTATCGGCCACCGTAGCTTCTCTGAAGGGAGGGGTGAGCGGGGGACTGAGCCGTTGGTTGCAATTCGCAAACTCAACCGCTAGATGCCGCTAAAAACTACACACTGCACCTTTAAGACTTGTTTGCAGGAAGAATGGGACAAAATTACACCTGAAACACTTCATCACTTGGTGTCTTCAGTCCCTAAACGTCTTTTAAGTGTTGTGAAAAGGAATGGCAACATTACAAATGTGTTGCAGGTCTGAATGACAGGAAAGGATGTATATTTACAAATGACATGAAGTTGACCAGACAAAACATGAAATATTTTGTTCATATTGTCTGCAATGAAATACAAGTCAAAGTAAATTTAGAAATCACTACTTTCTTTTTTATTTGCGTTTTCCATACTGTCCCAACTTTTTCTGATTTGGGGTTGTAGAAGCAAACACATAAATAGTAACACCAAATATAGTAGTATGAGAAAGTAAAACAAATGCACAAGAAACAAACTTTGTGCCTTAAGTGCTATGAGTTCTTAAAGGGGTCTTAATCAAGCAAAAATACACAGAATAATCAATCAGGTTAAGACAAAAGCTACCTCGAGGTGTTTCATTTATGAATATTAACTAAAACATAAGACAGGAGAATATTGGTCTGTGGGGAATGGCCTGAAAATAATGAAGAGCTCAATATCTTATTAATATTAATGGTGTGTTAAATAAGTGGAAGCACAAGACGTCTCAAGTGTGACTGATGTCCTCATGTGGCTCAGTAAGGCTAAGGCTGATTTATAAACCAGTCTGACTAATGAACACTAAAAGCAACATTCTGCATCACATTGATCACTATTATCTTTAAGCTTTAAGCTGCAGACCGAACCGTTATGCATCATAACTGAACTGATCTGGAGACTAATACTGCCAGGTCTTTGGAGCAGCTGGAATGAAAAACTGCTTTTAATTTACAGTGAACAACCCTATTTTACGTAATTTTTTGTTTATTGTTGTTTGAAAAATTGGCAAGAGTTCATTTGATTTGACATTAAAAACAAAGTTTTACCAAAAGAATAAATTACAATTAAATCAATAAATTACACTAAACAGTAGGGCTAAAGCTTTGGTCTTCAAACTGTAGATTCCTTTATACCAACAACTGCATAACATCTAGGGGACTGGAGAGGGTCAAAGAGCTGAACCAGCGCAGAATGAGACACATTGTCCTGAAAGAAAAGAGATATTTTATATAAATGTAGAAATGTCAAAGTCTGAAAACCAAATGCAATGATGTAGCTTTAAATATGTATTTATTAACATTTTTATTTAATATTTAAGGCATAAATCTTCATGCATGTTAGGCTTTCTCAGCATGAATCAAGGATCATGACTTTGCAATGCTTTGCGATCATTTGTTTAAGAAGCAGGCTACACTGGTTTCTCTGTGATTCACTAAAAAGAACTGACTCATAAGAATCGACTACACTGTTCATGCTGTCTGTTTTAAACTCAGTAAAAAGAACTCATGAGAGCCATTTGTCAGGAATTGGTACACTGGTCATGCTTATATTTCTGATTCACTCTCAAGAACTGATTCAAAAGAATCATTTGTTGGGGAATCAGACTACACCGGTCGTGCTCTTTGTTTCTGATAACCACCTCGTCACGTTGTATGGTTTTGATTCACTAAAAACAAATGGATCATAAGATCATTTAGTTCAGGAATCATATTACACTGGTTCTTAACCCTGGTTGAGTGTATATATTAGTATATATATATATTAGTGCTGTCAAACGATTAAACGCATCCAAAATAAAATATTTTGTTTACATAATATATGTGTGTGTGCTGTGTATATTTATTATGTACATAATATAAATACACACACATGTATATTTAAGAAAAATATGTTATGTTTATATATTAAATATATTTATTTATAATATAAATATATACATGTAAATATATTCAAAATATATACTGTATGTGTGTGTATTTATATATACATAATAAATATACACAGTACACACACATATATTATGTAAACAAAACTTTTATTTTGGATGCAATTAATCGCGATTAATCGTTTGACAGCACTAATATATATATATATATATATATATATATATATGTGTATGTATGTGTGTGTGTGTGTGTGTGTGTGTGTGTGTATGTATGCATAAAACACACACTCAGGATATATTTTTCTAGATTAACCGTAATTTAAATTAAGTTCCCAGTATATCCATAAGTAAAAAAAAGTGTATTGGACCTGATTAAAATAATCAGCTTAACTGAGCACAGCTTGTTTCAATCCAAAATCCATATTACATCTTTCCATAATCACTGACCAAAGCACATTAATATACTTGGCAGCACACTCAGAGTACCGTGTTATGAAATGGTTTATACATAACAAAACCCTCCACAGGCCAAATTGTAAAGCGGACTCTGATTTCAATGTGGTTAGCGGAGTTCAGAGTCGTCACTGAAAAACCTTATCATGTTGCCAAGCCCTTTAATGTCCGACATACACAAATCATAGACGTCTGTAGAAAAAAAAAACATAGATCTGACATTGGGGAGGTTTTACTTGCTTTACATTACATGACTGATAAGTGACCCCTGTAAGATCATGTGGAAATTGATGTCACTGTTTTGTGAGTATAAACAAAATAATTGTTTCATGCCCTAAATTTTCAGTCTAACGTTCTTCACAGATGGCTGAGTCTGACACTCCTGACTGTCGTCGCGAGGAGGTTTGAGGTTTTATGTTCAAAGCCTGGTGGGCAAGAAGGAAATGGACGTGTAACTCCTGTAAGTTGGAAATCAGTTTTTTTTTTCTACTGTTATACGGATCTGCTATACGTGGCTGAAGTCTGTTGGTATATATGCTGTGAGAATAGGTTGTTGATTTGGGAAATCTGTGTTGCCTGAAACAAAAGCCCCTCACAGTTCTCTAATTATATGAGGATTAAAAATCTTTACAAGCACAAATCTAGGGAGTAAATGTTCATACGAGGTTAAAATGTAGAGTTACTGTTTTCTGTTCTGACAATTGATTTGTTACCTGCTCTTTCAAGTAGCAAAGTCGGTCGAGAAGGATGAGACCCTCTATACACGGAGCCAAAATTACTTTCAACTGTGGAAGATGAAAACCAGCATGAGGCAGATATAGAGTTTGTGATGAAAATAAATGGCATGTTTCTCTGTCATGCTCACCATGTTAAAAGCCACCATCTCATTCATTCTGGGACTGTAGTGTTCATGATAGCTCTGAATGTCACCGTCCGATAGCTGGAGACAACAAGAGATATGAAAAATTTGATTTTAAAGAAATAAAGGAATAAGATGATGTTCTATTCACCAACCAGGATCTAAAACACAAATGCATTTCTGTAGACTAATAAAAATTTAGTGTATATAACATTTTTATAAAAGTTTTAGATAAAAAAAAATAGTATTTTATAGTAAATAAAATATATTACACGTAAATATATTTAGATAATCTATACTATAGTAAAAATTTACTTTACACACACATACATATATATCGCAAAAAAAGTCATTAAAATATTACAAATATTTCATGTATGAATTTCATATTATATATTTTAATAAAACATATTTTGTACTGTTTAACTGAATTATAACAATTATTGTTACCTTTATTGTTTTATTAATATTATATTGTAAAATAAAAATAAAAGTTTTAATTTCAAAAAGATTTTATATTAAATGAATAAAAATATATTACAAATAAATAAATATATTTAATATACCAATATACATCTATTACATAATCTGTACTCTTGACTAGTAACATACACAACATTAATTTATATTTATATAATGTATATATTAAAAAATATTACCAAATCATATGATAATCATACAATGTATGATTGTATGATTGTATGAAACAAAAATGTTTTCTAAAAGATCACGTGCCTCGGAAGGCTTCATATAATTCAGATTTGTTAATAATCAATCAAAATTAAAAGTAATTTAAATTATTTTCTATGTAAATATGATATAATCTACTGTATATTTTACGGTTTCACAGAATGCTGCAGATTTGCTCTAGGCCTGGTGAAGCCTTTTTAATTGTCTCTTGCTATCTGTTCCCTTATTTCCATACGCGTCAAACATATTTTAGTCTGTTCATCTCATTAGCTTCATTGTGGTGTAATTCAGATGCATGTGGACTGACTGAAAAAACATTAAATGTAATGTGAGAACTTTTGGTTATTACTTTGGTGTCATCCAGATCCAGCTTCCTAAGTGCTCGTCTGACATAGTCCACAAACGACGAGGCTTTGGAGTACACGTTCCCAACACGTTTCTCACTGTCAATAGAAAATAAAATACCCATCACATACTGCAAAAATGTCTCATAACAAAAACAAACTAACACATCTGTTTTTAATGTAGTTTAAAAACTAAATGTAGGCTACAGACAGTAAGTCACATGTAGAGGGGGAACTCTGCACTCCTTGTTGACTTGCCCGTTACCGTAACCTGATGGTTTGGCTTTGACTCACAGAAGCTTATTAAACCTGAAAACAGGGCTTCAGGGTTTGAGTCACGAGCATCAGTCAGCACTGAATCAGATCTGCTCTCTGCAGCCACGATCAAGTATCTCAATAAACATTTCTCATCCTCCGCAAAAAGGAAGGAAGGACTAGAGGGAATCTGGAGCCTCTTTTTTCTCTCCTCTAGTTTACTAAAACAAAGACAGGCGGTTGTTTTCTGTCTAATGAGCAGATGATGTGGTGAGAGTGCTGTCGATGAGATATCTGATCCTGGTCTTTTGGAGAGGAACGGCGTCAGTGTGGGAGCTCAATATTTGTCATCGCGTGTGTTTCTGACTGAGAGTCACTCATCAGGGGGTCCGGGGTGTGTGTGTTTCCGCTTTTACAGACTGTTTTTCAAAGCCAGGACTTTTTTTGGTTTTGAATTAAACTATAATTTACTGCCAAACGTACAATATTTGGTTATGGTTCTCTAAACCATGAAGACTTGTGGCAACAATTAGTAGTTTTTCCAGATATCTACATGCATCTAAAAGCCATAAAACTGCCTGAGCTACTGAACTATTAAAATTAATAGATTGTGTGGCAAAGTAACAAAACAAATCCAGCATGACACAGAATCTATAATGTACTTTATATGATGGTGCAATGGTGCATATGATGGACAGAACAAGATAGACTTAATCATTTTAAATTATACACACACACACACACACACACTTATAAATATAAAATATTTTTAAATAAAAACTAAAGACATTTAGCTAAAGAGAACAAGAGATGTAGACATAATGATTTTTAATACACACACACACACACACACACACTAAAAAGCATTAAATAAAAAACATTAAATACATTATATTGACTAAAAATATAAATATATAAAATACATATAGAATTAATGAATATTACTAAATAAAAACATTAAATAAAAATATTTTACATGTTATATATATGTGTGTGTGTGTGTGTATATATATATATATATATATATATATACTGTATATAAAATAAATTACTAAAAAATATTAAATAAAAAATTACACTTTATATAATAATTAATTTATATTGACAAAATATACATAAATATATAATAAATACATATAATTAATGTATTTATTTAGATGTCTATTTATATAATCTGTGCTGCAGATTAATAAAAGTGTAGTGTATATACTGTATATATAGAGAGAGAGAGAAAGAGACAGAGAGAGAGTGTGTAAAATAAAATAATTTTAAATACATATTTTACTTAAGTAGAATTTACTGCCAAATTTGGTTATACGTTTCTTTAGGCCATGAAGATTTGCTGTGGCAACACTTAGCATAAATACCTTTTAAAGCAATCATAGTGATCTCGTAAAATAACATGAAGAACCGCCCGATAAAAAAGTGACTCCATAGGCAGCTGCAACAGACAAGAAACCCAGTTAACCACAATCCAAATCATTTTGTTGCATTTCAAAGCTGATTTTGCTTACTTATACAACACATGCTTACTTGGTTATGTTTGCTTACTTATTTATATTTTGAATTACTTCATTTGAAATGTTTGTTCCATTTGTGGCAACTTTGAAAACAGATTATGTCATATTTTCCATGACAATTATGTCATCCAAACAATCAGATATGCAGAAGACGAAGAGTTTGTTCATGCTGACTGCTTCACCTCTGTACTTTCAATCGTATTTAAAAGAGGACAAATCAAATTAAAATACACAGTGCGTCTAATTGAATTAGATAAATATGCATAGGTGCATATGCTGTACATTCTGGCATTCAAGCTTGACCAGCACATTACAATCAGCTGTGCAAACAGCCTCGGTCGCATGAGACTGCACTCTCTATATGCAAATTCTGCAGGGGAAATTAGTTTTTAATTGAAAAATGAATATTGATATGATACATGACACAATCAAATACTCACTCCTCCTCCAGCAGACACTCTCTCCAGAGCCTGAGAGGGGAATAAAAAGAGTTTGTGAAGAGTTCAACATTAGCCAAGTCTGCTAGAAACAAGCCTGAATTGAAAAAGTAGTGATAACTAAACACACAATATCATGGTTTGATAGTCGCCTTGAGTTTAAAAGCATTATGTTTTAACAAATAACACCTAAAAGATTATCTATATATAAACCTGTTAAAATCTGATGCAACATGCATCAGCTAATAAGCAAAGGATGTGGTTGAAGATGCGTGGGCAATGTGATCTTATTTGTGACGTGTGAGCCAGACTTACGAGACATGCTGACATCCTGGCATTTCGACCACAGAAACACGCCTGAGCCTTCAGATACTGACTCATAGGGAAACCACACACAGCATCGACACACCCTGAGCAACAACCACAAAACAACACAAAAAAACAGAGATGAAAAACTGTACAGCTTAAGTTTTAACATCAAATACTGTTCAAATTCTTTTAAAAATAAATTATACTTGTAGTCAGCAAGGATGCATTAAAACTGATCAAAGATGATAGTAAAGACATTTATAATGTTATAAACTGTTATTTTAAATCGTAATAATATTTCACAATTTTACTGTATTTATTGCATTTTTGATCAAATAAAAGCACCCTTGGTGAGCATAAGAGACTTCTCAAAAACATTAAAAATCTTAACAACCCAAACTTTTTATTGCATTTTAAACTAAACACTAAACATTTTGTAGATGAGTACCTGTTGAACACATGCCATTCAAACAAGACCCACACTGCAGTTCGAGGCCTATTCGTGGTGCAGATCAACACTGTTTACTCCAGCTATCATGCTAATCTAAACCATGCCAAACTGAACCGGATCCAGAGTCCAGCACAGGCCTGAAAAATGTGTGTGTGATACAGAATGAGCTGTGCGTAAAAAATGCCTGAGAGCGGGACAGTGAACAAAACAATATCAGTGATTATGAAACGTTTGACTCATTGCGTGAACTTTAACACTGTTTTGAGGCGACCAGCTGCCGTGCGATGTTAAACTGAAGAGTCTTCAGTTTGCATGTGATAATATAACAGTTTAAAACTGAAGTGTGTATTTTCTTCTTTTTTTTTGATGAATATACAAATTTAATGCACTATAAATAAGCGACTGCTTAACTAATGATGTTGGTGGGCGGGACTTCCTGTTTTCTGTTTAAGTAGGAGACCTTGCGTGGGCTCTTCTGAATTGAGTCAGCAAATGCAGGGCCTGAGAGGAGATATCGTGGAAAAGTATTACGCTGTCAAAATGAAAAGATCATAGCAATAAATTCTGCTCAGTGAAAGTGAAATTCTATGTAAAATCTTCATAAATCTGTGGGATGGTGCGAATGGTACAGAAATGACACGCTTCACCTTTAAATGCACAGCATGCTGTAATCGCACAGGGTTTTTGAGACTAAAAGACACAATGTGCATTTCAATTGGAACTGCATTTGTTTCATTACATGTTGTTTCTTCTTCAGAACAAACGTGCTTGTAAAGCGAGCCGCTGAAGCCCTGAAAACGCTGACTTCATCATGCTGAAAACGCCACATGTTGTACTGACTCTTCTGGAGTTTGTGAGATCAAACAGACAGTCTGTCGAAGGGAAGAGTGTTTGTGATGTCAGTCCAGCTTTTGCACACACTTCATGCATTTTAGCTCTGTCCCTGCAGCAATCGAGGGTCTGTGATGTGATCAGCAGGCTTTAAAAGACAATGAGATATTATTGTAGCCCTGCTGTGCTTCATAGCACAGTAATTATGTGATCAAAATATCATATTTTGAAGGCACTCCAATCCTTTCTGCGCTGTCTGCTCTAAGAGAACGTGTCTAAGAGGCAGACAGAAACCACATGCTCTCCTAAAACTAACAACAAGTTACAAAGTCCACCTAAAAATAAAAATGTTGTCATCATTTACTTATTCTCACGTTGTTCCAAATCTGTATTCTCTATTAACATAATCTGAAAAAAGTGTCAGTGTTTTTTGTCCACACAATGAAAGGCAGTAGGGCGTAATTGGGTTGCTTTGGAGACTAGTGAACTTAATAATAATAATAATAATAATAAGTTATTATTATTAATTGTTACAATTACAATTATATATTGCAAATAATGACTACATTATTCATAATAACAACTATGTTTAAACAATGAATTAAGTCATTTAACAAACAACAATTTACATTTATAATAAAACAATGTTTAAGATTAAGATTATTTTTATTCGTCACATACACAATTACATAGCGAGTATATAACCAGTAGTGAAATGTATTCTCTGCATTTAACCCATCCTAAGTGAACACACAGCCGGAGCAGTGGGCAGCCATGTTACAGCGCCCGGGGAGCAGTTGGGGGTTCGGTGCCTTGCTCAAGGACACCTCAGTCGTGGTATTGAAGGAGGATACTCCCCCCACCAACAATCCCTGCCGGACCTGAGATTCGAACCCACAACCTTCCGCTGACAAGTCCGACTCGCTATCCATTAGGCCACGACTGCCCCCATTTATTATTTATTGTTAAATAATACATAATACTTTTTATTATTATGTAATAAAATGTATTATTAACAATTTTATAATGAATAATACATTTATTATCGTTGTTGCAGTTATTATATTTACTATATTACTAAATTATATTACATTGTATATTGTATACTATATTGTAACAATTATTATAACTGTTGTGTTCATTTAATTCATTATTGAATAATAAGTATTATAATATTGTTATATATTGTTATATAAGATCATATTTTTTTTTTACTTTTTTTTATATTTGTAGATGTTAATCATTATAGATGTTAATTATTAGGATGTTGTAAAAATTACAATAATGATACAAAACTGTATTAATTATTATTAAATAATCTATTTATTTACTAAACAATCAAGAACTAAAATATTCATTATAAAATAATTAATAACAAATAATAATAATAATAGTACTTTATTGCTTTATTAGTAGTAGTAGTAGTAGTAGTAGTAGTAGTAGTAGTATTTTACTTTTTGTAACCAAGTATTGGTACAGGGGTGCACATTGCCGGAAAAAAATATTATACAGAGAAAAGCAATTCCACACAGCTTGTCTTGTTTGAAGACTTGTTCAGTCATTCTGATAGAGACTGATCAGTCCACATGTGTGTGTGTGTGTGTGTGTTCTTACCCTGTCTGTCCTGATCAAACTCTTCAGAGAGCAGGTGGTAGCAGCAGCCCACACTGCACACGGCGCGCAGCTCCTGTTTGGCCCTGAACATCCTCAGAGTGCTGGGGGCCAAATCTCCACACGTATGCAGACCAACCAGAACTGCATCCTGGGTACCAGCCAGAGAAAAGAGAGAGGGAGAAAGAAAAAAGAGGGTAATTTAGTGAAATCAACACAGACCATTTGCCATCTCTCATTGATCATAAATAATGTGCAATGGACACATCCAAGTCCCTCTCCATTCTTGAGCTCAATTTCACCTAATTAACATGATTAGGATAATCGCAGGCGTCTCGCTGAGCTGTAATAGCACTGGTACAACTTCAGCTCTATAATCAGAGCCCACAGCTGGACAACTATTGCAGAATAATGCTTCTCTTGTGCTATTATATGAGTTTAGTATACATCAATTATTTGATCCTGAGAGAATGTCATATGAAATGAATACACAGTGCATTTACGAGAAAAAATGTAATGCTTCAAATAGAATAGAAAATACATCTTCAGCACTAACAGTATTTTAAGCATGATATTATATGATGATATGATATTATAAAAACAAAGTAAAATTCTTTAATTCATTGATTATAATTATATAATATAATGACAATAACAATAATTACTATTATTATTATTGTACCAATGCTAAAAAAGCCATTATTTTATTATTATTAGTAGTAGTAGTAGCAGTAGTCATTATTGCAATTAAGTTATAAATAAAATAATGCTGATAATAATAATAATAATAATAAACAACAACAACAGTATTATTACAGTAATTATTATTACTGTTGTTACTTTACATTATTACACAATTTTTCACCCTTGGTTATTTATTTTACAATTAATAATAAATTATTATTATTTTTATTATTACTACTATTGTTATTGTTTTTATTTTAACAACATTTATTTTAACATTTTTAAATATTTCTACAATTATTATTATTAAATAAAGAATTAAATAATTGGTTTAATAAATAATAATTATTATTATTACCGTTGTTGTTGTTTTACACTTTGTACACAATGTTTCTGCCCGGATTTATTTTAGAAAATTATTATTATTATTATATTTAACAACATTTATTTAAAACATTATTTGACATTTTTAGAATATTTGTCTCTAAATAATTCTAAAATGTATTACTAATTATTTCATAGTCAATAAATAATAAAAATAATAATAATAATATAATAAAAATAATAATGCAATTTGGTTTAATAACTAATAATAGTAGTAGTAGTAATAATAATAATAATAATAATAATCATAAATTATTATTATAAATTTTTTCCCCTAGTTAACCCCCTGTATTAAGACATCTCTTCACCTGCAGCTCTGTGATCAGCGTCTTGAGCTCAGTTTCTGCAGTGACATATGAGGTCAGAGGGGAAAACAGGCTGTCGTTGCTGTTGTTCTCTCTTCCTTCTCGAGCTTTCCTCTCCAGATTCTCTCTCTTCCTCTTCTCTCTTTCCTCCAGACTCAGCTGGCTGGGGTGGACACAGGGAGAGACGTCCTCTATGACGTCCAGAGACAGCATACCGAGGAAGCTTCTTCCTGAATCTGAATCATTCAGGTCTAATGGACATTCAGCAGCATTATCTGAAGCGGACAAATCATTGGTGACTTGTTTTGATAAAGCACTGGTATCCGCTTGAGCCTCAAAGCTTTCCTCTTCCTCAGTAATAAAGTTTTTAATGCCATCATTTTCAAAGTTTCTGCTGTGTTGTTTACTCTCATCCTCAATGTCCAAAGTTTGTTTCCTAGTGGCTTTGTTCTGTTTCTGATAGGCTTTGGAGAACTTCTTCAGTTTTCTGTTTCTCTCCTGAGCTCCATGTGTGTTGGTGCTGGAGGAGTCGATCCCAAACACCTGTAGGTTAAACCGCATGGACAGATACGAGCACAGGTAGCCTTTCCCTGAACCCACGTCTATCACCTGAGAAGCAGAAACAGATGATCAAAAAGACTAAATTAAGTTTGTTTTAACTAAATTACATTTTAAACATTTTACCTGTTTGACTCGGCAGCATTTGGCCAAACTAGCCACAACCTCAGACATTGCCTTCACCTCATGGGCCTTCTTACAGTTCATAAACTCATCCGGTGCAACAACTTCGTCTGATGACTCTCCTGTGGGAATTGCAGACAATGCATGAAATATGACCTTCTAATAACTTAAATGCAACATGCATATTAATCAAAATAAAGATCCAGTGGAATGTAAATGTGATTTTCAGTGCTTCTGATCTGACTGCAGTTACCTGCTAAAGTGCCAGTCATCAATATCAGATTCTGCATCAGATCTTCCAGCTGTATACAGACCCCCAGACCTGGTAAACAATGGGCTTTCGCTGCCCTCAGCAGGGCTGATATGTCCACCAACTTCTTTGAGGCATTGCAGAAACCAAAGGTGGTGTTTTCCTTCTCTAAAAGTATTATGTATTATATATATATATATATATATATATATATACACACAAAAAAAATAAAAAGATGAACTATAAATCAGATTGAGAGCATCTTACCTTCTATCGCCTCCATGCGGTCTTGTGTGGAACTGACAGCACACAACACTTCCTCTGGACTCACACACATGAACGTGCTCCAAACATCACGCGTATAAAAGTCCACTGTGTGCGCATTCGAGATACTTAATGATATGGAGAGAAAGCGCGTAACTTCATCTATTTTCCTTTTTAAAGTGTCGATGGGTATGTCATTAAATGCCATTGTTTACAGGCACAGAAAAGTGAGAATATTTAGCGAGAGCAGCAGCTGTTGACACAGCATTTAAGACATAAGTAGTCAAATCAGGATATGATTGCTCTGAGGGACCGAGTGCGCGGCCATGTTGTGTGTACTAGTCAGCGTTTTGTTGAATGGGCGAATCGAATGTTTTGCCCTCATACAAATGGCGTTTACTTTGATTAGTAATGCCTTGCGACTATCCTTACGTCATTATTGTGCGTCTCTAAACGAGAAACATCCGTTTTGTCCACATACTAGTGTGAGCAGATGTTAAATTACCGTGAAAGTTCTAACACAGATTATAATGGAATGATCATAGAGGACATGACAGATTGGGGAGGATTAGTATGTATCAATGATGGGAGTTATACAAGAGTGGATTTGTCACGGGGAATATATTCAATGTTAGACTTGACACTAGTCTCTGAAAGCTTAGCTGGAAAATGTGATTGGAAAGTAATAAATCAAAGTACAGTTGGTAGTGATCATTTTCCTATCAGCAGTACAATTGGTTTAGATATAGCACAAACTGTGGTGGAAAGAATGCCAAGGTGGAAGTTTAAAGCAGCCAACTGGGAAAAATTTAAGGAGATATGTCATAACAGAATGTCTGAATTTTGTAATTCTATTGAAGATGTAGAAGTTTTTAATTATAAGTTATGTGAAGTTCTACAGAATACTGATGAAGAAGTAATAGGAAAGAAGAAGGCTGGTAACAGGAGGAAAGCCGTTCCATGGTGGAATGAGGAGTGTAGTGAGGGAATAAGTAAAAGAAATAAAGCACTTAAGAGAGTAAGAAGGTCATTTAGCTATCACAATTTTATTAAGTATTAAAGAGCACAGGCCATAGTGAGGAGAGTAATTCGGACATCTAAGAGAAACTATTGGAGGGAATTTTGCAGTAAGATTGGTGAAGATATTACAATTAATGAAGTATGGAGTATGATAAGAAAAATGGGAGGGAAATCGAGAAATAGTAACATACCTGTATTGGTATATAACGATAGACTAATAGTATCAGACAGTGATAAAGCAGAAGCGCAAGCAGAAACGTTTGTTAAAGTACATAGTAATTCAAATTTGTCCGAAGAAATGAGGAGGTATAGGGAACAAATCATGAGTAAGAACCCTCAGTTACTGGAGGAAAAAGGACCATCTGGATGTACGTTAGATTCAGAATTTACTCTGTATGAGTTGAAGAAAGCGTTGGCAGGGGTTAAACAAACTTCTCCTGGAAGAGATGATATTTGCAATGAGATGGTAAAACATCTATCAGAGAATTCACTATATATCGTTTTGAGCCTCTTTAATAAGGTGTGGGAATCAGGGAAGTTACCAGCTGACTGGAAGCATGGTGTCATAGTGCCAATTGCAAAGCCTGGCAAAGATCATACACAACCTAATAACTATAGGCCCATAGCATTAACATCGAATCTTTGCAAACTGATGGAGCGTATGGTAATGAGCAGATTGGTGCATGTCATTGAGAAGAAAAACCTTTTATCATCATACCAAAGTGGTTTCCGGAAAGGGCGAAACACGATGGACTCTGTGCTCTGCTTGGAAGCTGAAATAAGACAGGCACAAGTTAACAAGGAAGTGTTAATAGGAGTATTTTTCGATGTTGACGATGTGGAAAGAGGGACTTCTATTAAAATTAGAAAGAATGGATATAAAAGGAAGAATGTACAATTGGATCAATAGTTTCTTGTTTAAAAGAACTGGGTTCTGCATTTTCTCAGATTTATCCAGTAGAGAATGGAACACCTCAGGGAAGTGTTAGTAGTCCTATTCTGTTCAATTTAATGATTAATGATATATTTACACAGATAGACATGGCTATAGGAAGGTCTTTGTAAGCAGATGACGGAGCGCTGTGGAAAAGGGGGTGCAATGTGGGGCATGTGGAGAAGTGTATGCAGACTGCTGTTAATATAGTAGAGAATTGGGCTAGTGAATGGGGTTTCCGTTTCTCTGTTTCTAAAACTCAGGTGATATGTTTTACAAAAAGAAAAACCAATCAGTTATAAATATTAAAATGTATGGAAAACAATTAGAGCAGGTGTCAGTTATTAGATTTCTGGGACTGTGGATGGATACTAAACTGAATTTTAGAATTCATATCCAGAAAATGGTTGATAAATGCAAAAGAGCAATAAATTTAATGAGGTGTTTGGCAGGAGTTGAATGGGGAGCATGTCGTCAGTCACTTAAAAGAGTATACAGTGCACTTATAAGAGCAGCTATTGATTATGGTTGTATGGTGTATAGTTCTGCATCTAAATCTCAACTTTTAAAGGTTGAGGCAATTCAATCACAAGCACTTCGAATATGTTGTGGAGCAATAAGATCATCTCCAGTTTCAGCAGTACAAGTAGAAATGGGTGAAATGCCTCTTGAATTTAGAAGGCTCAAGTTAAAGATGAGATACTGGATTAATATAAAAGGTCACTCAGATAGTCATCCAATTAAGAAAGTTCTGAAGAATTGCTGGGAATACGAGTATAAAAATCTATCAAGCTTTGGATGGACTGCCAATGAGGAGGCCCAAAGTATGGGATTAAGTGACATCAAAATAGCACCTTCTGTGGCAACTTCAGCAATTCCCCCTTGGCTTTTCCCTATGCCTGTAGTTGACACTCAACTTTACGAAGAAAAACATAACAAGGAAAGAAGTATATTAACACACACAGCAGTGCAGAAATATATTGAGCAAACATATTATAGCTCAGTAAAAATATACACGGATGGCTCTAAAGATCGTGAATCTGGAATAACAGCAGCAGCAGTTTACATACCCCAATTTAAAGTAAACAATTTCTAAAAGAATTTCAGATCATATATCTGTTTTTACTACAGAGATTATAGCAATATTCCTAGCTCTTCAGTGGATAGAAGAAGTACAACCGATAAGATCAGTAATTTGCACAGACTCCCTTTCAGTTTCAAATAGCTTGTTAAGTGGAAATGCAACAGCAAGACAAGATATGATATTTGAGTGATGCAGTTTATTTAGAATAAGTCAATCCGGACTAATAGTAAACCATGTGGGTACCATCACACATGGGTGTGGAAGGAAATGAGGAGGCAGACCATCTGGCTAAACAGGCTTTGAAACATGCACAAATTGACATTTAAGTGTCAATGAGTAAAACAGAAGTAAAAGGGTTAATTGCAAATGAAATAAGAAACAAATGGCAGAAGGATAGTGGAAGAAAAGGTAGACACTTATATCACATTCAAGAGAAAGTAGGTCTAGAAAGAAGAAAGTATGGCAATAGAAAAGATGACGTTTTAATGTCAAGGATGCGTATTAGACATTGTTTGTTAAATCAGTGCCTACATAGAATGGGGAAACATGAAACTGGAAAGTGTGATAAATGTGGTCATGCTGAATCAATAGAACACGTTCTTATAGTGTGTGATGCATATGAAAGAGAAAGATTTCTACTAAATCAAGCGTTAAGATCCTTGGGAATAAATAATTTGTCACCTCAGGTTATGTTAGGAAATGGCCCAAAGCAATCAAGAATATTCCACAAATTAATTATTTTCTTAAAAGAAACAAGATTGTTAAATAGAATTTAAGAGATTGTTGTATTATTTAGTTAAATGTGTTGTTATATTTGTTATTTATTTAAAAATGGTTTACTAAGAAAGAATGTATTTTTTTTATTATTTTATTTCTCCCTGTCCCCTCCTCCAGTGTTAATTGTATTGTTGTTATCCAACTTCCTAAACAGTATGCGCTCCACACTCCTATCCAGTAGGTGGCGGGAATGCACCATTTTAGTTGGTTTGCCAACCGCCATTAACACGAGAAGAAGAAGAAGAAGAAGAAACCGTGAAATATGGCACCTTTAAAACAAAACGCAAAAACTAAAGGTCCGATTAGAGGAAAATACTCAAATAACAAATATGCACATGGTGGTTTATCACACAACGCCAAAAGGAGAAGAAAATGGATTCAGGAGAACAAAGTTTTTGATGGTAGTTTAAACGAGGGTGAGTAGTTCACTTTAAACACAGCCACGTAAATCATTACCATTTAAGTAAATGTATTTTAGATGAAGAAAGTTCACAATGAATAAACAAATTCGACATAAGGGTCAATGACAAATACAGCTGTCCGAAATTAGAAAAAAAAGTGTAAAACGCACGTGCCCATGTTTTTAGATATGTGTCTTTGCTTTAACGTTGGTTACATTTTTGAAATACGTATTTTTCTTATACAAGTTGACATATATTTTTTATTAACGTAATAGTTACAGAAAAGAATGAGCATCATGACATCGACCAATATACTGTATACAACAAATAGTTGACAGTGTGCATAGAAGGACTAAATGTAGAGTGTGTACTGTTTGAATCTCATCTCTCTCTCATTCTTTATCAGGTCAGGGATTTGCCTTCAAAAGGAAGGAGAAGATAAAACATGAATATAACAAACTTCTCAGAAAGGAGAGGAAGAAAATGCAACCATCAAAAATCCAGTTAGAAGAGGAATATCCCGAGCATCTGAGACATCTATACCTGGCTGAAAGAGAACGACTAGATGAAGAGGAACAAGAAAAAAAGAAGTACAGGTAGAGCAGTAGATGAAGAGACAGAGACAGATGATGTACTAAAAACCGAGTTGGATTCACCTTTCACTGAGAAACACATCTCAAACACAACGACTGACCAAACTACTGCCTCTGATTCAGCTAATGAACCAACAGAGCCCGACAGGTACAGGAATAGCTAGTAAAAAATATATACACACACATACAAAGCCACATTCCTGATTTCTGATTTATGTCATCAGCTCCCATAAGACTCCATTCATCCAAAGAAAGCAGAAAATGTCATCGTATCAGAAGATAAAACAAGAATATGAAAGGATAAAGGAGGAACGTGCAAGAAAAAGAGAGGTGAGGAAATAAAAACTAGAAAATGTATCGGTATGATGGAATTGTTGTACAGTTTTCCATTCCCTAATGAATCTTCTATGTGATATCATTAAGGAAGGGCCCATTATGTCATGTAAACACACATTTTCATTACCCTTTACATGCTTTGGCAAATGATTGATATATGTCTTATTATGTGTATCTGTGTAGGAATTCTTGAAAGACAAAGCTCAGCGAGAGGAGGCTCTGAAGAAATATAAGGAAAAGAAAATAGCAACATATCAGTTGTTGAAAAGAAAAACTAAGAAGGGTCAGCCCAACCTCAATCTGCATATGGAGCTATTGCTGCAAAAGATTCAAGTTCAGCGCAAATAATTTAGTGTCATCCAAAAAAAAATCTGACTGGACTGGAAATTTAAGATGGACCATCACACAATAAACTGTGTAATTTGGGCGAGTGTTTTTTTTTGTTTTGTTTTTTGCCTCAAGGATGTGTATACCTTTGTCTTTCCCAGTAATGTTTCTTGTAAATAAAATATTAAATTATGCTCTACATTAAGTTAATTCAAGCTGACAGTAGACTTGTGGAAAAACATGAAGCTTTGTAATATCTATTAAGTGGTAAATCTATTTTTTATCATTTTTGTCTATATTAGGTAGATAATGCTGTCAACTAGTGCTGTGTATCACCAGCAAAGTCACGATACGATACGTGCCACGATACGAGACTGCACTGAATTTCACCTCAGAAAAATTTAGTAAAACTACGGTGGCCTAGAAGTGCAAAACAAATCACGATTCAGAAAACAAAATAACAAATTACAAATGCAAATATAAAAAACAAAATAACAATTAAGAAAACACAATAACAATTCCGAAAACATAAGTCAGAAAACAATGACAAATTCGAAAACAAAATAAGTCAGAAAACACAGCGACAAATCAGACAAACCGGAAGAGGTAGGTATAGTTTGAGACAGCGCCATTGGTTTGGGAATAGATTACTCACTACTGACTGGACTAGACATCTGTCAATCAAGGTGTACAGAACCAGAAGAAGCACAGCAGAGTGAACTGAGGTATCAGCTCCAGTGGCGCAGACGGTAAATCACGAGTCATGTCTTTTTGACGCGATCGACCAGTGGTTCGATCACGCCTTTGGCCGATCTTTTTTTTTCTCTCCCTTTTCAAATCTCATATCGCATCGTAAAGGCATTTATTTTCAATAAAAATGAAAGAAATAATCAAAAAGTTGAAAATAAAGTATCGGGTAGGGTTTTACACTATGTTAAAATAGCAGGATGTTCTGCTATGTATACTAACGTTACTTGTTGCAAATAGTGGCAATTATCTGCACTTCAGTATTGTAGTACATTATAAAACAGTATGCAATAATGAGGTATTGAGTGTAAATTATAATTTTAATTCAAATTATTAAATGGATGCCACCTTATTGGTACAATATAAAGCCCTCTCTGCACCTACCCTAACCCTACCCGATACCTGTTATTTTGTTTTCGAATTTGTCATTGTGTTTTCTGACTTGTTATAATGTTTTCGGGATTGTTGTGTTTTCTGAATTATTTTGTTTTTTATATTTGCATTTGCGTTTGTAATTTGTTATTTTGTTTTCAGAATTGTGATTTGTTTTGCACTTCTAGGCCACCGTATAAAACAGCTGTTTATTAAACACTTCATACTATAGGGCCATTGCTAACTATAGGCAGAGCAGGCAGTTGACCTCTGCATTATGAATGGCCTCCATAACTGTACCACAGTACAATATAGGTAATGGCATATGTTTCATGTTTGCATTGGGCACTCCCTACCAGGTAAAATATTCTGATTGCTTGCATCTTGTTTTTAAGCCCATAAATAATAATGTACTCTTCTAATACATTTATATTGTAATGTACTCAATATTAATATATTAAAAAATCATCTTAACATTGCTGGTAGGTTATCGTTGCACAAATTAACACTCTCTACATTTAAAAATTAAGAGTTCTAAACTAATGCTCACTGTATCTCACGCACACACAGGCATGCTCAGTCACACACACAGATCACGTTGCGCGCGCGCACACAGACATTCAGCAACAATGTTTTTAGCGCTGACCCGCGATTTTATCAATAAAATCGCTCAAGAGCTACATTATATTTCTCAACAAGGAGCTGGTTACATCATTGTTTCTGAAGGAATTAAAGCCACAGCTTTACTGTTGCGGTGGTCATTCATACATACACAGCATCTCTCTCTCTCTTTCTCATAAGTGAACACTTGATGAATTTCACTTTTCTGATAATAGAATATTGAAGTGGAGATCGCTGAACTGCTAGCTAGCCGGTGTTTTCAGAAAGCAAGCGCGTTTATCCACAGTGGAGAGCGCGCGTACACATGGTTGCCAGGTTGACAAAATAAGTAACACACTTAGCCGATATTTCCGTATTGCGCAAGTGGGTAGCTCTATTTCGGGGATTAAGTCTCTTTATATCAGGCAACCCAGTTGTGTTCCTCTGCAGTCAGATTAAACATTGTTGTTAAACATTTTAAATGGTGTTCTTGTATTCAAATTAAGCGCGTTCCACACTGCTGCACACGTGCCACAATATCGATACAGGGCCAGCTGTATCGATACTCGTATCGTCAAATCTCTGTGACGATACATCGTCGTATCGATATTTCGAACACAGCACTACTGTCAACAGCCTAAAAGTACAGTAGTGCCTCAAATTACTTTCTTAAACATTTATAGCATAATTTTATTATTTTCTCTAACTGCTCTTTTAAAGGTATTTTTTGTGACATGATGAATGAATGATATATTTTGTTTATTAGGTGAAAAGCATTGATATCAAAATCGAAATACAAATATTAAAATGTGTTGATGCTGAATTTGCAAAGCATGTAATCTTTCAAACAAAAACATTTAAAATAACATAAAAACATAAGGCATTGATGCATTAGTAGCAATATAAGAAATTCCCATAGCTCCAGTTACTGTAATATGATTTCATGAACACAGGCAGTGGGTATGGTCAGTTATGTGGCTCCTCCCTCTTTAGTTGACTCCTCCCCCACATCATCATAGTCTGTTTTTAAAAACAAGCAAATTCACACGTTCATTTTTATAAATGCATTATGATTTATTTTAAATAAAGTTTAAATTAGCTACATAATGATGAAAAGGTTAAAATAACCAACCCAACATGTTTCTCTCATCTTCATTGCTGTTCTTCACATCATCATACTCCTCCTGATCTCTCTCTGATACACCTGTGAAATAAAACCTCACATTGTAATGTGTGACACAGCTTGTGTCATTGATCCCTTTCTCTTTATGACTGTCTGAGGCTATTAGATTAAATCTAATAAAACCGTGATGATTCATTAATGCTAGAAATGCATGTTCAATTTATCACAGAAACATATACAGTATAAGAATGATAATAAAAAGCAGTTCTGTGTGACTCACTCGTTACACCTTGAAAGTTCTGTCCAATAATGATGACATCATCATAATGCTCTGGTTGGTCCACTACACATACATGAAGATATAATCAGAACAAATGTTACATCATCATATCAGTACTAAGCATCACTTAAAGGCATTATGTTAAATATTAGCAAACACACATGTATCCTCACATGAACTCATTCTTCACTGCCTTCCAGAAATACAAATAGGAAGAGACTCAATCTCTCTCTCTCTCTCTCTCTCACACACACACACACACACACACACACATAAACATGCACCTGCAACTCTGTTTTTTGTCAGGAATTCTGAGATACACTCAAAAAAATTAAAATACCTTTTTTAATATCAGAGTTCTGTCCACTCGTTATCATGACATTATCATAGCGCTCAGGTCTGCCTTCTACTAATTTAACATGAGACATTACACCCATACAAAATACATATAGAGAGAGAGAGAGATTTTAAATCAGGGGCGTCTAAATCTGTTCCTGAAGGGCCACTGTCCTGCAGAGCAGTGGTTCTCAAACCTGTCCTGGGGACCCCCAGCCACCACATATTTTGTATGTCTCTCTCATAGGCCACACCCAATTCAAGTCTTGCAGATTCTATTAATGAGCTGATGAGTTGAATCAGGTGTGTTAAATGAGGGAGACATACAAAATATGTTGTGGTTGGGGGTCCCCAGGACAGGTTTGAGAACCACTGCTGCAGAGTTTAGCTCCAACCCTAATGAAACACACCTGAACCAAAATAATCAAGGTCTTTAGGCTTACTGGGTGCTTCTCAAATAGAAGGATGCATCCTTCTTGGTCCAGTCCTTCTGAGGCTTATTAGAATGGGATGGCCTTAGTGCGGTCTACTTAGACCATCTGTGGTCTCCCACTGGTTTACATTACACACAGTTTAGCATTATGTGATTCATTAACAACTAAACAAATGAAAACATAATGCCTTCACCTCAAAAATATTTTTTTGTATTGAATAATTACTTGAACAAGCTCACTGTTGATTCATTTTCAGATAATTTTTTTTTTTTGTAAATTGGAATCTTTGCAAAGGATTGTGGACAATTGAAGGACGCGAAGGATGCACTTGATGCATTCTTCAAAACAAGCCGAATGAAGGATGGGAAACAAAGACTGCCTACTAAGGATCCTTCAGTTTGAGATGTCCTTCGATGGAGCTTGATGACGTGGCAGCCCAGATATGCAGTCTTACTAGGATGTGTCTTTCTGTTTGAGAAGCACCCACTAGAAACTTCTAGGCACGTGTGTTGGAGCTGGTTGGAGCTAAAGTCTGCATGATATTGGCCCTCCAGGAGCAGAATTGGACACCCCTGTTTTATATATTAAATATATAAATTACAGAATGACACCTGTCTCACGATCTGGTTTCAGTCCATCAGTGATGACATCGTCATAGTATCCCGGTGTGATTTCCTTCATGTCTTCTGCATCAACATATTTGGGTATATTTTGGCATATTTTTGGAAACAAGATATAAAATATGCTTTTGCAGGTCTTGAGTCCCGCCATTGTTGACATAATCGTAATAAGCAGTGTTGAACAATTTTTCTAATAATATAAACATTTTAGTACTATGAACAGTTGAGTCATTGGTCACATATTTCATTTAGTGGTAGAATTTTATTTTATATGTGTGATTTCATGAATGTGAATTACATTTTATATATTTCTTTGAGTTTGAAAATCAAACGATTTTTATTTTAGGTATTGATTTGAATATACAGTACTTCAGCTCACCTGAAAGTTCAGCATCTTCATACCCAGAATGCAGTTCTTCAGAGATGAGACTCCCTGTTTAAGGAGAGCAGAACAGTCAGAAGCATGTTCATCATTACCAACAGACTGAATCCTCATTTCCTTTGGATCATAAAGCACTGTTACTGACAACACAACAAAAATGTAAATTACTTGCATTTTAAAACCATTAGAAATGCCATGTTTTTTGTTGGGCCTATTAGCAAACACGCATGTATCCTCACATGAACCCATTCTTCACTGCCTTCCAGAAATACACATAGGAAGAGACTCTCTTTCTTTCTCTCTCTCTCTCTCACACACACATAAACATGCACCTGCAGCTCTGTGGTTTTCTGTCAGGAATTCTGTGGTTTGAAGCAGGAGGTTTAACAGGACTAATAATAGATGAACATCAACTGTCTGACAGACTCTCTTATTAATGGTATTAAATGAGATTCATGGCTTAAGTCTCACCCCTCTGAGTGAAGTGATTGTGTTTGTGCTGAATCTCCTCATAAACGGCCTCAGTCGTCGTCCTGTGTCTCCTCTTAGAGAGAGCTGTGAGTGTAGACAGACAAACCTGCTGTCAGTTCACAACACATGACTGATCACACACTGAATAAGACACAATATGACAGTCTCTGGATCTCTCCTACCTCTCCTCATCACTCTGTTCTGCTGAATCAGTATAAGCAGTGGCACTAAGAGCAGTAAGAGCACAACTCCCAGTACAATCACAAGCACTGGGGGGACGGAGAGAGACGCTGCTGGAGGAGTTTGTGGAGGAGAGACTGATGTTGAGCGCACTGGAGGAGAAACTGGAGGAGAAGCTGATGTTGTTGTGGCAGGAGTAGTGGACACTGACAAATCTGTTGAAATACATAAAAAACTGTGATTGTCTTACATACACAAATATTGTTATCTCTAAAATGATAAAGTTAATAACATCTGTCAGTATTTGCTGTGACCTTCACAGGTGAGTCCAGCGTGCTCTTTGTGGAAGCAGTCAGTGTGGTTTTTCAGGGAGAGAGGACAGTCCCACAGGTGAATCTCATTCCCTCTGCACTCGACTCTGTTCATCCACACAACACCTTCACCAGCACCAAAGACTGAATTCCCATCAGCCCTCAGTGCTGCTCCACAACCCAGCTGCCTGCAGACCACCTGAGCATCGCTGATGTCCCACTGATCATCACAGACTGAGCCCCACACAGCGTTATGATACACCTCCAGCCTCCCAGAGCACCGGCCCTCCCCTCCACTCAGTCTGAGAGGAACATGATCTAAAACACACATCAACCAGCACTGAACAGCTTCAACACAACGTTCATAACAAAACAAACACAGATACTAAAGCTAGAGGCTTTTAAAACTGATTATTTTGAGGAAAATACTAAAAATGCAGATTAATATTATAGCAGATAATATTAATAATTTAATAGTATTTACTAGGAAAATATAGGCTTACCAAACATTCAACAAATTTGTTGTGAATAAACTTACTAGTGCACTGTCTCTGGTAAGAAGATGGTGAGGTAAAACATGTCAGACGACTCTGAAGAGACTCACGAGTTTCCTCCTCTGAAATTAAAACATGATTAAATGAAGAAAAGTGCATTAGGACGAGACATCTGACATCTCTCAGTGAAATCAAATTCTTAGTGTGAAAACTGCTAAACATTTTAGCCTCACAAATAATTTGACTCTGCCCATCACTTTAGTTTTCAGAAACATTAGTTAGACATAGACATTAGACATAAAATGTATATACAGAAACATGATTATTGAGGACATATTAAATTATTTAAATATCATCCAACCTGAGCAGGTGATTTTGGCCACTTCTTCCTCACCACAGTTATTCTGTCCCCAGGGTGAAGATGGACATTGCCACAGATTTAAATCATGTGGTCGACATGTTACTTCATCCAGCCAGTTAGAAGCTGATTTCACTCTTGGTGTAGAATCAGACAAAACACCAGATCTTCCACAGTTCAGCTCTTGACAGATCAGACTCGCTGTGTCTCTGTCCATCAGGTTCCAGCACACATTACCCCAGGATCCATTGTAGAAAACCTCCACATTCCCTTCACAGCCCTCAGTTAACCTGATCTCTTTAAACTCTAGATGGAAAATGATGTACATTGAAACAACTGAATTTCAGGTTGTGTGCTAAAGCTAAAATATCAAAAATAATGGTTTAATAAAAGGCTAATGCATGCTGCAAGCATTGATTGCATCTAAAAACAGATAAGAATAACATGTTATTAAAAATATGTATATAATATGTTATTAAAATAAGTAATACCTCAGAGAACATTTGTATTAATAATACTATAATATCAATGCAACTGTATGATTGTTTTTTGTAGTGGACTATTTCTATATTTCTTTGAGGAAGATAGTATACATTTAAAATTATAAGTAATTTACATGCAAAAAAATTGTGCCCATGTATTTAATTATTTGGTAAGTAGCTATGAACTGCACAGTCTGACAGTCATTATCGCAAAAAAAACAAAACCTTCAGACCCCTTTCGTTCCGGATCACCCTGGAGTTCAATGATTACATAGGATATTTTCTGAGAAACAACTGTATCTGTGATAAACATTTAAGCTAATGTACTGTTTACCTGAGCACACGACTCCTACATCCTCCTTGTGTTGACAGTCATGTGTTCCCCAGCCTGAAGAAGAGCAGCTCCATAGGGATGTCTCATTCCCCTCACACTCCACCTCATCCAGCCATATGGGTCCAGAACCAGGACCAAACCAGGCTGGTACCTGCTGGTTACTGAGGGCCACTCCACACTGCAGCTGTCTGCACACCACATTGGCATCTTTAATATCCCAGGAGTCATCACACACTGTCCCCCATGAGCCGCTGTGAAAAACCTCCAGCCTCCCTGCACAGTCCCCCCAGAACCCACCAGCCTGATGGACCCACGACCTGATATTCAGAGAAAGAAAAACACATTATTGATCACTAACATCAGGAGAATCTGCCCAGATGTTGTTTTTCTCACCAAGGCAGGTTATTGACAGCTGTTGTGTGGAGCTGCAGTTGAGAGTTTGTGGAGAGCTGCAGTTCCCCAGATGAGCTTCACTCCCAGAGCACTGGAAGCCCGTCACACACTCATGACTGTGTTCAGGACTGGACGAAGAGGAGCCGTAGAAGTTCAGCACAGAGCCACAGCCCAGCTGTCTGCAGACCACAGAGGATTCAGTGAGACTCCAGGAGTCCAGCAGAACTCTCCTCCAGACCTGATGGATGAAAACTTCCAGCTCTCCCTCACACTGTCTCTCTCCAGACAACCGCACCAGACCGTCGTGAAGAGCCAGAGAGGAATCTGACGAGAGTATTTATTTATCATTCAGTATTTAATATATTTTATATTTAAAATATATACTTAGAAGTAGATTTAGTCTGAAGCCCCTGACTTCATCACAGCATGAGTGTGCTCACCAGAGCAGATGACTCCAACATCTCGTCTATGAGAACATTCAGCTCGACTCCATGAAGAGATGGAACATTCTGAGAGTTTTGTTTCATTCCCGTCACAATCAAACACATCAGCCAAGATTTCACCGCTTCCTTCTCCAAACCAACCTGATCCCACAACAGACACAGCAATCCCACAATTCAGCTGTCTACAGAGGACACTGGCAGCTCTCATATCCCAGCATGCATCACACACTGTGCCCCATTTACTGAAGTACTGACGCTCAACTCGACCGGAACATATGTCTGGACCGTTTACCAGTCTGAGGTCAGTGAAACCTGGACAAAGAACAGAGTTTAGATTACCAATATGAAACAAGCAAGAAATATTAGTGATTATCTCAATAAGTAACTACTTCTCCATTACCAGAACATAACAGTCCAATGTCATTCTCATGGGTGCAGTTGTGTTTGAGAGAAGATGATGTTGGACACAAAGTTATATAGGATTCATTTCCTCTGCACTGAATCTCTTGTGTCCACATCTGAGCGTCTCCTTTGTCAAAAGCAGCTGCTCCCAGCACCTGTACAGGAGCCCCACAGTCCAGCTCTCTACACACAACCTCTGCATCCTGCTGGTCAAAGGCAGCGTCACACACTGACATCCACGTCTGATTATGAGGCACTTCAACTCGGCCAGAACAGCGAGAACCTCCAACCACCCTTACTCCTGAAATAAAAATGGTACAATTTCAATGATATTTGCTAGTTCATGTCTTAATAATACTTTATAAAACTGAACCGGTTGCATTTTATCAATTGTAAGCAGTTTGTTTTGTGCATAAACTTCTCTTACGTTTCTTGCATTTTGTGCACATAAGAGTGAATGTGTTTTTCATTTCATAGATATCAGGAAAAAAATATTTTGTAAACAAAATGCACCCAGCATGCGATTAAAATGCATTTTGTCTGTGAAATGCTCAATCTGTGAATGAGATACTATGTATTTTTGATTCACAAAAAGAATCATCTGGAACAAAAAAATGATGTCGTCCACAACATTCTTTTTGTTCTATATCGTGATTCAGCATGTCACATAATACTTATAATACATAGTTCACTCCTCACAGGCACCTGATGTAAAATTGAACATGGAGCGAAAATTTGTCATCCATCCTGGAATTCTGTGGGAGAAAAGATGAGTAATTCTGAAATAAGTCTAGATGAGCTTACCAGAGCAGATGACTCCAGCATCTTCAGTATGATTAGCTTTTACTCCCCATCCAAAGAATCCACAGTTTGTCAATGTAGACTCTGATCCAGTACACTGTAAATCAGAAATCCAGATTCTTCCTGATCCTTCTCCGAAGTGAGCACTCTTTGGTGCACTTAAAGCCTCTCCACAGCCCAGCTCTCTACACACCACTGCAGCGTCAGGCAAATCCCAGCCAACATCACACACTGTTCCCCACTGACCATCATGAAGAACCTCCACTCTTCCAGCACAGAAACTGTTAGCACCTACTAATCGCACTGTTTCTGAAGGTAAAAGGACACAAGAAAGATAACTAAGTTATCTATATATTAGTGCTGTCAATCAATTAAAAAAAATTAACTAATTAATTGCAATTTTTTTCTGAAATGAATCGCGATTAATCCCACCTAGCATTAAAGTTTTTAATTATACTTTTATATTGCAATAATTTCATATTCAATCTTCAAATTAATGTAGAAACAACAAAGTATATTTTTAATATTTGATTAATGCCATCTTTTTTATGACTGAAGGCAAGTATTACTGATACCAACTGATGTCTCTATGGATTTTTTCCCTAATATTTAACCATTGACTATAGCCATTCAACATTACAGTAGAATTAAGAGCTATCAATTTAACATTTATTAGACTTTAAAAAATAACTTCTAATTTAAGTGAACGTAAAAATCTTCACATAAGCCCATTATAATAAATGTCATATAGCCTATAGCTACATGTGCCCTTCAGCAAGAAAATATAGCCTAATTTAAGCTAATAAAGTTATCAAACACTAAATTCTAAATTAAATAAAGATAAAGCTTAAAACTAAAGTTATTGATTTCCTCTTTTTAATTTTGTTCTTTGATTAACAGACATCACAGCAGCTGGTTATTAGGTTATTTTGGCTGCTACTTTAAAAACGGCTATTGCTGAACTTGATGCGGATCTGACACTGTTTTAAATGTGACTCATAAATAATAAATACTTAAATAACTACAACATTGCATACTCGTAGTTTCATTTGGGTTTGAATATGATACAGCGCGCGCCAGCACATTTATGCACGCACTTGAAGAGCACGCGATACGAGCACACAGTATAACAGCTGACAGGACAGGAAGATTCGTTTTTACTGACATATGGCCTGACAACAAAGTCCTGTATTTCTATAGTCTTTGCCTGACAACATCTCATCTGACCGCAGTTCACTGATGTTCTACTGAAGCTCCTCGTCTCTGGTAACGTTTCCGCGCTCGTTTGATTCGCGCCTGGCGCTGAGGTGAAGTTGGAGAGCGCGCCTGAAAACTGTCCCGTTTAATGTGCTTGTAAAGACGTTCTGCATCCGAGTAAACGCAATTCTTTAGCAGTTGTGAGTGGGGTGGCCAAACATAGCCCCGCCCCTGCGTTAAAGGTCCAATGACATGCTGCTTTTTGGATGCTTTTATATAGGCCTAAGTGGTCCCTAGTACTGTATCTGAAGTCTCTTTCCCGAAATTCAGCTTTGGTGCAGAATTTCAGCCACTACGAGCCAGTCCCACAATGAGCTTTCCTTAGGACGTGCCATTTCTGTGTCTGTAGCTTTAAATGCTAATGAGAAGGAGAGAGGCGGGGCAAAGTGGAGGGTGGGTGTGTGGCCTTAACCAGCTTGCGGCCACGCAGTGCCAATCCTAGACTTCTGGGGGCCAAAATTAAAAACAAACTAAAATTAAAACATCTTTGAGAGCAAGGGGGCCCCCTGGTGTTTCGGGGGCCCTATGCAGCTTGCGTATTCTGCGTATAGGGAGGATCGGCTCTGCGGCCACGGTACCATGCGCTAATGTTGACAGTGGATGTATCGCAATGGCTCGTAGACACAAAGTCCTTCAAGCTTTTCAGTTTGACCCAGAATCTGATCCGGATGGAGAAGCACCGGATAAAGAAGTTGCAACTCAGCGGCTACAGCAGGACGTCTCCAAATGGTTAGTTTAAAATATTGTGTCTGGATACGGTCAGTGTTTCCCACACATAGACTTTACCTGTGCAATATCCACCGCCCGCTGCCATCAGCTCCCGCGTCTCACACACACGAGTGCGACTTTAGCACAATATTTAGTAACTTTCAGACCCTTTTGGCGGCTTTTTTCTCATAAATGGTACATACTAACAAACCTAGCGACTTTTAAAAAAAAAAAAACTTAGCTATCGTTCAGTTGGAAGATGTCTCCAGTACTGCCCCACGAACGCGAGGTCTAACTCTCCCGCGCAGTGTCGCCTCTCTCAGCATCTGTTCTGAGCAGCGAGCGGCAGAGAAGCAGCGTATTCAGTTGGCCGTAACGCAGCAAAATCGTCAATAAATCATTTACAAAACAGCGTTTCCAAGCACCTGTCGCTTACTGACTGTTTGGAGTTTTAAATATCAACATAATTCGTCTGTTAATATGCGCATAGTTTGTTACTCAGACGCAGGCAGTGCGCTGAATGAAACAAAACAGTAATATAGCCAAAACTACTGCATATAGTCACTTTTTAGTGCAAGTTAGATGTACAAACCCGATTCCAAAAAGGTTGGGACACTGTACAAATTGTGAATAAAAAAGGAATGCAATCATTTACAAATCTCATAAACTTATATTTTATTCACAATAGAATATAGATAACATATCAAATGTTGAAAGTGAGACATTTTGAAAGGTCATGCCAAATATTGGCTCATTTTGGATTTCATGAGAGCTACACATTCCAAAAAAGTTGGGACAGGTAGCAATAAGAGGCCGGAAAAGTTAAATGTACATATAAGGAACAGCTGGAGGACCAATTTGCAACTTATTAGGTCAATTGGCAACATGATTGGGTATAAAAAGAGCCTCTCAGAGTGGCAGTGTCTCTCAGAAGTCAAGATGGGAAGAGGATCACCAATTCCCCAATGCTGCGGTGAAAAATAGTGGAGCAATATCAGAAAGGAGTTTCTCAGAGAAAAATTGCAAAGAGTTTGAAGTTTATCATCATCTACAGTGCATAATATCATCCAAAGATTCAGAGAATCTGGAACAATCTCTGTGCGTAAGGGTCAAGGCCGGAAAACCATACTGGATGCCCGTGATCTTCGGGCCCTTAGACGGCACTGCATCACATACAGGAATGCTACTCTAATGGAAATCACAACATGGGCTCAGGAATACTTCCAGAAAACATTGTCGGTGAACACAATCCACCGTGCCATTCGCCGTTGCCGGCTAAAACTCTATAGGTCAAAAAAGAAGCCATATCTAAACATGATCCAGAAGCGCAGGCGTTTTCTCTGGGCCAAGGCTCATTTAAAATGGACTGTGGCAAAGTGGAAAACTGTTCTGTGGTCAGACGAATCAAAATTTGAAGTTCTTTTTGGAAAACTGGGACGCCATGTCATCCGGACTAAAGAGGACAAGGACAACCCAAGTTGTTATCAGCGCTCAGTTCAGAAGCCTGCGTCTCTGATGGTATGGGGTTGCATGAGTGCGTGTGGCATGGGCAGCTTACACATCTGGAAAGGCACCATCAATGCTGAAAGGTATATCCAAGTTCTAGAACAACATATACTCCCATCCAGACGTCGTCTCTTTCAGAGAAGACCTTGCATTTTCCAACATGACAATGCCAGACCACATACTGCATCAATTACAACATCATGGCTGCGTAGAAGAAGGATCCAGGTACTGAAATGGCCAGCCTGCAGTCCAGATCTTTCACCCATAGAAAACATTTGGCGCATCATAAAGAGGAAGAAGATGCGACAAAGAAGACCTAAGACAGTTGAGCAACTAGAAGCCTGTATTAGACAAGAATGGGACAACATTCCTATTCCTAAACTTGAGCAACTTGTCTCCTCAGTCCCCAGACGTTTGCAGACTGTTATAAAAAGAAGAGGGATGCCACACAGTGGTAAACATGGCCTTGTCCAACATTTTTGAGATGTGTTGATGCCATGAAATTTAAAATCAACTTATTTTTCCCTTAAAATGATACATTTTCTCAGTTTAAAACATTTGATATGTCATCTATGTTGTATTCTGAATAAAATATTGAAATTTGAAACTTCCACATCATTGCATTCTGTTTTTATTCACAATTTGTACAATGTCCCAACTTTTTTGGAATCGGGTTTGTATATTGATTTTATCAGACGATGTCGCGATTATAAATCAGGATTTAAGGAGTATTAGTGAGAGTGATTCCTGGTTAACGTAATGGGTCGTGTTTACCATTTATACTTGTTTTATGTATGACAACAGAAAATATGTAAATGTTAACAGCTTTATTGGGCATTCAGTTGTATTACAGTAGGTGACATTTCATAGAGTAGAAAATCTGAAGTGCCAAAACTCGTCTGAACTCAAACTTGACGCAATGACGTCATAAATATGCAAATGAATATATGATGTCACCTGCCCCCACGAGTCTCACAAAATCCTGTGGGAAACACTGGATACGGTACTTTAGTTGGTTTGTTTATGTATGCTGTTACAGTTATTATCATGTAGCTAATGCTAGTCTACCTTGTTGGCTTTTCATGTTGCTCTGAGCAACTGCCATGCTTCGCTCGTTTGCAAGCCACGTCTCTCGAGGAAAAAAAAATATATTGCGCTCGCCTCGCACGGTCGTAGCTCATTTTCTCATGGGCGGGCAAAGCAGAGAAAGGGGAGGTAACCTTTCCCCATATGACGACATAAAGGGAAGATTCCAGATTGGGCCATCTGAGCTTTAATTTTCTCAAAGGCGAAGCAGGATACCCAGGGCTCGGTTTACACCTATCGCCATTTCTAGCCACTGGGGGACCATAGGCAGGCTAGGGGAACTCATATTAATGTTAAAAAACCTCATAAAGTGAAATTTTCATCCCACGGGACCTTTAAGTATTTTTAACGCGTTAAACTGAAAAAATTCATCGCCTGCGTTAACGCACTAATTTTGACACCACTAATATATATACACTCTTAGTTCATATGTTGTTCACCTACCAGCACATACAACGCTCACATGGTTGTCATGGGAACAAAAGTGTGAAGGTGACGTTGGACAGAGAGCAAACTGATACTCATTTCCTCTGCACTGAATCTCTTGTGTCCACATCTGAGTGTCTCCTTTGTCAAAAGCAGCTGCTCCCAGCACCTGTACAGGAGCCCCACAGTCCAGCTCTCTACACACAACCTCTGCATCCTGCTGGTCAAAGGCAGCATCACACACTGTGTGCCATGTGTTCCCATGAGGCATCTCTAACCTCCCAGAGCAGCGAGAACCTCCAACCAGCCTGATGCCTGAAATGTTAGTCATAACACAATGTTTAAAATCATAACAAAACATAAAAAACATTCCCAAAAATAAAAAAGTTATGTTTAAATACTTTTCTAGGAGTGGAGTGCATAATTTAATCAAATTTAGTGTAAGCATACAGTGGGTACGGAAAGTATTCAGACCCCCTTAAATTTTTCACTCTGTGTTATATTGCAGCCATTTGCTAAAATCATTTAAGTTCATTTTTTTTTTTCCTCATTAATGTACACACAGCACCCCATATTGACAGAAAAACACAGAATTGTTGACATTTTTGCAGATTTATTAAAAAAGAAAAACTGAAATATCACATGGTCCTAAGTATTCAGACCCTTTGCTCAGTATTTAGTAGAAGCACCCTTTTGATTTAATACAGCCATGAGTCTTTTTGGGAAAGATGCAACAAGTTTTTCACACCTGGATTTGGGGATCCTCTGCCATTCCTCCTTGCAGATCCTCTCCAGTTCTGTCAGGTTGGATGGTAAACGTTGGTGGACAGCCATTTTTAGGTCTCTCCAGAGATGCTCAATTGGGTTTAAGTCAGGGCTCTGGCTGGGCCATTCAAGAACAGTCACGGAGTTGTTGTGAAGCCACTCCTTCGTATTTTTAGCTGTGTGCTTAGGATCATTGTCTTGTTGAAAGGTAAACCTTCGGCCCAGTCTGAGGTCCTGAGCACTCTGGAGAAGGTTTTCGTCCAGGATATCCCTGTACTTGGCCGCATTCATCTTTCCCTCGATTGCAACCAGTCGTCCTGTCCCTGCAGCTGAAAAACACCCCCACAGCATGATGCTGCCACCACCATGCTTCACTGTTGGGACTGTATTGGACAGGTGATGAGCAGTGCCTGGTTTTCTCCACACATACCGCTTAGAATTAAGGCCAAAAAGTTAATCTTGGTCTCATCAGACCAGAGAATCTTATTTGTCACCATCTTGGAGTCCTTCAGGTGTTTTTTTTAGCAAACTCCATGCGGGCTTTCATTTTCAGAGAATGCATCTCTGGAGCTCAGCCACAGTGATCTTTGGGTTCTTCTTTACCTCTCTCACCAAGGCTCTTCTCCCCCGATAGCTCAGTTTGGCCGGACGGCCAGCTCTAGGAAGGGTTCTGGTCGTCCCAAACGTCTTCCATTTAAGGATTATGGAGGCCACTGTGCTCTTAGGAACCTTAAGTGCAGCAGAAATTTTTTTGTAACCTTGGCCAGATCTGTGCCTTGCCACAATTCTGTCTCTGAGCTCTTCAGGCAGTTCCTTTGACCTCATGATTCTCATTTGCTCTGACATGCACTGTGAGCTGTAAGGTCTTATATAGACAGGTGTGTGGCTTTCCTAATCAAGTCCAATCAGTATAATCAAACACAGCTGGACTCAAATGAAGGTGTAGAACCATCTCAAGGATGATCAGAAGAAATGGACAGCACCTGAGTTAAATATATGAGTGTCACAGCAAAGGGTCTGAATATTTAGGACCATGTGATATTTCAGTTTTTCTTTTTTAATAAATCAGCAAAAATGTCAACAATTCTGTGTTTTTCTGTCAATATGGGGTGCTGTGTGTACATTAATGAGGAAAAAAAATGAACTTAAATGATTTTAGCAAATGGCTGCAATATAACAAAGAGTGAAAAATTTAAGGGGTCTGAATACTTTCCGTACCCACTGTATGTGTCTAACATAATTCTGTAAGCAGAATCATTTAATATTTATATTCTGGTGTCACCAATGCCTTCCGCAAGTCCAAGCCTATTCAAGTTAATTCCTGATGTAATACCAAATTTAACATTTTAATGAACAGTAACACTAATAGAACATCAGTTTGAATTTTGTACATGTATTTATTTTGTTGATTGAATTTTTAAGGTCTGTCTTTAATATCTTGATAGTTTGTAACATTTAGAGTAAATATTATATATACAATTACACTAGAGAGTTTCAACTAATACATGAACTGTCATTAAACATACATTAACCTGATCACAATTCAAATCATAAACCAACCTTTTTTTTTTATTGTTATTTTCATGTATTGTGTTGATCCTTTATATTTTTACACAGGTGTTTCATGTCAGATCATACAGTGGTCCTATATGATTGATGTAAGCTGCTATTTCACCTCTATAGCTCAATTGTAAATGGTTAAACTCACCCTGTATTACATTATTCCTTGGTCTCTCCTAATAGTTTAAACTCTGATTTAGATAATCTACTTAGTACATGCATGTTTTTAATATAGTAAATAATGGTACATTTATTTGATAATGAAATCTAGAAAATCAGCCTACCTGAGCAGATAACTCCAACATCTTCTTTATGTCCACAGTTATGATCACCCATTTTATTTTTTGAGCATTCGAGTATTGAGGACTCTGATCCTCTACATCTCACATTATCCATCCAGATTTTCCTGATCCTGGTTCAAAGTGAGCAGCACGCATTGTGTTTGAAGTTTCACCACAGCCCAGCTCTCTACACACCACTGCAGTGTTTGCCAAAACCCAATAATCATGACACACGGTTCCCCATTCTCCATTATAATAAACCTCCACTCTACCAGCACACAAATTATTACCACCCACCAGCCTCACATTACCTGTAGACAAGATATAGAAAGATGTATATAAAATGTATGTGGGAGACGATAGACATAAACAGACATTCAGTCTGTGAAAGAAAAGACAAAATTACCACAAGAGAGTGAAATTCACTTTTATATTAATGCAAATATTACACATAAAAAATGAACTAAATTAAATTATGACCAATTCATAACACTAAAAACAGAGTCAATCACTACATTAACTAAAATATAACAATCCTGCGTGTGTACATACCAGCTGTGGCGAGTTTGATCACAGAAGACAAAAAAATTATAGTTAGATAACTCTCCATCTTTACTGATCATACACTTTGTTTGATCAACTGAAAGTTCTGAAAGAACTGAAAGATTCAAGACAGACAGAGACAGAAAGCTGCACAGCAAACAGCAAGCCAATCAAAGACACTTTTTCCTTATTAGACAGAAGAGAGGAAATCATCAAAAAGTTTCATTGACAAATCAGAAGGCGTATTTATAATTTTCACCATATTTATTAAAAGTACGTCAGCATTGATCAACAGGACTCCTCCTTCACCTCATAGCGACACTTAACTGGGGACAAACATGCAAAATAGAGGGGTGACAAAGTCAAATGTACAGGAAACTAATTTCAGGGACAGGAAACATTCCAGTTTATTTAGAGCATCAAAGCCCAGCACCTGCAGATATAGAAATACTAACGCTGATAACAAACTGCAGTTACACTTTATTTTAATTAACTACATGTACTTAATATATGGTTAGGGTTAGGATTATCGTTTGGCTTAGGGTTACTTGCATGTAATTATGCATAATTAATTGTTATTATAATAGTAAGTACATGTAACGTGTAACAAGGACACCTTAAAATAAAGTGTTAACCAAACTGCTTCATGCTTCTCGCTTTGAGTTCATGTAGAACTATTAGTCATAAAATCAACTGTTTTAAAGTTTTAAGGCAGCGGCTATTTGCACTAAGTGAAAATAGCAGTATTTTTTAATGATATGCTATTTACACTAAGTGCAAATAGTTATAGATTCTATTTACACTATGTTAAAATAGCATGATTTCTGCTATATATTCTACTTATTGCAAATAGTGGCAATTATCTGCACCTCATTATTGTAGTACATTATAAAACAGTATGCAATAACTTATTGAGTGTAAATTATAATTTTAATTCAAATTATTAAAAGGATACCACCTTATTGGGACAATAAAGCCCTCCCTACACATACCCTAACCCTACCCCATACTTTATTTTCAACTTTTTGATTATTTCCTTCATTTTTGAAAATAAATGCCTTTCTGATGCAATATGAGATTTGAAAAGGGAGAAAAAAAAGTTTGGCAAAAGACGGGTTCGAACTCGGGTCAATCGCATCAAAAGCACAACACCTTACCATCTAATGCACTGAAACTGATATGTAATGTGCGTACTGTTACGTTGGTGGGCAGAGTTAGTGTAAATTGCCTCTGCAAACAAGGCGGGCTATTTGCACTAAGTGTAAATAGACACTCCGTAGTTTTAAATACTGTTATTCAGAATTATATTTTAGCAACGCTTCTCAAGTACACAGTATATATTAGTAAATATATTAATACATATAGTATATTAGTAGGGTTTTTTTTTTAAATAAAAAATAAAAAGACAATAAAGTATGTCTATGACCATACACAGTTCAACATAGAGGAATACTAGACCAAGTCTGCAGCTGCACTTTTATATGTTTAATACTATGGCAAGCCGTTTAGCATTTAATCTATAAGCCATACTAGTATCTATTCTCATGCTACTAGTACTTATTCATTAGGGACTAGTGCTTATTCTTTAGCTACTAGTGCTTATTCTTTAGCTACTAGTGTTTATTCTTTAGGTACTAGTGTTTATTCTTTAGGTACTAGTGTATTTTGTAAAGTTACTAGTACTTATTCATTAGATACTAGTTCTTATTTATTAGATACTAGTACTTATACCAATAGTGACTAGTATTTAATTATACTTTTCTTGTTAAGAAAAAATAGAACTGGTTCTTATTTTTTAGTTACTAGTAACTTTTTAGACCAGAGATATCCTGAACTTAATAGATACTAGTACTTTTTAAATTTGCATTTCTGCTCAGTATGCTAATCGTATGTTGATTGAATATTAATGAACCAGCAACATATAGGAGAGAGATCAGACAAGAAATGGAAACAAGGAAACCACATAGAAAAGAAACAATCATTTGTACACAAGCACATAGAAAACCTATTTTGTTAGTTTTGTAAACACTGTAATTTCGTAAACATAGTAGCCTGTTTGTTGGTCATCGAGTGACCTCTAGTGGCAGGATGGAGGTAAGACACAAATTTTATTATCTGTAATTTTCCGCTTTTTCCTCCAGTAAAACCAATAAATATCATATCAGGGCTGTACGTTAACTTTTTTTGCATATAGCACTGGTGCTACAGACATTGAATGTTTTTTACATTAATGTTCTGTACAGGGCACACAAAATCCGAACCTTATGGTTTTCAGACAAACATTTTCTTTATTTGGAAAAAAGGCTAAAAATGATTAATAAAAAACAAAAAAAAAAACAAAAAAAAAAACAGGTATGCTGTACTTGTAGGGCTGCAGAATTTGGTCAAAAATGTTGTTTAATACACTATATTGCCAAAAGTATTGGGTCACCCCCTTCTAATGAACAGGTTTGACTACTTTAGTAATTTCTATGAGTACAAATCTTAATGTTAAAGCATATAATGATATTCTAGGAAATTGTGTGCTTCTAATATTATAGCAACAGTTTGGACAAGACCCTTTTCTATTCTAACATGACAATGCCTCTGTGTATAAGGCAAGGTTCAAAAAGAAAATGATTGATTCAGTCAGTGTGGAAGATGATGATGATGATAATAATAATAATAATAATAAACAGGAAAACAAAAAACTAGATTTAATAATTAATAATAATACATTTTTATTAATAAGTTAAATAAACAAATGGTGGAATATTTAAAAACACTATCAAATAAAATGTCAAGTGCATTTGAGCACTTTATCAAACAAATTAGAAGGGAAACAAATCAATTAGAATCAAATCAGCAAATCAGATTGTACCGTAATGCATATAGCAGTTTCCTCTGGCAGGATCCAGCTCTATTGCCTTCAGAAAGTAATGCTCCGCTTCAGACTTCTGTCCCTGTGGAGAAATTCAGAAATAATTACACACCTGCACCAACATTATTAATGAAGGGACACAATCATAACCAGACCCTTTAAATCTGTGCTTTATATGATGCTAGACATTATCAAAGTGTGGAAAGTACACCTTCTTTATGGTTAGTACACTTTCTAATAAAGTACACTTTCAGTGCTGATTGCTTCCATGTTGGTGTTACCTTTGCAAATGTTCTTGTCATAATCAGTGAGGTTATAATTATGCTTAATTTACTGAACGGTTCTGTGGCAAACACTTCTGATAAGAGGATAAAGAAATACCTTGGAAAGCTGTAGCATTTCATGCTCTCCTTTGCTACGGTCCTGAAAAGCATTCAACTACATCCAAGAACGTTTATCAAATGTACAGGCCTATAAGTCAAGGTTTCAAAAAGCACTAAATGGATTCAGATTTGAATCCAAAAGGGTAAATACAAAACAAGCTATTGTTTTAGCCTCAACCTGCGATTTAATCTATCAACTAAAGCGTTAAATTAGCTTTAGAGGTTTTCAGGGACATATTTCCAATAGAAGTTCAAAACAGACTGCTAAACTCTACACAAGGCTGGACAGAAAAGTAAAACAGAACAGTAAATGTTCTGAATCGTTCAAGTACAACATGCCATAACTTCAGTCATTTTGTCTGATGCTGTCCTGACCGTTTGACACAGAGTAAACCAGCTAATACACCGCAGTTCCTCGACAGCTGGTCAAAAGTTCACCACTAACCTGTTTTCAATAAAGAAAGAGTAATTATATTAAGCGCGGTGCTTGAGGGATAATAACTGGTTTTAAGCGGTTTATTAAGTGGACAGGCCGGTGAGGGGAATTTAAAGTGAGCAAACAGGTTTGAGGCAAGAGTCTGGACTCTTGACCAGCCGTGCCGAGACACAAATCCAAATCAGATTAGAGGGAGGATATGAGATATCACGTCCTGGGGGAGGACGCAGCTGCTCGACCTTTCTTCATGACCCCTCTCCATTTACATCATAGTGGTCAGAGAGGAAAATATCGCAAGCGACTGGACGACTGTTATATCGTATGCAGACAGAACATAAATGGGAAAATCTGAAAAAACAGGTTTTAAAGGTATCATCACAGTGATGTTTTGTGTTAATGTTCCTCTCAAGGACAAAGCAATTAAAAGAAACCTCAGCATTAAGAGTCTCATGAAGGGTCATCTGTGACTCATGATTTTAACCAGATATCTTTGGTTCTTCTTTCCACCTTTTCTAGTTTGAAATAAAAACTGAATTTATTTAATATTTAATTATGCTTTCACAAATGCATTTAGCTAAAGGTTTTTACATTTATACTTAAAATTGAATAGCAGCCACAGTGTCTTAAAAATACAGCAGAAAAGCCTGAGACCACTAGTAAAATGCTTCTATTTTACCTAAACATACATGAATGAATGAATTTTATGTTTAAATATGATTTTTAATTGCAGATTTTCAATGCGGTCTCATACTTTTAGGCACCACTGTATATTTTGTTTTATCTTCCACATGCTATTCACAATGACTGTTTGACAGACAAAAAGCTCACAAACACAAAGGGGTAATAAAGCACTTGTCAGCTTGACTCACCATGATAGACAGCAGTTTTCCATAGGTCAGGTGGGCAGGAAATGGTCAGGTTTGGCCTTCAGTGACTCTCTGTACCAATGCCCTGCCTCCTATAGATTATTCATCCTTCCTAGGAAACACGTGTTAAAACAATGTACACCTTGAATGGACTAAAAAAAGTTACTTTGGATAAAAGCATCTGCCAAACGAATAAATGTAAACTCATCACATCTCCGGACACTGAATCAGTAACACAAGGGCACATTATTTATGTATTAGATTCCAGTCACATCTCCAGATGTCTTTTTAATCCTAATCCTATTTTTTTTATCGTATCCTTATTTTATCCTATTTATCTCTTCTAGTATTGTGGCATAAAAGTGCATCAGAAAAAAATAATTGGAAATGGTATAAATATACATATGGGGGCTAAATAACACTAAAAACATTTAGGACATCTCAATCCAAGCAGCTGAGTCTTTAGTCATCTTCAAGAAATGGTTAAAAACACATCTCTTCCATCTACACTTGACTGTCTAAAACTAGCACTCTCTATACTGTTTCTGTTTTATCTACTCGTTTTCTTTTTATTTATTATAAAAAAACCTTGTTACATGTACTGCATTAGACTAATCAAGACTTGTCATTGCACTTACATATTATTGCTCTTTTGTTGGTTTGATCACTTATATTGTCCTCATTTGTAAGTCGTTTAGATAAAAGCATCTGCTAAATGACTAAATGTAAATGCAAATAATTTATTTAGAGTGTTATGTAAGTGTTTTTGCATCTCAAATAAAAACATCTGAATGCACTGAGAAATAAACACACACCCATCATATTGTACAAACTCTGCGGTGCAAACTGTCGTGGCATTTTTTGCACAGCCTCTTTATACATGGACAGCGCCTCCTGAGGACGACAAACAAAAACAACCTGTCATAAAGTGACAACGAGAACTGTTAATTAAGAACAACCAGGGAACAATTCATACAAGAACATCATTGCATCCATCTAAACTGATAATGCATGCCGATTCTGATGAATACCTCGTGCTGGCCCTGCTCATGAAGCAGTTTGCCGAGGTTGTACAAGCAGCTGGTGACGGAGCTCTTGTGGGCATGAGGGTCCTTCAGGTTCTCATCGGGGATGTCAGCACAAGTGTGAAAGGTGCGCTTGGCCTCTTCAATATTCCCCTGGGAGACCAGGATGATGCCCACGTTCAAGTATGCAGCTGTGAAAGAGGACAAAAGGGAGAAGTAATTAAAAAGAGACTGAATTATCCAAAATTCATACTCCACATACTTGTACAAATGAACAGACATTTATTCCAGTAACAGACTCTTTGGAGGTTCAAAATGGTGAAACTGAAGAGCTGAACTCACAGGCCAGAGTCTGTCTGCTCCCGATGGCCAGTTTGTAGTAATGCAGAGCCTCGGAGAATCGCTCGCTCTCCTGTAGCAGCAAACCACTGCATGAAATAAAGCACACATTGCTTTTAAGCTTGAGAAATTATATGTGAAGTAAGAGGCTGGTGCAACGACCAGAATGTGACGAAACATTGAGGTCTCTGCTGAATGTCAGAGGTGTCTCACACTTTTTAAAGCCTGCAAATAAGAACTAATGAAATCCGTCACATACACAAGCCCTGAGCGAGAGATATAGCAAACACTTTCACTGCTCTTTAACCTCCCACTCTGAATGCCAAGTATGTCTCTCCAAGTACAAAGTATCTTAACTATTCTTTTGCAATTTTGGAGGCAACCTTCAAAAAAATTAAATGCTCTGTAGTGTTGAGCAATGAGCAATATTATGGCACATATCCATATTGTGTACATCTGTTCATGTCTGTTGACCTGCAAGCCATGTTAATTTGATTATGGCAGTTCCCATGGAAAACTGCCTCAGATAAAGTGCTGTATGACCTTGACAACACCCAACACCCCCAAATACTGTCCTGTGAATACAGTAAGAAAGAAAGCTGTGCATTCTACCATGCAAAATACTTCGCTTATTTCTGGTCACAAAAAAAACAAACAAAAAACAAAACAAAAAAAAACTAAACAACAAAAAGCAAAAACAAGACTTAAGTGCAAGCTAAATAAGTATATAAACACTTATAATTAAGCAGCATTCGTTTTGTATAATTACTTTATTTTTTATTTTTGAAAAATGTTTGACAGTCTTCAAAAAAATAAAAATAAAACAAAAAATAAAATATACCACGTACTCAAATTAAATAAGTATCTGAACACTTTATGCAACATGTTATGCATGAATGACAATGCATTCTATAATAAAAACCATCAAACCATTATTTATTTTGGTATATATTATATATTTATTTATACATTTATTTTTAATATAGAGAGCACAATCCAAAAAAAAAAGTAACAAAATGTTGAAAAAATAAAGAAAAATATCTGGATACCTTCTGGGTGTTAAACATTAGTTGACCATTTTCATGATTAACGTGATACATCCACTAAAAATCACCTTAATTAAAAAAATCCCCATCGTTAGAAAAAGACTCAATTCTGAAAAAAAGGTTTAGTATCATTTGTTTTCAGAAGCCAATTGGTTTGATATTTTTATTCATTTATTTTATTTTTATATATTTGCAACCACAGCTCAGCAGGAATGCTCTGGAGTGCCTCGACCTGCAGCGAACAAACATGCTCCTCAACCCAAGGGTCACGAGCAGACAGAAGCCCATACTAGGGATGTACAGCACCCGCTCGGCCACCACAAAGCCCACGTAGAAGAACATATTAGTGGCTGGGATGAAGGGCAAAACCAGCAGCCCGAGGGAAAAGACCACCACACTCTCTGTGCCTGGAAGGGATTTTTTGAGGTGCTTTGGGTGGTTTATGATATCCATTTCTTTTGGAGAGTTTGAGTCCCTGTAATGATTGTCATCATGATTATGACTGTATCCATTAGTTGCAGACTTTCCATTGCTCATATGTGATTTTCCATTGGTTCGCTGATTTTAGAGGACTGTAGTGATGGAATGTTTCTTAAGCCAAACCATGACAGGAGAGCGAATCCGGAGTAAAACAAAACCGAATGAAGGTTCCGCCAATCAGTGATGGATCTGAGCAGAGGAATGGCATCCATTGACCAATCAAAGCTGAGCTTGTCAGGGCAGAGGAGGAGCCAGGCATTGACAACTGGCAGGTACAGGAAAGTGAACACTCTGGTCAGGAAGTGAGGCGAATCGGCTGCAGGGTTGTCAGAGTTGGAGAAGTTTGGAGGCTTGTTGCCCATCCAGTAAAACCGAACTGTGAGAAGAATCATCCCCCAACCAACCAGCCATGCTAGACTGACCACAAGCTCATGTTCTTCCTCTAGAAATGAAAAGAATGAAATGATTCGGTCAAACCAACATTTAATTTGTTCATTAACAACATTCAACAGTGGACATCCCAACCACAAGATCCAAACCACAATATATTTTACCACCACATCTCACATGAAAGTATTTGCATTTATCAGCACTTAGAGATAAAAAAAAAAAGACAAATGTTGGAAATGACATTAAGATTTTAACAGAATAAAATGGCA
>CM049849.1:20219439-20417357 GCA_027422415.1 Schizothorax lantsangensis | reverse complement strand
TTTACTGTTCACATGCACAAAAAAAGCAATAAAATTAAGTGAAATCCTGTGATCAGTTAAAGTCACTGACCTGTTGGGCCTTTAGTGGTGCTGGTTTTATTATAGTAGCCAAGTTTGACACTTGCTGAAGATTTTGCTTTAAAAAAAATAATAATTATATTTACATTTTGTCAGTGTCATTCAGTCTGGAATTTGTTTTCCCTGCCTGTGAAGTCACGGTTAAAGATTTGATGATTTGAGTTGCCACTAATCACCTTGTTTGCACTGTGTACTTAAGTTCTCTCTGCTTCAGTTCAGTTTGTCTGGCCTCGTCCATGTTACATCTGTGCTAAAGCTATCCTGTGTTTGTATTGTGTTGGATTAAACACTTTTGGAACATTCATCTTCATCTTTGTGCTTTTTACACCGCATAGTGTGACACATTCATTCATTTACCGGACGCTTTTATCCAAAGCGACTTACAAATGAGCAATATAAGTGATTTATCATAAAGAGGCAAATAAACACAAGAAAGGCTATTATTATTAGTGCTATTATTAATAATAATATACCTTAATACCTTAATTAATAATAATACCTTATCTGAATTATGTGCTAAATGGTTTATAATTTAAACTCTGCTAAGATAACTTGCTACATGAATGCTTTTAATTAATTTAACATACATACATGCTTCTGTATGTAGCAGGTAACATTATGATATTTCAGTCTCTAACCTGAAACATCAGCATCTTCATACCCAGAATGCTGTTCTTCAGAAAAAACACTTCCTGTTATGGAGAAGTAGAACCATCAGACACATTCACAATCACAAATCAGCCAAATTCCCCATTTCCTTTGGATCTTATAAAACTAACACTATATAATTTCAAACGATACACACAAGATCCCACAAATGAATCTATGCAATTTACTCCACTTACCCCTCTTAGTGAAATGATTACACTTTTGATCTCAACACATTAAATGCTTACTCACCCCTCTGAGTGAAAAGACTGTGTCTATTAGTGGGTCTGTACTGAATCTCCTCATAAACGGCCTCAGTCGTCGTCCTGTGTCTCCTCTTAGAGAGAGCTGTGAGTGTAGACAGACAAACCTGCTGTCAGTTCACAACACATGACTGATCACACACTGAATAAGACACAATATGACAGTCTCTGGATCTCTCCTACCTCTCCTCATCACTCTGTTCTGCTGAATCAGTATAAGCAGTGGCACTAAGAGCAGTAAGAGCACAACTCCCAGTACAATCACAAGCACTGGGGGGACGGAGAGAGACGCTGCTGGAGGAGTTTGTGAGGAGAGAGACTGATGTTGAGCGCACTGGAGGAGAAACTGGAGGAGAAGCTGATGTTGTTGTGGCAGGAGTAGTGAACACTGACAAATCTGGCAAAACAGACACAAACACATTCAAATTCATGATTGTTTTAAATACATAAAAAGATCATAAAATTAATAATTTTACTCAGTGTTTGGCTGTGACCTGCGCTTTTATGTGCATTTTTAAGTGCCATTGTTTAAAATGCTTTATTGATTGACCTTTCATAGACGTTCAGTTGTGCTTTCAAATGTTATGCCTCAGTACATCCGCCTCCTAAATTATTATATGTGCAGTCACAATTCCATAGTGGTAAAATTTACTCAGGCCAGTGGTTTGTGTAACGTGCGTGACATTGTATGACGGATGAGGATTTCATTGAGGAATTCTCTTTGAAGAAGAGCAGGAAGAAGCCCTTTAGTGGTGAGTGATATTTAATTCATTTTATTTGCTGGGCTGTTTCTGATTTGTCAGATTATTACTCGATAATATCGTTTAATTTCCCTTACGAAAAAGAAGTTTATTCAAGCGTGCTATTAGTACACTTCTTTTAAACTAAAAATAGAAAAGTATGCTTTTAGTCTACTTTTTATGTACTTCTCAGAAATAGGCTTTATGTGAAATATACTTAAAATTACATTTAAGTATACTTGACATAGAACAAATCTAAATATATTTGAGCTATACTTGTATTAAAGTTTTCATTGTTATATGCAGTGTTGGGGAGTAACTAGTTACATGTAACGGAATTACGTAATTTAATTACAAAATAAAAGTAATTGTAATCAGTTACAGTTACTGGGAAAAACTGTGTAATTAAATTACAGTTACTTATGCAAATGTTAAGGATTACAAAGGGGGTTACATCTGATTTTTTTCACACATACTCCCACATACAGATTTAATTGATTTCTTTCATAAATTGCAGCGACTGCTCTAAAATATGAAACACCAATGTTTCAGAATTTTATAACATGCTTATCCGATAACTCTTATTTCCTATATGGGTTTATGTATATGCTTTATTTTTTTAAGATTTAAGACTATTGCACACTGAGTCTTCACGTATTCTCCATCCTTTCCTATCAAAATGCATGCAACGGATGCGAAAACACAGAAAATCGAACAACCTGATCCGAATTTCTTTTGACAGACGAAAGTTTCGGAGGCAGTGTGTAAACGTGATTGACACAACGTGAGGTCGTATTTATTTTTTAACGTGCGAAAATTTCAGACAAAAATTTCGGACTCAGTGTGCAGAGACCTTAACTGTTTTTTTCTAAGGCATTGTTAGATCCAGTGTTTCCTGTCATAGCTATACAAAGATTTGATTTCAAAAACAGTGTCATAGCTATTAAACTATTTCTTGTTATGATTTTAAATCTGTATTTAACCTCAGCATGATTTTAAAGCAAGTCTGATTTTGTGGTGGCTATGCTTCAAAGGGGACATTGAATGCCCATTTTCCACAAGGTGGTATGATTCTTTAGGGTCTTCTTGAAATGGTCTCAAGTGGTCGTGTAAAACAACACCATTTTTACCTTGTCAAAAACAGCTCTGTTCACAGCGACTCGTTTCGGTGCATATCTCTTTACATGCTAATGCACTCTGCTCACCCCGGCCCTCTCTTCTGTGGAAGTGATCCATCCTTGAGTTTGAAATTTTTTAACAAAACCTGCCTTGAATTGTCCCTCATTCAGAAAACAGTCTGGAGTAAAATGATTTGCGCAGCCAGGCATAAACGAATTTAGTGAAAGTGAAGTTACATGTGGCCAAGTATGGTGACCCATACTCTGATTTGTGCTCTGCATTTAACCCATCCAAGTGCACACACACACACACACTGTGAACACACACCCGGAGCAGTGGGCAGCCATATTGATGCAGCGCCCGAGGAGCAGTTGGGGGTTTGGTGGCTTGCTCAAGGGTCTCACCTCAGTCATGATATTAAGGTGGAAGAGTGCGCTGGTTATTCACTCCAAAATCAAAATGGCTTGATAATTGAGACTGTTTAGGTTTTTGGGGATTAAAAAAAGGAGTGAATTTCTATCATTGTTGGGTGGTTGTGTCCACAAACTGCTAAGACACATTTATATGCAAATTAAGATATTTTTCATCCAATGTCTCCTTTAAAATTAATGATTATAATCTTAATTCAAGTGACGAAAGATTTCTAAAGTCTGACAGTAATCAGTGTTGAGCACTACTGTAAGGTTAACCCTGCCTGGTTACATGTTTTGAAAATGATTAACAGTTGAAAACATTAGAAATTTAGAAAAGTAATCAAAAAGTAATCAAATGTAATCAGTTACATTACTTTAATAAAGTAATTGAAAAGTTACACTACTTATTACATTTTAAGTAGGGTAACTTGTAATCTGTAACCTATTACATTTCCAAAGTAACCTTCCCAACACTGGTTATATGGTAGCGGGGCGCTAGTACACATCTTCTGTACAGAATTTCCAAAAAACACACAAATGAAGAAGAAAACCAAAACAACAGATGCTTCCATATGTAATCTAACACGATCATCAGACATAAAACAGCATCAAAACTGTGTAACGTTATGGAATAAAATGTCACCAATGAAGAGGTAATAATGACTGTCAAGCTTTGGGGTGTTGATTGACTCCATCTACGTTTTGATTATCATTCTGAATCCAATTCTTAGTCTTTTTTCAGCTTTTTGTTCAAAATGTTGTATATTTCTTTATTTTTCATTTATGAAACTTACCCACAAAGTGTTTAAAAAAGAATGCATGAAGCTAGAATAAAATGTTTCTGTTTATAAGCAGATACCCTGTTCTTTCTTTTGATGTTTTGTATGTTCAGATATTCATATAACAAAAATATATACAAATTAATACCTAATAGGGACATAGTAGTATACTTAAAGTATGATGTAAAGAAAAAAAATTACGAGTATAATTTCAGGATAAAACTACTAAACTAGTAGTTTACTGAGACTACAATTCAAAGTGTACTAAAAAATGCTACAACAAGTATTTAATTAGTAAACTATCAGTATACCCATAAGTTCACTTTTAGTATAATTGCAGTACAAGCTAAAAACATTGATGTAAACTAGTTGTGTACTCAAAGTTTACAACTGTTATACTTAAAAGTATACTTTTATATACTAGAAAGTGGGCCAATTTAGTCCGAAAGAGTATTGAAATAGTACACTTACAAGTATAATACTAGTACACTGATATTTGTATACTTACTACATAATGTATACTTAAAAATATACTTGAACTTTACTTAATTATACTTAATAAAATAAACTTGAAGTATACTACTTTTTGGTAAAGGTTATGTACAAAGACTACGGGATTATGACGTGTGCATTATGTTTGTTTATTTTTATTTCATGAGTGGGGGGGGGGGGGGGTATTGGGGGCCCCGCTGCTGCGTTAGCCAGGGCCCCGCAAAAGCTTAACATACTGGCTGAGTGTACTGGCTGTGATGTGACCCTGTTCTCCACACACACACAAACACACAATGTGTTACGCACAAAACTCTGTATTTGAACAGTCAATAGCAAATACTTAAACTAATAACAAAACATACTTACAGTCGCTGATTCAGAAGCGCCAGATCGTCATAGCAAAGTTGGAATTGACCCTTTTTTTTTTTTTTAGAAATAGCCTTTGTGCACAGCCAGCCTTGTACTCTTCTAGGTTCACGAAACTGTCGTTCATAAAATACGCTGCACAAATTTGAACATTTGGGTTGTGCTGTTCTGTTGTAAACAAATCTTAACAATGATTTCTAATTGTATTTCAGAAGGCCAAATAAAGTGCTTTTGCTTTCACATAGAAACACACAGCGTCTCCCTGACATGGCTGCATCAACACTACTGCGGTTACTGAAACCACGCCTTCTTTCTTTGCGTGAACATCTGGGCGGCATTACGCAAATATTTCCACATCGTGATGTAGACATGTGGGGGTGTGTTTGAATGAGGCGTTTTAGCCCGGTCTGGATCAGCCTTCTCTTTTGATCCTTTTGTGGGAGACTTTGAGCTTTGTAACTCTGCAGACCTTATACATGCACAAACAGCTACATAACACACTAAAGAAAAGGAAAACAAGAAATCGCATCATATGACCCCTTTAAAAACAACATATTATGTACATGCAATGACTTAGTCTTACATGAATGGCAAATTTAACTGTCCACACACAAATCGCAATAGCAGTGATGCACAAACTACTAAATTACTAATTGAATTTAAATCTGAACATTTTTAGGATTTTGAACAGTTAGCAACACATTTTATAAAATTTTCTTCAGAAGTATTTAATATTCTGCTCTATTTTTATGTTACTAATTGTCACGTGTCAGTTCTGTTGTTTTGGTAAGCCCCTGATTAGCTCACACTTCTCTTCCTTTGATTACTCCCTGCAAGTATATATTACAGTTTCTTTAGTTTTTGGTCTTGAGTTGATGTTATGATGATGTTTTATCCTTTGTACAGCCCTTAAAGGAACAGTGTGAAAATAAATAAAAAGCAAAAATATATTGTAGAAACAGATTATATAATAAAAGAACTGCACGGTCATCATCACACACTGTTCCTCACTGACCATCATGATGAACCTCCACTCAGCAGCACAGAGAGACTGACACCAAACTCACTCTGACTGTACACAAATACAAATAGTGAGTTTTTAAGTCCATATATTCATAGGTAAATTATGCTCTCATTATCTTGAAAACAAAGCTTCATGTCTTAAAAGTCTGTACACAGTCAGCATTATTTCTCTGAATAAGATATTATATAGCCTATTTTGATATATGATATATTCATGATATATTGATTTCCTGATTGAGCAACACCTATTTCAGACTCTTCAAGACTGAGCAAATTCTATGGCATTTTACTGAATTACAGTTTCCATTGGACTAAAATGTGTTGTATGTAATTATTAATTTAACCAATGTTTAAATCATTAAGTGCTTCAAATTGCATATTGTTAACAAAATCATTTTTGAAACATTTGCAGTTATCCTACTGTACTAATAAAAACAATATTACAACACAATATAATTACATAAGCACAGTGAATAACTGTACACAGTGCATACATTACAAAGCATACATATTTATTCAGATTTCAGAATGAACACTTTGACATTTGTAATACATATTTTGAGATGTCTCGTTCAAATATTCGCTACTATAATAATATGAAGGTAATTTTTTAATAAGCAGGGGAATTACCAACATTAAGCAAACATTTACAGGCTTAGGACATCTGCATTGTAAGAATGTATAGTGAGACTTCAGATAGACAAATTCTGACTCATTAGGTGACGTTTTTCTTTTTTTTTCTTATCATGATTTCCTAATGTGTGGGAATACAGGGCAAAGCAAGCGGTGCGGTGGTTTCACTGTTTGTGACGTCACGAGCAAGTACAGGACAAAAAGTGAACAACATGCTTTTCTGCTCTGTGTATTGTTGTTGTGATCTTTGATTTGTGTTTTTGATGTAAACTTGTATATTAATGTTATTAGTTTCTACTTTTTTGGCCAGGTCACTCTTGTAAAAGAGATTGTAATCTCAATGAGTTTTTAACCTGGTTAAATAAAGAATGAATGAATCAGTAAAAAAAAAAAAGAGATTTATATTCATTTAAAAGGAAGGATTATTGCTCATGTCTGGTGTTTGTAAACTTATTAAGTACATTCTATGGTGGCCGAGAGAGCTCAACACACTCCAAATGAAAAAAAACACAAGCAAATAGAAAAAAACACATGATATTAAGAAAACATCTTAATTTGACAACACGCACTGCAAATACAACACAAACAATAAAGAAACGTGCTGCAAAAGCAGAAATGCACTGCTAATAGGCACAGACATCAGAAATGTTTAAGGAACCGCAGAGTGACTAACACGGCTGGGACATGCTGATCAATGTTTGCTCTGAAAGGTGAGATTTATTTTAACATCTTGTGGCTGACTTACTTTTACAACTTGCTTTATAAAAATTAACCACAGCCTTAAAATTAATTAATTTTGGTAATCAAAACGCCAAAAAAAAAGGTTAATTTTTGTTTTGTTGGGGTAATTTTGTTGTGGGCTGTGCTACTTGCGTGTTTCTTTCTTTGTTTGTGTTGTGAGGAATTGCAGTGTGTTTTGTATTTGGTTGTGTTGTGAGGATTTGCAGTGTGTTTCTTTATTTGTTTGTGTTGTGAGGATTTGCAGTGTGTTTTGTATTTGGTTGTGTTGGGAGTATTTGCAGCACATGTGCTGTCTGTCAGATGATGAAGATGTTTTCTTCATTTGCTGGAGCTTTTTCTGTTTGCATGTGTTTTCTGAAGTTGCAGCTCTCTCGACCACCGTAACATTCTAATGCCCTTTAGAAAAATATTAACAGTGAACCATCAGTTAATGATATTTTGATATTTAATATTATGATATTATTAAGTTGAAGATACTGTAATCCATTAATGATGGGTTGTAGCTGAATGGTGAACAATCTGAACTCAACACAATTATGTTTATACAAAGTAACTGAACGTCAGAAAATGACAGGTTTTTGTTCTCTCAGATTTCTAAGGCTACACAATAGAAAAGATTTGTAAAAGCATCTGGAAAAAAGTCAAGCACCTTTTGAAAAGGTCATGAAAGCAAAGCATTTTTCTCTGTCAAAGATTGCAATTGTATATTTTAATACAGAATGTAACAAAACACTGTAAGATTGCAACTGAAACTTATATAGTAAGATTGCTAAAACGTTAAAAGCTTTAGAAGGATTTAAAGCAGTGTGTGTGATTTGAGTTATACAGTTCCTGCCTGTTTTCCTGGATCCTCCTCCACATCATCATAGTCTGTTATTGGAAAACAAGAGCAAATTCATGTATCAATACATACATTACAATGCATTATAATAAACACTAGCAACACTAAAAACAAAAACAAAAAAAACACTAAAATATACTAGCAGTAAATTTAAATGAGCTTTCATAGCCACAGAAATTGATAATATTAAACAAAGGTTTTATTAACGTACCAAACATGTCACTCATATATTCTCCGACATTCTTCACGTCATCATACTCCTCCTGAACACCCTCTGATATAAATGTGGCTATTATTAATTACATGAACAAATAGACTATATCGGGGGTGTCCAATACTGCACCTGGAGGGACACAATCCTGCAGAATTTAGTTCTGACCCCAATTAAACACACCTGAACCAGATAATCAAGGTCTTTAGGGTTGGGACAAGATGGAGCTGAACTCTGTGGGATACTGCGCCCTTCAGGAACAGGTTTGGACACCGCCGGAATACATACTTTATATCGCACAATAATTTGAAGAAAAATAAGAAATAAAAAAACCCTGTTCCAATCTAGAAGGGTGTAAATTGAAACCCACACCTGCTTTATCATTGGAGAACTGTCTTATAATAACGACATCATCATAGTTTTCTGGTAAGTCATCTACAACAACAACAAGAAAAAAAAGAAGAAAATTGAAATGCATGTATCAATTAAAATACATATATATATATATTAAAACAGACATATATTTCTAGTGTTAAAACGTAGAAATAATGATAAGAACTAAACCTGTAGCATGATGTCTCAGTCCAGCAGTGATTACATCATCATAGTTCTCTGGTGTGATTGGTTGCTTTTCTAAATGAGTTAAAAACAAAGAGAGAAGAGACTTTAGTCAGGGCAGCACCATAGTGATTTTTTGACAGGAATGAAAACGAGGTTGTGAGGGACAGAAGTACAAAATGTTCAATGGATTGTACTGTTGTTTAATAACATGCCAACTGTTCAACTGACGAAACATCTTTACAAAAACCTTTCAGTAAACAAAAACTTTTTGAAAATGTGATCTAGGTCCTTTGTACAGCAGTTCATGCCACTGTTAAGACTGTAAGTCTGTCCCTCACAATCTCATTTTCATCCGCATAAAATATTCCATCTACCTTGACTAAGGTCTATAAACAGAAACAGATTTACTTCGCAAAAGGGTAAAAGAAGTGAAACCCATCAGCTGAAGTTACTGACCTGTCGGGCCTTTAGTGGTGGAGAAATCATTCTGGTATTCAGGTGTGACTCCTTTTGCAGATTTTGCTTTAATAAAAAATATAAAAATGTATGTATGAAAGAAAGAAAACCATATCTAAATAATGTGCTGAATGGTGTATATAATTTTCTGCTTTTCTAACTTTTTAAGTGAATTTTAATAAATGACATATGCTTTACACAACATACATAGGCTAATGTATGTAGCGGGTAACATTACTATACTTAAGTCCTCTAACCTGAAAGAAGCTCATCAGCATCTTCATACCCAGAATTCTGTTCTTCAGAAAGTACACTTCCTGTTATGGAGTAGAACCATCAGATATATTCACAATTGTAAATTTGCCAAAACCCCCACTTCCTTTGGATCATTCAACACTTAACACAATATAATTTCAAATAACACAAAAGGTCCCACAAATCAATGTAATTTATTCCACTCGTCCCTCTGAGAGTGATTATCCTGTTGATCTCCACAAATTCCACACTATGACACTTACTCACCCCTCTGAGTGAAGAGACTGTGTCTATTTTTGTGCTGAATCTCCTCATAAACGGCCTCAGTCGTCATCTTGCGTCTCCTCTTAGAGAGAGCTGTGAGTGTAGACAGACAAACCTGCTGTCAGTTCACAACACATGACTGATCACACACTGAATAAGACACAATATGACAGTCTCTGGATCTCTCCTACCTCTCCTCATCACTCTGTTCTGCTGAATCAGTATAAGCAGTGGCACTAAGAGCAGTAAGAGCACAACTCCCAGTACAATCACAAGCACTGGGGGGACGGAGAGAGACGCTGCTGGAGGAGTTTGTGGAGGAGAGACTGATGTTGAGCGCACTGGAGGAGAAGCTGATGTTGTTGTGGCAGGAGTAGTGGACACTGACACATCTGTAAAATCTGTTGAAACAGACACAAACACATTCAAAGCTATGAATGCTCTGAATGTACCAATATTACACATTTTAATATGGTCTAAAAATAAATATTAGTTTTGCTGTGACCTGCACAGGTGAGTCCAGCGTGCTCTTTGTGGGAGCAGTCAGTGTGGTTTTTCAGGGAGAGAGGACAGTCCCACAGGTGAATCTCATTCCCTCTGCACTCGACTCTGTTCAGCCACACAACACCTTCACCAGAACCAAAGACTGAATTCCCATCAGCCCTCAGTGCTGCTCCACAACCCAGCTGCCTGCAGACCACCTGAGCATCGCTGATGTCCCACTGATCATCACAGACTGAGCCCCACACAGCGTTATGATACACCTCCAGCCTCCCAGAGCACCGGCCCTCCCCTCCACTCAGTCTGAGAGGAACATGATCTAAAACTCACAAAAAAATAGATACATTAATTGCCAGCAGAATACTGTCAGAACAGCAGCGTCTGCACAGGAGTATGTGTGTGATCATTTGTATATCCCAAGATGAAATCATTGGTTTCTCATATTAGAACACCATTATCTTATGTCCCTGTTGAAAAAAACAGCATAATGGTTTAAGCTGGTTTAAGCTGGTCCTGAGCTGGTTTAAGCTGGTCATGTGCTGGTCTAAGCTGGTCCTAAGCAACTAGCTCCTGCTCAGGACCAGCTCATAACCAGCTTTTAACCAGCTCATGACAATCTAAGGGCCAGCTTAAACCAGTTGCCATGCTTCAAAACATACCTAACCACATATGCTGTTTTTTTCAACAGGGGTTGCATTCAACATTCATGATTTTCATGATTGTTTCCATTAAATTAACTTACCTGAACATGGTCTCTGATGGGGAGATGTGGAGCATGTCAGAGAGCTTCGAGGAGACTCATGGATCTCCTGTTCTGTAACAACAATTAAATATTATAAAAACATTTTTTTATTAAATTATCTTCTCAAAGCATTAATACTGAAGGATAACTCTTATATTGTTTACTGTTGGAAAAATCTGTTTTACCTGAGCAGATGATTTTGGCCACTTCATCTTCACCACAGTCATTCTGTCCCCAGGGTGAAGATGGACACTGCCATAAAGTGGAATCATGTGGTCGACATGTTACTTTATCCAGCCAGTTAGGAGCTGATTTCAGTCTTGCTGTAGAATCAGACAAAACACCAGATCTTCCACAGTTCAGCTCTTGACAGATCAGACTCACTGTGTCTCTGTCCATCTTGTTGTAGCACACATTACCCCAGGATCCATTGTAGAAAACCTCCACATTCCCTTCACAACCCTCAGTTAACCTGATCTCTTTAAACTCTACATGGAAAAAAAAAAAAACATTTTAAAATCACAAAACTGGAAACATGTGAACACAGACACATGAATGTTGAAATGTGTAAAACCGTATATTTAATTTCAATGTAAACAATCTAGCAGCACGTTTACCTGAGCACACGACTCCTACATCCTCCTTGTGATTACAGTCATGTGTTCCCCAGCCTGGAGAAGAGCAGCTCCACAGGGACGTCTCATTCCCCTCACACTCCACCTCATCCAGCCATATGGGTCCAGAACCAGGACCAAACCAGGCTGGTACCTGCTGGTTACTGAGGGCCACTCCACACTGCAGCTGTCTGCACACCACATGGGCATCTTTAATATCCCAGGAGTCATCACACACTGTCCCCCATGAGCCGCTGTGAAAAACCTCCAGCCTCCCTGCACAGTCTCCCCCAGAACCCACCAGCCTGATGAACCCACGACCTGATATTCAGAGAAAGAAAAACACATTATTGACCACAAACAACTGCAGAATCTGTCCAGATGTTGTTCTTCTCACCAAGGCAGGTGATTGACAGCTGTTGTGTGGAGCTGCAGTTGAGAGTTTGTGGAGAGCTGCAGTTCCCCAGATGAGCTTCACTCCCAGAGCACTGGAAGCCCGTCACACACTCATGACTGTGTTCAGGACTGGATGAAGAGGAGCCGTAGAAGTTCACCACAGAGCCACAGCCCAGCTGTCTGCAGACCACAGAGGATTCAGTGAGACTCCAGGAGTCCAGCAGAACTCTCCTCCAGACCTGATGGATGAAAACTTCCAGCTCTCCCTCACACTGTCTCTCTCCAGACAACCGCACCAGACCATCATGAAGAGCCAGAGAGGAATCTGAGGAGAAGATCCGATGTTTTTGTAAAATACTGCAAGTTTGAGAATAAAACATTTTATATATTAAAAAATCAATACTAAAATAATTGACAAAAACATTAATATTTCAGACTGAAATAATTAAAATACATGAGACAAAATATTATATTTCTACTACTGAGTCTTTGAGCATCATAATATCAGTCAATCTTACACTATATTGACTCACTAGTGCAGATGACTCCAACATCTCGTCTATGAGAACATTCAGCTCGACTCCATGAAGAGATGGAACATTCTGAGAGTTTTGTTTCATTCCCGTCACAATCAAACACATCAGCCCAGATTTCACCACTTCCCTCTTCAAACCAGTCTGATCCCACAACAGACACAGCAATCCCACAATTCAGCTGTCTACAGAGGACACTGGCAGCTCTCATATCCCAGCATGCATCACACACTGTGCCCCACTCATTGAGGAACTGAAGCTCCACTCTTCCAGAACAAGAGTCTGAACCATTTACCAGCCTGAGATCTGTGTAACCTGAGCAAAGTAGAGAGAGTTCAGAAACGATGCATAAAACTTTCTTCCTTTAGGCTGTCACTAGATTTATCACATTACTTCTTAAATTTTAGACATGACCAATCAAAAACAAATGAAAAGACACTGAATATTGATACTTAACCAGAGCAGATCAGTCCCACAATGTTGTCACTGCTGCAGTTGTGTTTGTGTGATGATGATATTGAACAGAATGAAATATGAGACTCATTTCCTCTGCACTGAATCTCTTGTGTCCACATCTGAGCGTCTCCTTTGTCAAAAGCAGCTGCTCCCAGCACCTGTACAGGAGCCCCACAGTCCAGCTCTCTACACACAACCTCTGCATCCTGCTGGTCAAAGGCAGCGTCACACACTGACATCCACGTCTGATCATGAAGGATCTCTAACCTCCCAGAGCAAAAATGAGACCCATCAGCGAGTCTGGAGCGCTTATGACCTGTGTATATTGCATAATAGTGAACATTAGGTGAGCTGGTTTTGTTAAATGAGTTCTAGATGTGGCAAAATTTACATTCCATTACATTTTTAACTCTCAGTAAAGTATTTCTTACATTTACACATTTGTAAAGGTTTACTGTAGTACATTATGAAGGGGGTTTTTAAAGTGAATTGCCCAAAATGAAAATTGTACTCATCTCTTCTCCTTCATATCTCTGCCTAGGCTGCTTCTTTTTCATAAATAAATAAATAAATAAAACTAAGTTTTGGACACTTTTCCTTAATGTTAAAAAGTGGCAGACTCAAATACTGTTGTGTTCTTATTATTAATTATTTTGGTGTTACTGTCTATTCATCTTTATCCTTATTAGCTCATTATGACTGGGTGAATGTGTTGTTGATGTATGAATGTGCCTACTGTCAGAAAGTTGCAGAAGTTCAGAATGAGCATGTTTTCGCTTTCACTTTCAAAGGTATGCGTTTAATATTTGTTTAATGGCATCTTTTTTTATAGCTTACAGCGAGTAGGCCTATCACTGATACCAATACTACTTATGTCTCTTTGTTGGAAAATGTTCTTTTTTCCTAATATTCAACCACTGACTGAAGCCATTCAACATTACAGTATAATTGAGAGCTATCAATATAACATTGTTTAGGCTTTATTACAGTATAATTGAGAGCTATCAATATAACATTGTTTAGGCTTTATAACAACTTCTAATTTACATCAACTTAAAACAATCTTCACATAAACTCATTATAATAAATACCATATTTACCTGTGCCCCTCAGCAAGTAGGGAATATATAGAAATTGAAGAAAGTTATCAAACACTAAATCGTTTTTCTTTTGTTCTTTGATTAACAGACATCACTGCAGCTGGTTTATTGACATCTCATCTGACCGCAGTTATTTCTTTGTGAAAATGCAGTAAAATAATCATGGCACATTTACATTATTTTTTTAAGTTGCCTAATTCTTAAGTGATACTTATAAGAATAAGATACTTGCTTAAACTGAACATGTATAACACATACTTGCATATATATATATATATATATATATATAGCCATAATTCATTGTGGCACTCTCACACACATACATTCTCCTTACACATACATACATTTCTTTTTAGATAGTTTTGTTTGTTTCACACATATACATTCTCCATTCACATACACATATTCCTACTCTATCTCACACACATACAGTCTCCACTCTCATACATACATTTCTGCTTTCACAGCGCTGGTGCACATACATTTTCCTTACACATACATACTGTACATTTCTATTCTCTCACACTCATCCGTTCTCCTTTCACATACATACTGTACATTTCTATTCTCTCACACAGTCATACGTTCTCCTTTCACACACATACATTCTCCATTCACATACATACATTTCTAACTTTTTTTGGTATCCATTACTTCCTGTTTAAGCAGGAAGTCACTCTCAGACCAGGAATTACACGTGCAAGACTTGCTCAGCTCATCCTAACACAACTATAGTTATGCTATTCAAAGTCATCCTGTTTTCTTTTCAAGTACATTTTTTTTATTTACCTTAATTTTAAAATATCGTTATGTAACCCACTTGTTCTACAGATCTGTGCACAACGGATGCACTGATCAGGATTTTTCGTGACCAACTCCATTTGGCGAATTTTTTTTTATTTATTTTTTTACATTTAAAATGGGCCGATTCCCATACTCGTTGCCTATTTTTTTTATTTTCATTTATTAATTGTTTATTTTGCTCTGTTACTGGTCAAACTAACCTTAAGCAAACAAACAAAAATATCTGCAACACGAAGCAACTGCACAAACTAAAACATTAGATGAGCTGAATATTTTATTATTACTCTTTATTATTAGTGTTTTATTACCTTAATTATATTTATGTCTGCACTATGTCTGTACTTTCTGTACTGAAGCTCCTGACAGGAAGTAATGGATACCACGACAAAATCCTTGTGTGTGGAAACACACTTGGCAATAAAGCTCTTTCTGATTCTGATGAAAAGACAAATTCGATTTATGACAGCAGAAATGTATGTATGAGGTGGCGCTTATAGAACAGCAATAGCAATATAGCGTTTCCACTGCTGTACACAGCTCCAGAATGAATTATGCGCTTATAAACACTTATTTAATACTGCATACTTTACAGAGGTAAGAGGAAAATAAAATGTCATCAAAACTTTTTTGAAGACAGTTCTCCTCAGAAATACATTCATAATAACACCCACCCCAATTCAATATTTGTAGTTTTCTTCCAGTATTTCGAGCATCTCAAACAATGAATTGGTTCTCTGGTACAGTATTTTAATCTGCTTGCGCGACTATTCTCTCCTCTTCGTGTCCGTCTTCAGTGCATCTTTGTAATATCATGATGATCACTACGTTTGTGTTACCGAATGGTGTCCTGTCAGGAATAACCTTCCCGCACTGTATATAGGCCATTTTTGATTACTGTCACACGGTGTCTCCACAGGACGCACCGCGCTGCAACAGTCTAGTAGTCTGCACCGGACGCGACAAAGCGACCATTGCAAATCATTTGAACTTTGTGTCAGTACGTCATGAATAGAATGATGCATCAGTTTTACTGTCGGGATTTGTCATGTTGCACCAGCGCTGCATCCCGTGTAGACAGCATCATTATAATAGGTTCTATATTGTATTTTTTCGCATCACGCCGGGTCGCTTGCGTCCGGTGTAGACACGTGTCAGTTTAAATGCCGGAGATGCATTGTTGCCAGATATTGCTAAGAAAAACAAACAAAACTACCTAAAAAGAAATAAACCGCAATGAGTCCAAATCTTGAGTAATAGAAATAATGTAAAAATATCACTGACCCTAACCTGATTCTGCCACCTCCCACTTTATTCACTTCCTAAATTGTTACACAGTGGAAAAAATCCATAGACGCTTATAGTACGTGTCTCTGGCAACACGGCCGAGGCTGCGCCTAACCTGCCTTTCGTTTCCACTATACTCTCTCACACATACATATATTCTTCTCTTACATATACATATTTTCTTTAGACATACATGCATTTTCTTCTTACACACATTTATTTTTTATAATATTAAATGTATACTTTGAATACATTTGCATAAGAGCAAAATGTATAAATGTGTGCGTAAAATATATGAATATAAGAGGTAAATATATGAATGTGAGCGTTAAAATATGTGACTATGAGAGCAAAAATGTATGAATGTGAAAGGAGAATGTAAGTGTGTGTGAGAATAGAAATGTATGAATGTGAAAGGAGAATGTAAGTGTGTGAAAGTAGAAATATATGTATGTGAAAAGAGAATATAAGTGTGTGTGAGAATAGAAATGTATGAATGTGAAAGGAGAATGTAAGTGTGTGAAAGTAGAAATATATGTATGTGAAAAGAGAATATAAGTGTGTGTGAGAATAGAAATGTATGCATGTGAAAGGAGAATGTAAGTGTGTGAAAGTAGAAATATATGTATGTGAAAAGAGAATACAAGTGTGTGTGAGAATAGAAATGTATGCATGTGAAAGGAGAATGTAAGTGTGTGAAAGTAGAAATATATGTATGTGAAAAGAGAATACAATGAGAATAGAAATGTATGCATGTGAAAGGAGAATGTAAGTGTGTGAAAGTAGAAATATATGTATGTGAAAAGAGAATACAAGTGTGTGTGAGAATAGAAATGTATGCATGTGAAAGGAGAATGTAAGTGTGTGAAAGTAGAAATATATGTATGTGAAAAGAGAATATAAGTGTGTGTGAGAATAGAAATGTATGCATGTGAAAAGAGAATATAAGTGTGTGAGAATAGCAGAGGTGGAAAGAGTACGAAAATATTTTACTCAAGTAAAAGTACCATTACCTTAATGAAATTTTACTTAAGTACAAGTAAAAGTACCAGTCTAAAAATCTACTCAAGTAAAAGTAAAAAGTAGCTCATTTCAAATTTACTCAGAGTAAAAATTACTTAGTTACTTTTTAACAGTGGGAGGGACGCAAAAATGTGATAGACCAAGGGTGTCAAACTCAGTTCCTGGAGGGCCACAGCCCTACACAGTATAGATATAACCCTAATTAAACACTGGATCAGCTGTGTTTAATTAGGGTTATATCTATACTAATCTAATCATTTAGGCTTATTTGAAAACTACATCGTATGTGAGTTGGAGCAGGGTTGGAACTAAACTCTGCAGGGCTGCGGGCCTCCAGGATCTGAGTTTGACACCTCCTGGGATAGGCCTATAAATCTCAAACTAGTTGTTTTTAATTAAAGAATAATAAGAATCAGCAAATTAAATCAATATCAACAAAATTCATCTTTATGCAGAGGAAACACAGAAGCTTAGAATAATAAGACATTTGGGCTGTTACCAGGCAAATTAAATCAATAAAAAAAAAAAAATCAACTTTAAATGTGAAATTAAAAAATTCATCTTTGCAATGAATCATTTAAACAGAGGAAACACAGAAGCTTCTGTGTTTGGGGTTAATCTAGAGCAAAAACAGGAAGTGACATTTAGATGTAATATATATATATATATATATATATATATATATATATATATATATTATATATATATACAACCCCAAATATTTACAAATAAAAAAGAAAGTAGTGACACTGTTTAATGCAGGACATGAATGTAAATATACATCCATTTAACCTGCAGTAACTAGTAATGAGGTAAATTGGTTAAATAAAATGCAGAAATAATGTTTACAAAAGCAGCATGATAAGACATAAAATGTTGAATACTCAAAGAAAGATAGGAAGAGATTTGGATATTTAAAATTATATTAAAAAAAAAAAATCAAAAGATATTTTAAATGTGAAATTAAACCCGCCAGCAGTAGTACCACAATACGTGTCACCAAGTGCCAAAAGGAAGCCCTGTTAACTTCTCTGGGCTAAGTGAGTCATTGCGACAGGTATTTTTTGGGAGGAATGACGCCGTGTGCTCCGGACCGAATCATTACCAGCAACAAGTAAACAGTTGATTCATTCAGGAATGAAACATCGTCATGTTGCTCAGACATCTTTTCCAGACGCAAAACCGCAAAACCACATTCTGCTGTGGCGGAGGAAGAGGGTGTGTTTAGGATTAATTTTGTGAAGCGCAAAATGCGACAACGAAGACCCCGTCGAAATAGAGACAAAATTACACCAAAAACAGGCAATATGGTGTCTAAAAGGCAAGTCTGTTAATTAACTCCATGAAATATTTTTGTTTATTGAACTGAAATCACTACTTTCTTTTTTTATTTGTAAAAAATTTGGGGTTGTAAATATATAATAAAAAAAATATATATATGTAATGCTGATTTTTGGAGAAAAACGGCACTCTTCGTGTGATATTGATTTACTATATGATATGATATAAAAATACATTTTCTGCCCCTATATCTTCAATTTTGTGATCATTTTAAATGCATTTTAACAGACTGAATCACGCAGTGAAAGAACGCATTCTAAATGCGCGCACACTAGTCTAATGTGCTAGACTTCACACACGGTAGGAGTGTTTTGTTTGGTTTTATCTTTACTTTCTTACATAATCAAGACAAAATGATCAGAAAGTGTGGGATGCACTGAGATTTAATTTTATTCACCTGAGCAGATGACTCCAGCATCATGATTATGAGTGCAGCCGTGTTTATTCCATCCTGCTGACCCACAGTTCTTCAGTGTAGACTCTGTTCCTGTACATATTAAAACACTCATCCAGATTGGTCCTGATCCTTGACCAAAATGAGCACGACCCAGAGCATCTACAGGTTCTCCACAGTCCAGCTCTCTACACACCACTGCAGCATCAGACATATCCCAGTCATCACCACACACTGTTCCCCACTGACCTCTATGAAGAACCTCCACTGTACCAGCACAAGGACTGTTACCATTTACCAGTCTCACATTCATTACATCTATGAGAGAGGGAAATAGAGAGAAAGACAGAGACAAAAATCAATCAATCAATCAATCTAAAAAGATGTCTTTATATTTAAAAGTGGCATAACTACTGGTAACTTTAGGTAGTTGCACTGGGGCCCTGTAGGTTCTGTGAACAAAAACAAAACTATTTTATCTTCTTAGAAGACTTGAAACACAGAGCATGAATAATATTCTACATTTAAGGACTACATTTAAGGTCAATTCGTGGAGCTTGAAGCAAAATATCTGAATAAAATTACTGATTTAAAAAAAACTACAGTATATGTTTAGTAGTGCTTGCCCATGCAAAACCTGCCAGAACTTGGGTTAAATATTTATTAATGTATCCAAAATGTAGGGATAGTACCATTTAAGGAGAGACAAAGACATTCAGAACAAACAGAATTACAGTGTTGTATTTTCATTAATTTTAGTTTGTTCTTGTAAGCTGTGGGTGTGTTGAGGGCCCTACCAAATTTTTATACACTGGGGTGGATATGATCCTAGTTATGCTACTAATTGCTCTCATATTTAGACTTGTCAGTCTGAATTCAGTCGGACTTGTAACCGAAGGTCGTGGGTTCGAGTCTCAGGTCCGGCAGGAATTGTCGTGGGAGTGAATAACCAGCGCTCTCTCCACCTTCAATACCACGACTGAGGTGAGAACCTTGAGCAAGGCACTGAACTCCCAACTGCTCCCGGGCGCCACAGCATTGGCTGCCCACTGCTCCGGGTGTGTGTTCACAGTGTGTATGTGTGTTCACTGCTGTGTGTGTGCACTTCGATGGGTTAAATGCAGAGCACAAATTCTGAGTATGGGTCACCATACTTGGCCACACGTCACTTCACTTTCACTTACCAGCACACAGAAGTTCCTGGTCATCATGGGAGCAGTTGTGTTTGTGTGGTGATGTTGGACAGAGGTGAATCTGAGATTCATTTCCTCTACACCGAATCTCTTGTGTCCACATCTGAGCGTCTCCTTTGTCAAAAGCAGCTGCTCCCAGCACCTGTACAGGAGCCCCACAGTCCAGCTCTCTACACACAACCTCTGCATCCTGCTGGTCAAAGACAGCATCACACACTGACATCCACATCTGATCATGAAGTATCTCTAACCTCCCAGAGCAGCGAGAACCTCCAACCAGCCTGACTCCTGCGGTAGTGAGAGAAAATAAACTTAAAGTTCACCCAGAAATGAAAATTCTGCCATTAATTACTCACCCTCATGTCGTTCCAAACCCGTAAGACCTTCATTCATCATCGGAACACGAATTAAGATATTTTGGATGAAATCTGAGTAGTAAGGACATCAGTAAAACAGTCCATGTGACATCAGTGGTTCAACAATAATTTTAGAAAGCAGCGAGAATACTTTTTGTGCGCAAAGACTTTATTCAACAGTTCTTCTCCTCAAAATCACATCTTCCGCCATTATCAAGAGTTACGGGTTTGGAACGACATGAGGGTGAGTAATTAATGACAGAATTTTCATTTTTGGGTGAACTATCTCTTTAAGTAAAGTTAGATGTTATCATTGTTATCATAGACTTCTACCGCATTTATTTAACCAAATTTATTTAAAATAAGAAAGGCAAAACTTTATAATAACTTTGGCAATAACATTTACAAACATTATTACAGTATAACATTCAATAATGATGACAGATCGTTATTTTATGTGCATTCAAATTGTTATTGAACTTTGAAACGTATATTTTGTTTTTTGAATGTACATGAACTACTGATACATACTAAACATTACAAAATGTTTGTTATGGTGTGGATAAGAAGTTGTTATAGGTGGTCCATCATTAGTCTAAGCCAGGGTTCCTCAAATCTTTCCCTGGAGGTCCAATCTGCTGCAGAGTTTAGCTCCAACCCTGATCAAACTCATCTACCTGTGATTTTTCTAATGATCTTGAAGACTCTGATTAGCATGCTCAGGTGTGTTTGATTAGGGTTAGAGCTAAACTCTGCAGGAATGGTCCAGATTTGAGGATCCCTGGTCTAAGCCTTAGATGACACAGACAAACACTGAAGGTTCACTTAATGCCTTATTTGGAAGAAAAACAGGCAAACACTTGTGATGCTGAGCAAAAGCAAACACTTGACTGCAAGCTCATTTCTGATTGGCTGGCTTTAACTTGCAGGTGTCAGACTGCTGTAAGAAATAATAGTCTGCCCCGACCCAGATTCCACTCCACAAAATGTATGATCATGTTCATTTTCCAAAATGGCTTAATTTTTATAGAGAAGATGAAAGTCAACAGTTATGTTGTTTCTGCACCATATGGGATGATCACATCCTGAGCAAATAGTGACCAATTGTAGAATGGGAAAGGGTGTGGGACACTGAGAACCATCTCAGACAATGGGGTCTCGAAACTTCATTAACATACCATACAGACTACAGCTGTTACAACAGGAGCAACTTCTTTTACATTAAGGGTAGTAAACTGTAACTGTATAAAAGGTTTGAGCTCAGGATGTTCAGGGTTCATTCCGACTCTGTTGAACCCAAGGTACTACAGGTATTTTGTCACTGCTATGCTGCAATAAACATATTCATCGAGATCTTCAACGTCCTCATCACTTTTTTTTAATGCCCAAGTCAGGAAATAAAGTGTTTATAATGTACTGGGCTGGTACAATAAAAACTTCTGAGAAAGATCATTGCATTATTTGGATTTACATTTACATTTTACATTTATACATATAGCCAAAGCCACTTACTGTACAGATGCATTCAAGATTAACATTTTATCACTTCATGCATTACCTGAGAATTGAACCCATGACCTGGGTGTTTTGCTAACACCTGGTGTTAAAAAATATAAAACTTTGGAACTAAAATATAAGGTATGTGGATAAACAGTGATGTAATTGGTTAAATTTTAGAACAGCTCACCTGAGCAGATGACTCCTGCATCTCTATCATGATTACAGTCATAATCAAACAACTGAACTGAACCACAGTTCTTCAGTGTAGTCTCTGATCCAGTACACATCATACGATTTGTCCAGATTGGTCCTGATCCTGGTCCAAAATAAGCATCACCCACAGCAATCTACAGGTTCTCCACAGTCCAGCTCTCTACACACCACTGCAGCATCAGGCATATCCCAGCCAAGATCACACACTGTTCCCCACTGACCTCTATGATGAACCTCCACTCGACCAGCACAGCGACTGTGACCACCAACCAACCTCACATTCACACTGTCTGTTTATTGAATACAGAAAACAAGAGAAGTAGTACTTATGAACAAAGCGAAGAGTCAGAGGATTTGACATAAGATCTTAGTGAAGTATAAAACATCTGCTCAAACCTGCACAAACCAGTCCAACATCACTGTAATGTGAACAGTTGTATTTGTGTGGCAGAGATGTTGGACAGAGGTGAATCTGAGACTCATTTCCTCTGCACTGAATCACTTGTGTCCACATCTGAGTGTCTCCTTTGCCAAAAGCAGCTGCTCCCAGCACCTGTACAGGAGCCCCACAGTCCAGCTCTCTACACACAACCTCTGCATCCTGCTGGTCAAAGACAGCGTCACACACTGACATCCACGTCTGATCATGAAGTATCTCTAACCTCCCAGAGCAGCGAGAACCTCCAATCAGCCTGACACCTAAAAAACACAATGAGTATGAATTAACCTTTCAGAACAAAACATACAATACTTTTTTTTTTTTTTTTTACAAAATGAAGTTTTGAGTTTACCTGAGCAGATGACTCCTGCACTCTTGCTCTGACACACACCTTGAAAACCCCATATGACAGATCCACACTTTTTCAGTGTGGACTCAGATCCAGCACACATTGCATTATTCATCCAGACTGGTCCTGATCCGAGTCCAACTTGAGCATCACCCAGAGCATCTACAGGTTCTCCACAGTCCAGCTCTCTACACACCACTGCAGCATCAGCCAAATCCCAACCATTATCACACACTGTTCCCCACTGACCTCTATGATGAACCTCCACTGTCCCACTGCAGGGACTGTTTCCATTAACCAACCGCACATTTATTATTTCTGTGTACAGAAAGGGAAAAAAAATTAGAAGAGATCTATCAAAATTAAATTAATCTTTCCTGTTGAAACGGTCAACACAAACCTGTACAAAACAGTCCAACATTATTTTTGTAAGAGCAGTTGTGTTTGGGTGTGAATTTGAAAGATGTTTTACACATATTAATCTGAGATTCATTTCCTCTGCACTGAATCTCTTGTGTCCACATCTGAGCGTCTCCTTTGTCAAAAGCAGCTACTCCCAGCACCTGTACAGGAGCCCCACAGTCCAGCTCTCTACACACAACCTCTGCATCCTGCTGGTCAAAGACAGCATCACACACTGACATCCACGTCTGATCATGAAGGATCTCTAACCTCCCAGAGCAGCGAGAACCTCCAACCAGCCTGACTTCTGAAAGAACATAAATAATTATAGTTCTGTCAGGACCACTATTGTCAAAATGACACTTAGCATACAGTTTGGGTTGGCGGTATGGTCCTATTCTGGGTAAAAACTCCCTGCTCATCCATGCAGCCTGTCATGAATGAGCAGGGAGAGCAGCAATAACGGGTTAACAGAACAGAACCAAATGTAGCAGATATCATTAATGCTCTTAATGACATAGTGTAAACATTATTCAAGATAAAAGAAGTCTGATTCAGGAAACAAGGAATATCAGAAAGCCAAGTCTTGTGACAAGAGGAGGAGTTGGGGATGGAGGAGGGTAATTTGCTCCTGATCAATTGATAAAGCTGCTGAATAATACTGAATAGACCTTATATAGGAGTGCTGTGATAGGCGTCGTATTCCTATAGGTAGACGTGGATCAGCTGAGAGTCAGCTGATGCAAGCTTGACTCATGTGACCTGCCAGAACTATTGCTGCATTCACGCCATGTCCTAATTACTGTGATTTCAAGATGACAGCACTTGACATTCTACTTGAAGCTGTTCACACCCTTGAAGTCAGACTTGGAACTTTCACACTATCAATGCCTAAACATAGCACCTAATGAATCTGTGGTGGTCAGGTGGTATAAGTCTTAGCTCTCAGAAAACTCCCAGTTCACAAGTTGTAATTAGGAGTTCTACGAGGACATGAATGGTTTTTACAAGTTGGTAATCACAGTAATGACAATATGGTGTGACGCACATTAACGTTACCCTTGATTTTTTTGTTTTTGCAACAAAACATTATTTAGGCTATGTATAAAAACTGCTTTAACAGACCCTTCAAACCTTGAAATCAGTAAATATCATTGGATTTGAAAATGGCATTACTAATTTTATACATGTGAACAAGCAAAGGAAAAAGGTAGAGGAAACATCTTAACACAGAACTTGTAGACGGTTAAGGCTAGGCTAGTAGGGATACAACTGCGGTTACTGAGCATGCGCACATAAATATAGTGTCATTTTTGTCACACTGTATAACAATTACACATTGTACACATTAATAAAACACAATCTAACAGGTAGAAAATAAAATGTATTGTTAGTTTCCGGTCATAGCTGTATCCCTTTTAGCCACAACCCTTGTAGACCTTGTGTAGCCCTGCCCCTTTTCAGCACTGCACTCCTTGTCTTCTGTCTTCCAGTTCCAGTTTCCACAGAGTGAATGTAAGGTCGTATGAATTTTCATCTTCCCAGTCTACTGATGTTTGCACTTCAACCATTAAAATACACATAATAACTTTCGTTAACACTAAATTAAGTAAATCCACTCCACCAGCTAATTACTCCAACAATGTTGCTATAGAGCTACCGCAAAAACAGAAGTTCAAAGACAAAATTGTAGCTACAGATGGTTGCGCACTTGTTTCTCTGACGCATAATGGGAAACAGACATTTCGCTTCTTGACTCGCCTATAAAACTACTAATGGCAAATGAAGTCAGAAGTAAACTTTATTTGTATACACCTATTCAGGGTCGTCGCTAGTGGGATAAAAGGTGGTGACGATTATAGGGGCCCACAGCTGTCGGGGGGCCCCCGGTGATTTCAACCGACTGCCCAAGCCTAGCATGGAAAACGCTCAGGACAGTTGACGGGCCACTGCTGCACATCGTCACGAAAGCTTATCATGTGCACGTGCTTTTATGCCTTGCCAGTTTAAACATTTAAGAGATTGTAAATCATTCACGTGCACGATGCAAAAGAACTCAACTGAGTACTCGTGGTGTGCTGTGCTCGGTGCGCACAGAGAGCCTGCGTCTCAGCGTGCAAACACCGAATTGAGTTACAGTTGAGTGGGGGCTGGAGGGGTCCCTGACCTCCCGCGTTTTTACAGCTTTGCTCATTATTTAGGGATGCAGTGGCCAATCAGAGGTGTTCAGATTGATTCAGACTGAAACTCCCGAAGTCCCTCCTCATAAGCAACAAAGTGCAGATATACATATGTTGTAAGACCCTATCTGGGATTAACCAACGCAAGGCTGCAGGTCCTGACAACATACCTGGCTGTGTTCTGAGAGACTGTGCTGCACAGCTGACAGATGTGCTTACAGATATCTTCAACACCTCGCTGAGCCAGGCAGTCGTCCCCACATGTCTCAAATCCACAACAATCATACCGGTACCAAAGAAATCACCTGTGTCCTGTCTAAATGACTACCGTCCCATAGCACTGACTCCAATCATGATGAAGTGCTTTGAGAGGTTAGTCATGCACAACATCAAAAACAGCCTCCCCAACACACTCGACCCGCTCCAGTTTGCATACCGTCCAAAAAGCTCTACGCTCTCTGCAATTTCCTCCACCCTCCATCTGGCTCTTACCCACCTAGAAAATAAATACTCCTATGTTAGAATGCTGTTCATCGACTTCAGCTCAGCATTCAACACAATAATCCCACAACAGCTCACAAATAAACTAAACCTGCTGAGCCTTAACAATTCCCTTTGTAATTGGATCCTGGACTTTCTAACCGGAAGACCTCAGTCAGTCCGTGTCGGCCACAACACCTCGAGCACTACCACACTGAGCACAGGTGCCCCACAAGGCTGTGTGCTCAGCCCGCTGCTCTTCACACTGCTGACCCACGACTGCACTGCCAAGTTCAGCTCCAACCACATCATCAAGTTCGCTGATGACACAACTGTGGTAGGTCTCATCAGCAACAATGATGAAACGCACTACAGAGAGGAAGTGGCACAGCTGGCTGAATGGTGTGGCACTAACAATCTGTCCCTCAATGTGGAGAAGACAAAGGAGGTTGTGATGGACTTCAGGAGAAACTCCGTTGACCACCCCCCACTGACCATCGACAGCTCGACTGTGGAGAGAGTCAGCAGCACTAAATTTCTGGGGGTGCACATTACAGAGGATCTCACCTGGACCACCAACACCATGTCACTCTCCAAAAAGGCACAACAGCGCCTACACTTTATCCGCCGGCTGAAAAGAGCAAGTCTCCCTACACCCATCCTCACCACATTCTACAGGGGCACCATTGAGAGTGTGCTGACCAGATGCATCACTGTCTGGTACGGGAACTGCAGTGCTGCTGACCGCAAGACCCTCCAGCGGACAGTGAACACAGCTGCAAAGATCATCAGTGCCCCCCTCCCCTCCATCCTGGACATTTTCCTTACACGATGCTCCAGCAAAACCAACAGCATCTTGAAGGACTCCACCCATCCCTCCCACAGTCTCTTCCAGCTCCTACCATCAGGAAGACGGTACCGGAGCATCAGAGCCCGCTCCGCCAGACTGCTCAACAGCTTTTTCCCCCCAGGCTGTGAGAGCCCTGAACTCAAATCATCCCGCCCCCCTCTGAAACCCCATGCAAACCCCCTACCTCCTGCCCTGAAACTGCAATTCTGAAACAAAACCGTCAATGTGAGAACCCCATGTTCCAACCATGGGCACTACAAATCAACTGTTCCAGCTAACTATGTTTCTCTTTGCCACCACCTTTAGTTTGGGGTATATTTATATATAGTATACTTAGTTAAAATCAGTAGGTTAGTTTGTGTATAGGTTTATAGTGTTTTTACTTCATTGTTGTATGTCTGTATTTATGTAGCACCGTGGTCCTGCGAGGCACGACATTTCGTTCCACTGTATGTCCCCACATGTAGCGGAATGGCAATAAAGCTCAACTTGACTTGACTTGACTTAACTTGAAGAGATTTTATCATACAGTGTATGGACAGCTTCACTGATTATAAGAGAAGTTATGAGTGCTTAAACAGCTGCTAGACTGACTGTGATCATTTAAGAGTGTGTTCTTTCACTGCACGATTCAGTCTAACAAAATTAATTTAGAATTCTTCCAAAATTCAAGATCTGGGGGCAGAAAATATATTTATACAATTTCAGATAGTTAGCCAATATCGCAAGAAGAGTGCCGTTTTTTTTCGCAAAAATCACAAATGTGACCCAGGACCACAAAACAAGTCGCTGGGGTATATTTTTAGCTATAGCCAAAAATACATTGTAATGGATCATGTCATGAAAAATGATCCATAAATATATTCAAAACTTAATTTTTGATCAGTAATATGCATAGCTAAGAACTTCATTTAGATCATTTTAAAGGTGATTTTCTCAGTATTAGATTCCAGATTTTCAAATAGTTATATATCAGCCAAATATTGTCCTATCCTAACAAACCATACACCAATGGAAAGCCTATTTATTCAGCTTTCAGATGATATAGAAATCTCAATTTTGAAAAAATTTGGGTCACAAATGTGATATTGAATACAACAATTCAATAAACGAGAAGTTAATATTAAGAGACTTACGTTTTGGACAACATATTGGCTATTTTTGCTCTATTTCGCCAACAAAAATCATTCCAAACAGCCACAGCACTGTTTTGCGTCTCTGAACCAACACGACAGTGTTTTGTTCCTGAATGAATCAACCGTTTAAATGATTTGGTTCAATCGCAATTATTAACTCAACTCACTTATTAAGAGAGACTTGCTGCCACCATACGGGCGGTTTTAATTTTACATTTAATATAAATATAAATATATATATAAATATAAATATAAATATATAAATAATTTTAAATATTTAGCGTTTTAGGATGAAAATATCAAAACACGATTTATGCATTTTTAATTGCAGGTTAAATGCATTCATGTTCTGCACTAAACAGTGTGTAAATACATCGAAATGCCACTTCGGATGCAGCTTCTGTGTTTCCTCTGCATTGCAAAGATGAATTTAGTTGATAATGATTTTATTTGTTTGCTAACAGCCCCAAATGTCTTATTATTCTAATTGACTTTATTGATTAAACATAAGAATTTGACGCAAATGTTAATGCACACTTCTAGAAAAAAAATGGCTTTAAGGTAAAAATGCCCACAAGGGTAAAAATCTCTTTAAACTTGTTGGAAAAGATTAATTTCTGTCACTGCTATGAACCACACAGAATATGAAGATTATCAAAAACTTTAGGAGTCAGCGGTCTACGCTCACTGCCCATTACCGAATTACTTTGTAGTTTTAACAAGAATTAATTTATATTTAATTCATACAGTGAAGACTATGCAATGATATTTTACATTTGATTATTCGGTTTCTATACCCGGACACCTACAAACTTGAAAAAACTTAAACATTATTTAATTTTTATATTTGTTCTATTTATTTGTGCTATTTTCTCGATTTCAAACAGGGCCCATGGGTACGACCAGCACTGGGGCCCCTTAAACCGGAGTTACGGCCCTGCACATCTTATCAGCTCAAGCAAATGCTTTAAATCCCACTGACTGGCCAGGTGATGATTCGATACATACCGCAATATAGGGCTGTCAAAGTGGATGAAAAACTAAATTCCATTTTTTTAATATTACTAATATTCTAATTAGATACAAATTTAAAAGAATTTCAGAGGGAAAAGGCCTGAGGCCACAAGAGAGCACAATGAGCAAATTGTTCAAAGCAATTAAATAACATGACTGTCTTTAAAAAACAAACAAACATGTATTATGTATTTAGGCATATTAAGAGCCAAAGCGCCGAACATGAGATGTTTTAAAAACATGCAGTGAAACAGAAAGAAAACGGAAATTAATTATATGTGTGATGTATTTGTACATCAAATGTTGCAATAATATTGTTAAATGTGTTAAGAATATTTTCTATTTGAAGCAATCTTTGTCATCCCACTTTAGAAAACATTATTTCAAAAGTGGGACAGACTAATGTGGGACAGTCAAGGTTTTTCAATTGATAAAATGTGCATTAAGAAAGATAAATGGCATTTTTTGTTACATTTCTGTGCTTATAATGCAGCAATATTATTTATTTTAAGATCTACAATTCAAAACTTAGAGACTAGAGGACAATGGGATCCTGGACCATGATGAGTCCACGGCTGACAAGGACTGCTTATTTTTGTTATGAAGTGTTTTTACCATTACAATTTGCTTGACACATGCTTTTGAACATATGTTCCATATTCTTACCATGTGCAGAGTATAGAAGTTTAAATACATTCCATGTTCTAAAGTATAGATCTTTTCTAATCTTTTATGAAATTATTTAACTATCTTTGTTAATTCCAATTTTACATTTTTGACTTTATAACATGGTTGTTATTATTGTTGCTACCAGAAATGAGTAATTTTTTAAACAAATTATTTTAAATGGTATGATTTCTGTGTTACTGCATATACTGTAGATATATTTAACATTTCACATGTGAACATTTAGGCTACTATAGTTTATTTAGACAAACTGATAAAGACAGCAAACACACTGTAGGCTTACTACATTAACTAACCAAACAGGGTATGCACATTTAATCAGGAGTGTAAAAATGTGAAGTTTTCTTTGTAAAAATTAATTATTTCTCAAGGCACTACAGAAGCTACATCTCAACCAGCATATATCATGAATATGTGCAGAACTGTAACTGTTGGTTAATGCTGCACAAATGTGGCATAAATGTGTTTACACAGGAATAGGATATTTGATGTTTTAAACATTAAATTATGAAATGCAAAAAAAGAAAGAATTTATTCATTTGTGTTCACTATACACTACCTATCACACATTTGAAATTTGTGACAGAAGTTTGCCTCGGGTACTGAAAGTGTTTTCCTTTTTATGCCATACATTTACTATCTTTGTGCACATTGTGCGCATCAGTCTAAAATGTTGTAAAATATTGCATTGAGTACTTTGAATGTTCATAGTTTAGATATTATATGAATAGCAAAACTCGGGTGTAGACACAAGTGTGCAAATGTTACCTGAGCAGATGACTCCAGCATCTTTAGCATGATCACAGTAACTTCGGTCCCATCCTGAGGATCCACAGTCCTTCAGTGTGGATTCTGAACCAACACATCTGACAAAACCCATCCAGACTGGTCCTGATCCTGGTCCAAAGTGTGCATTAGTGAGAGCGTCTACCGGTTCTCCACAGTCCAGCTCTCTACACACCACTGCAGCATCAGCCAAATCCCAGGCAATATCACACACTCTTCCCCACTGACCTCTATGAAGAACCTCCACTGTACCAGCACAGCGACTGTGACCACCAACCAACCTCACATTCACACGGTCTAATATTTTAAAAAAAGAAAATAAGCGAGAAAGATATGCATATTGTGAAATAATAAATGATAGTGTTGCCATCTGAAACACTACATTATAATCAAACATTTTAAATTTAAAAAAATATTCCGACCACTTCAGATAATTGCTGAAAGTAACATTGCTTTACCTCTCTCTTTTTTTTAAACTTGTGTACTTACTGGCTGTGATGAATATTACAACTGCAGACAGTAAAATGAGTGTCAGGCATCTTCCCATCATCCTCAGCATGATTAACTCAACACCCAGAACAAGCTTCTCTGAACTGATGATACAGAAGTACAGGCATCCTCTTAATGAGAGGGAAAGAGACCCAACACCCTCCAATCACACTCGCTATTACCTTATTAGACACAACAGAGGAAATCATCAAACAACTTCACTGACAAATCAGAGAAGGCATTTATGATGTTTCCCATATATATCAAAACCGTCAGTGCTGATGAACTCCTCCTCCCCACACATCAAGACACCTGACTGAGGGAAGACATGCACGCACGCACGCACGCACGCACACACACACACACACACACATATATTTGACTTACAGGAGACAGGAAACTCTCCAGTTTATTTACAGCATCAAAGCCAAATACCTGCAGAGACGAGATAAAAGCACCGATAACTAACTGTGGATGTCCAAAACACTGTGTATTAGTGTACACATGTCAGAATGACATAAACCCAACAACAAAACTGTAAAATGACAACATAAAAACCATAATTTCCATTCTGCGATGATCATGTTGTTCACTTTGTGTCCAGCAGAGAGTCAGTGTGTTACTGTACATTCCTGCTAAACCACCACTTCCAGAATAGTGTAGCAACATACTAAAATTGTACATTTGAACAAAGAAATAATAATCGAATCTCTGTGTATTTTATGCTTGAGAAAAAGTCTGGTTTTGATAGTATCAGTGGTGTCTCACACATTAAATAAAGATGAATGAGAAAATAATTTATGACATAACCTAAATAAAACTTCAAATAAACCCTCCACTAAACATTACATAGAAAACAAAACTGTGGTTGGTTTGTATGTCAGTCAGATAGTCTCTTCTTATCTGCATGTTAGTGGTTCTTGTCCAGAATATTTTAAAATGTGAACTTTTTCCACGTGTAGTCAAAGTTTGGTCTGCATGAGACTAGATGCAGTCTTAAAAAAGTGCCAACACTTTCCACACTTACATAAGTGATTTTTCTTGTAGCACTGTAGTAGTAATACACTACAATTGTAATGCACTCCTGTGTAGGATTATGAATCTATAAACATACCAGCTTGTATCAGTGATCCCTTCTTTTGGAGTGGCATCATCAGTTCTCAGATGTGTCATCTACACCAAAAAAAAAACAATCTGTTAAATATACTTACAAACACACAAAGAATTTAAGATTTCTTTAAAATATAACATTTTACCAACACATTATGTACAGTATATTTTGGTGTTTAAAAAAGGTCAGAATACAACCAAGCAACATTACAAGATTTAATTAAAGGACAAATCTGTGCAAACAACAGTCAGTTAAACATTGGCTAAACATCATCAGACTGATAGATATAAGTAAAAAAAGTTTTGAGACATTTGTTCCTGTTTTGTACACTTTGTCATAATATACTTCTGTCAATCGAATAAAAAAATCACATATTTTTCTAAAATTAATCGCATTTAATTGCATATTAATATAATACATTTATTGTTAAAATTTCACACTGAATCTCCAAATTAATGTAACAACATAAAGATGATATATTTTAAATATGAGTTTAATAAGGCTAAATATGAGTTAAATATGAGTTTTTACTGAGTAGCCTATTGTTAAAAAAGACCAGTATCATACCAATATTGCTACACTGATGTCTATAGAATGCATTTCCCCTCAATTTTAGCCATTAATTATAGTCATTCAACATTATAGTATAATTGAAAACTATTATTTTTAACATTTAAAAGGTTTTGAAGTGAACTTAAACAAAATAAAACTTCACACAAACTATAAATTGTATACACAAACTATAGGCTGAACTGAATATAAATGAATATTCAAGCAACAGAAGTTAATAAGTGAAGAGTAGTGAGTGATTTCTCTTTTTCTTTGATTTACATCAATGACACACTGCAGCAGGTTTTACTTTAAAAGCAGGTCTTTTTTAATAAAAAAATCTGACGAGTTCATGTTAATTATAAAATCAAGGCTATACTTTTTTAAAGATTTATTTTAATTAGGCTACTGTTATTCAGAAGAATATTTTAGCAATGCTTGTCAGGTACACAGTATATATTAGTACATATAATATATTAGTAGGTCATTAAAAAAAAGATAATAAAGTATATCTATAACCATACACACAGTTCATCATATAGGATACTGGACCAAGTTTGCAGCTGCTTGTGTTTAATACTGCAATACCGATCTATTCATTTGGGTGGCAGTAAAGCACTGAGATGCTAAACTTGTGGAGTAGGCCTATACTGAATTGTTCAATTAATAATTGAACTGAATAATTTGGAGTTCACTCAGCAAAACTGTAAAGAGATATTAACATCGAGACAACAAAATAAACTGTCGATGAAGTGAATACTTACATATCGCTTGTCAGCAATGAAGAAGCTCTTAAAATGTTGTGTGCAGCTTTGAATGACTCGTTACTGCAGGTAAGGACCATTTCCAACCGAAAGAATATTAAAAGTAGAAGGACATTACCATGGTTTCATTTAGGACTACATCGCTTGTGTATAGATGAAATTGCAGTGAAGTCACACAACAGGTAACTGCGCTTGTTTCAGAGAGTCCTGCGCGCGGGTGAACCACAACTGACTTTAACACGGGTGGAGAGTCCTGTGCGCGGGTGAACCACAACTGACTTTAACTAACGGGTGGAATTCGTGTTCTGTCATTTAACGGGTCGGGTGTTCTGTCGGATAACGGTTCGTCGGTCGTCGTGTTCTGTCAGATAACGGGTCGGGTGTTCTGTCGGATAACGGGTCGGGTGGTCGGCTCGTGTTCTGTCAGATAACGGGTCGGGTGTTCTGTCGGATAACGGGTCGGGTGTTCTGTCGGGGTCGGGTGTTCTGTCAGATAACGGGTCGGTCGGATTCTGTCTGGATAACGGATAACGGTCGGGTGTTCTGTCAGATAACGGGTCGGGTGTTCTGTCGGATAACGGGTCGGGTGTTCTGTCGGATAACGGGTCGGGTGTTCGGGTGTCGTCAGATAACGGGTCGGGTGTTCTGTCAGATAACGGGTCGGCTCGTGTTCTGTCAGATAACGGGTCGGGTGTTCTGTCGGATAACGGGTCGGGTGTTCTGTCAGTTACCGCGGGTGCAGGTTTATCAAACAGGACCCGTGCAGGACTCTGGCTTGTTTTATATTGATGAATATGACATGAGCTGCACTGGGGTTCTGATGGTCTGTTGTTAAGCATTTTTCAGTCATAATATATTGTAAAAGTTATTATAAAGTGATTCATATGGATGATAGTGATGAAATATGTCTTTTAAACATGTTAGCCTACATGTTGTTGAATAACACATAACTCAACACAGCCTGATAAATGGTGCATATATATATAAAAAAGTAATAAGCCCAGCAGACAAGCGATATGCATACAGTATTTACTGGATAAAAACATACCTTATCACATAAGATAACAGTAATAATAATAATATCATAATTATTATCATTACTATTATTATTATTATGTTAGGCCTATATTATAAGTTAGTCTACTTATTTTTTATTTATTTTTATTTATTTTCAACATTTAATTCAGTACTTGCTGCAGCAATGCTGAGGGCTGTTAAAGCACTGATGGTCATTTGCTATTATGTTTAGGATGTCTTCAACTATGTGTTTCTGCTTTATAAGTATAAGATCTTAAGTTTGGTTTGTGTAATGTCTTAAATACACACACAAAAAAAAGTCTGAAAAGTTCTCTTTTTATTGATACTAACAAGGTCAAAAACAATACAAATCTCACAAAGGTTTAACACAAAAAAAGGGGTAGAAAAATCTGAGAATAAACATATCAATAACATTATCACTCAAACTTTGTTCAGATTTTTTGATCTGAGGCAGTGGATGTGATCATTAAGCCAAATGTCCCCTTTCTTTGTTTTCCTCCTCCACATCATCATAATCTGTTATTAAATACAATAAATATTCAGTCAGGTCAAATGTTGTTTTTGGATGAATCTTTAAAATAAAGATGTTAATATAATGAGAACAAAAGGGTTATAATAGCTTACCCAACAGGTTTCTCACATCTTCACTCATCACATCATCATACTCCTCCTGAACTCCCTCTGATCAACATGAAAACATGTCATTTCAGTTCATAAAACAATTTATCTCATTTGAAGGATCCCTTTTCCCTTCAGTGAACTGATTACACAGAACACGTCTGAGGCCTAGTCCACACGTACACGGTTATTTGTATAAACAGCTTTTCCTCAGTTTAAAAAAAAATCTTGTCCACATGAAAACGCTAAAACATGCTATGAAGCGCTCTCAAGAGCATGTCAAACCAACAGATGTCAATATAACCCTAACCGTAAAAAAAACATGTTGGTCAATCAGAAGCCTGAAAAAAAAGCATGCACTCCGATTCACCGGCTACACGACAACACTGCAACCGGAGTATCTGAACATCTTCACCCTGGCAGGAGTTTTTAAAAAGGTTTCAGTGATCTGATATTGTGTTTGTGTGTGAACGAATGCCCAAACCACATAGAAAAAGCTGGGGTTTTGAAAATACCCATGTTCACGGACAGGGCCTGATATTTGTTACATGTTTCCTTGTGTGTTTTCTGACTGTCTGCTGTGTGCCTTGTTTGTCTCCATAGTTAACCTCATTAGTTGCCATAGCCCTCATTTGACCACCCATCTGTTTGTTAGTTCCCATATAAATAGCCATTGTGTTTCTCTTGTGTTTTGTCAGCTGTTGAATGTATTGCTTGTTTTGTCTGTGTTTCACTTCCTTGTATTTGTTGTTTTCCTGTTTGTTCTCTTGTTTACTTCTATTAAACTCCTGCAATTAGATCCTGATCTCAGCCAGCTTTCTCCATCACATTACACTCATGTAAACATGCGAAGGGTGATTTAAAAAAAAAAAGTAGTTCTGTGCTTCTCACCTGTTACACCTTGAGATCTCGGTCTATTAATGATGACATCATCATAATTCTCTGGTGCGTCCACTACACATAAAAATATGATTCAAAATTAAATGTAAGCCAAAAAAAACATTAAGACAGTAATTTAAAGTATTATCTGTAACAACCTTGATTTTAGAGGAACATTTTTTAAAAGTTGCTAAAAAGTAAAAAACCTTTTTTGATGTCAGAGTTCAATCCGCTCGTCATGACATCATCATAGCTCTCAGGTGTGTCTTCTACAAATTCACACATTCATTACATTCAGAACAAATCTGAAATATCTATCTTCAACATACTGTAATATTTTATTTTAAAAGTATATTCTATGCTGTAGTAGAGTAAGAGAGAGACACCTGTCTCACGATCTGCTTTCAGTCCATCAGTGATGACATCATCATAGTATCCCGGAGTGATTTCCTTCAGAATCTCTTCTGCATCAACACACAATATGTTTGGATACAAAAGCCAAAATATGTTCTTGTTGCAAATCATGAGACTGAAAATGTATTGAACATTTGGTAATGAATCATGTGATCAATTAAAAAGGTCACTGCCATTGGTGACATCATCATAATATGCAGTCTTGAACTCTTTTGCTAAAAAAGGAGAGCAGACTGTTAATATATAAGTAAACAGCAGTATTTGAATAGTATATTAAGTCATTAATCAAATATGTAACAGAATTTATTTAGGTGAATTCTTTAAAAAAGATTTGAGTGGAATGTGGATTGAATATGTGCTTCATCTCTCTAACTTGAGAGAAGCTCATCAGCATCTTCATACCCAGAATGCAGTTCTTCAGAGATGAGACTCTCTGTTAAAGGAGAGCAGAACAGTCAGAAACATGTTCATCATTACAAACAGACTGAATACTCATTTCCTCTGGATCATAAAGATGATAACACAGCACAAATATTAATTATCCACATTTAAAAGCATTATAGGCAGAAATCCCTTTTTTTTGTTGAGCCTATTAACAAACACACAAGTATCCTCACATGAACCCATTCCTCACTGCCTTCCAGAAATATACACACACACCTAAAAAAATATGAACACCTCCTTATGACAATCTAAAAATACACACACACTCTCTCTCTCTCTCTCTCTCACACACACATAAACATGCACCTGCAGCTCTGTGGTTTTCTGTCAGGAATTCTGTGGTTTGAAGCAGGAGGTTTAACAGGACTAATAATAGATGATCATCAACTGTCTGACAGACTCTTATTAATGGTATTAAATGAGATTGATGGCTCATGTCTCACCCCTCTGAGTGAAGTGATTGTGTCTGTGCTGAATCTCCTCATAAACGGCCTCAGTCGTCGTCCTGTGTCTCCTCTTAGAGAGAGCTGTGAGTGTAGACAGACAAACCTGCTGTCAGTTCACAACACATGACTGATCACACACTGAATAAGACACAATATGACAGTCTCTGGATCTCTCCTACCTCTCCTCATCACTCTGTTCTGCTGAATCAGTATAAGCAGTGGCACTAAGAGCAGTAAGAGCACAACTCCCAGAACAATCACAAGCACTGGGGGGACGGAGAGAGACGCTGCTGGAGGAGTTTGTGGAGGAGAGACTGATGTTGAGCGCACTGGACTGGGACTGGAGAAGCTGATGTTGTTGTGGCAGGAGAGTGGACAGTGTAGACATCATGATAAATGTCAAAACAGACACAAACACATTTAAAATCATGATTGTCTTAAACAGGGGGCACTACACAATTGCCAGCTTTGCATACCGCTACTGCTGTTGGTTATCATAGCAGTCGTGTAGTTATTATTTTGACCAAAAGAGGGAGCTGCAAATACCCTTTTGCAGCCTCCATGTGCCCTTAATGCACACTTCTGCTGAGCTTGCAGTGAGGGTGTGTTCAAATACTTGTGGTCTTGCCCAGTTGAGAGTATGTGCACACAATAAGAAGTAAGTGCGCAAGACTATCTACGTTTTTAAAAATGTCAAATCTAAGTCCCCAAAACCAACTGTGTCCTGTTCCAAAGCGGTATTTGAGGCTAAGCATATCCCATCATGCCTCATGTTCAGGAACTCTTGCCGAAATCATGAAATGGAGGAAAACATTTCAATGAAAGTTTAAATAATTAGATATTACATATAATTTGGTAGCAAAACATAAAGTGTTGTACATTTTATTGGAGCAAAGATGAGTATGTGTATAATGTACATAATTTACAACTGTTCACTACTGCTTAATTAGAAGCACTCAATTACTAAATTGTGTCATCTGTTATAGGTTTATTTAAGTTTATTTTAAAATGCAAAGTATTGAAAATCAAAATAAAGCTCTGTAAACATTAGCATATTTATAACAGTGTGTCCATTGGGTAAAAAAAGTTCTACACACACTTGTAGTCTCCGCACCCACTTGAACACTTGGGGAAAATACAGGAAATACATCAGCAGACAAGTAGTCAAGTGCAAAGGCTGCCAGTGTTGGTATTTGGACAGTCCCTGAGACAAGCTCCACAGACTGCTACCTGGCAGTCAAAGCAGCATTATGTCACGAAAGTGTGGACCCGAGGGTTTAGGTGCCACTCAGCATCTTATTGTAAAGAAATTTCCACATAAGCAACCATTTCTTTCTGAATATATATACACATACTGTAGTAACATTATATAATAAGAAACTAGTTTGAGATGATTTGAGCTTTGTGACATGGCACATTATCCTGCTGGAAGTAGCCATCACAAGATGGGCACACTGTGGTCATAAAGGAAAGGTCATGATCAGCCATAACACTCAGGTAGGCTGCACCATTTAAACAATGCTCAGTTGGGACTAAGGGGCCCAATGTGTGCCAGGAATACATCCCTCCACACCATTGTTCCCCATTATAAGATAAAACAACACATTTGACTTCAGGGGTTGTGCAATGTCTTAAAATACACACAAAACAATTTTCTTTTTTATTGCTATTAAGACCAAGAAATAATACAACAAAGTGTCACAAAGATGTAAGTTTTAATACAAAAAAAGCAACATAAAAACCTGAGACATGAAATAACAATAACAGTATCACTCAAACTTTTGTGTTCAGATTTATTGAACCGAGGCAGTGGATGTGATCTTTGAGCTAAATGAGCTCTTCTGTGTTTGACTCCTCCTCCTCCTCCACATCATCATAATCTGTTATAAAATACAAAATCTTAAATCATGTCAAATACTGTAATTGGATAAATATTTTAAGTCTAAAAACCAAAAACTAAAAAAAAATTACAAGTATTAAAATATAAATAATGTTAATATAATGAGAACAAAAGGGTTACAGTAACTTACCCAGCAGGTTTCTCACATCTTCACTGACACTCATCACGTCATCATATTCCTCCTGAACTCTCTCTGATCAAGAATTACATGAAAACATCTCATATCAGTTTATAAACACTTTATTTCATTTGAAGGATCCTTTTTCATTGACTTGATTGTCTGATACTCATGTAAACATGCAAAGGTTTATAAAAATGTAGTTCTGTGTCTCACCTGTTACACCTTGAGAGATCGGTCTATTAATGATGACATCATCATAATTCTCTGGTGCATCCACTACACATAAATTTATTAAATGAGTCAAAATTAAATATAGCCAAAAAAAAAACATTTAAAAAAACTGTAATTTAAAATATTATCTCGATTTTACAGTAATATTATTTTAAAAAGTTAACAAAATAGTAGACACCTTTTCTGATGTCAGAGTTCAGTCCGCTCGTCATGACATCATCATATCTCTCAGGTGTTTCTTCTACAAATTCACACATTCATTACATTCAGAACAAATCTGAAATATCTATTTTCAACATACTGTAATGTTTTCATTTAAAAGTCTATTCTATGCTGTAGTAGAGTAAGAGAGAGACACCTGTCTCACGATCTGCTTTCAGTCCATCAGTGATGACATCATCATAGTATCCCGGAGTGATTTCCTTCAGAATCTCTTCTGCATCAACACACAATATGTTTGGATACAAAACCAAAATATGTTCTTGTTGCAAATCATGAGACTGAATATTGTATTAATCATTTGGTAATGAATGATCAATTAAAAAGGTCACTGACCTTTTAGGCCACTGCCATTGGTGACATCATCATAATATGCAGTCTTGAACTCTTTTGCTAAAAAAGGAGAGCAAACTGTTAATATATAAGTAAATAGCAGTATTTGAATAGAATTGAGTCATTAATCAAATATGTAATAAAATTTGTTCATTTATTTATTTTTTATTTAGGTGAATTCATTAAAAATATTTTTTATTGTTTTCAGTGGAATGTGGATTGAATATGCCCTTCATCTCTCTAACCTGAGAGAAGCTCATCAGCATCTTCATACCCAGAATGCAGTTCTTCAGAGATGAGACTCCCTGTTAAAGGAGAGCAGAACAGCAGAAACACGTTCATCGTCAGAAACATGATTCATCATTACAAACAGAGACTGACATTTCCTCACTGCTTTTCCTTAGAAGATAAACTAAACAACATAAAACACAAATAACTGTTGCAACTTAAAATACTTACACTAGTTGCAGAAATCCCTATAGGCAGAAATCCCTTTTTGTTGGACCACATGTATCCTCACATGAACCCATTCCTCACTGCCTTCCAGAAACACACACACACACACACACACACACACACACAACACACACACACACACACACACACACACACACACACACACACACAACACACACACACACACACACACACAACACACACACACACACACACACACACACACACACACACACACACACATCACACACCTGCAACTACACTTAAAAATATATGAACATCTCCTTATGACAATCTAAAAATACACACAGGAATAAAAGCTGACTGACACACACACACACACACACACACATAAACATGCACCTGCAGCTCTGTGGTTTTCTGTCAGGAACTCTGTGGTTTGAAGCAGGAGGTTTAACAGGACTAATAATACATGAACATCAACTGTCTGACAGACTCTTATTAATGGTATTAAATGAGATTGATGGCTCATGTCTCACCCCTCTGAGTGAAGTGATTGTGTCTGTGCTGAATCTCCTCATAAACGGCCTCAGTCGTCGCCCTGTGTCTCCTCTTAGAGAGAGCTGTGAGTGTAGACAGACAAACCTGCTGTCAGTTCACAACACATGACTGATCACACACTGAATAAGACACAATATGACAGTCTCTGGATCTCTCCTACCTCTCCTCATCACTCTGTTCTGCTGAATCAGTATAAGCAGTGGCACTAAGAGCAGTAAGAGCACAACTCCCAGTACAATCACAAGCACTGGGGGGACGGAGAGAGACGCTGCTGGAGGAGTTTGTGGAGGAGAGACTGATGTTGAGCGCACTGGAGGAGAAGCTGATGTTGTTGTGGCAGGAGTAGTGGACACTGATAAATCTGACAAATCTGTCAAAACAAATGCATTAAAAATCATAATTATCTTAAATACACATATATTATTAAGTCTAAAATTATTAAATGAATATAGTTTCTCAGTGTTTGCTGTGACCTGCGCAGGTGAGTCCAGCGTGCTCTTTGTGGGAGCAGTCAGTGTGGTTTTTCAGGGAGAGAGGACAGTCCCACAGGTGAATCTCATTCCCTCTGCACTCGACTCTGTTCAGCCACACAACACCTTCACCAGCACCAAAGACCAAATTCCCATCAGCCCTCAGTGCTGCTCCACAACCCAGCTGCCTGCAGACCACCTGAGCATCGCTGATGTCCCACTGATCATCACAGACTGAGCCCCATACAGCGTTATGATACACCTCCAGCCTCCCAGAGCACCGGCCCTTACCTCCACTCAGTCTGAGAGGAACATGATCTAAAACACACACATCAGCCAGCACTGAGCAGCTTCAGCACAACATTTACAACAAAACACACACTGAAACTGAAGATAGAGTTTAAAATGCTAATTTAAATGCACTAATTTTGCATGCAAATAATGTAATGCACAGATGAGGCAAATACAGGCTTAAACAACTAACTAATATTAACAAATGTATCATCAGGAAACTTACTTGAACACTGTCTCTGGTGAGGAGATGTTGAACATGACAGACGACTCCGAGGAGACTCATCACTCTCCTCCACTGAAATAAAACATACAATCAAGAGACTCTTATCACCTGCTCTGTTTAGTTTTGAAGAAAAATTAGTTTACTTACCACATAAACCTGACCATATTAAATCCAAAACCAATTAAATTACTCTTACTTGAGCAACTGATTTTGGCCACTTCATCTTCATCACAGTCATTCTGTCCCCAGGGTGAAGATGGACACTGCCATAAAGTGGAGTCATGTGGTCGGCATGTTACTTCATCCAGCCAGTTAGGAGCTGATTTCACTCTTGGTGTAGAATCAGACAAAACACCAGATCTTCCACAGTTCAGCTCTTGACAGATCAGACTCGCTGTGTCTCTGTCCATCAGGTTCCAGCACACATTACCCCAGGATCCATTGTAGAAAACCTCCACATTCCCTTCACAGCCCTCAGTTAACCTGATCTCTTTAAACTCTAGATAGAAAAGTATGACAATTAACCTCAGCTCTCATTTAATTTCAGTCTGATAGGTAGGAATGCGAATAATAAAGAATTCAACAATTCCTTCATTAACATGCAACACCATTACCAAACATTTAGTTAATCTCAATATTATTATTTTTTAAATCCAACTTCTTAATGATGTTTGCAGGCTTTTAAGAGGCAATTTTAATGTATTATTGCTAGACAAACAAATGTGAAAACATATTTCATTCATTAATACTATTGATCAAACACAATGTACATCTTTAGCATCCACCCAGTCCGTAACTACATGGATTTAAGTAATCTGGGAAACAGACTATTGGTTCAGCAGTGTTGTGCTGCAGCGCCCATGACTATATAGTACAGTATTCCTTCCACATCAGGAAATTTGACATGCAAGAACTGTTCATTCATTCATTCATTCATTCATTCGCTGAATGATGAAACTGCATCTGAATAAGAATTGCTTTTCAGTTGATTAATACTGCTGTTCATGTGCAATGCAAATACACTGGATACTGTTAACAAGTAGTCCCATATATAAGTTACTGAAATGTTATTATTGAGATCATTGTTCACTGTTTACCTGAGCACACAACTCCTACATCCTCCTTGTGATTACAGTCATGTGTTCCCCAGCCTGGAGAAGAGCAGCTCCACAGAGACGTCTCATTCCCCTCACACTCTACCTCATCCAGCCATATGGGTCCAGAACCAGGACCAAACCAGGCTGGTACCTGCTGGTTACTGAGGGCCACTCCACACTGCAGCTGTCTGCACACCACATGGGCATCTTTAATATCCCAGGAGTCATCACACACTGTCCCCCATGAGCCGCTGTGAAAAACCTCCAGCCTCCCTGCACAGTCTCCCCCAGAACCCACCAGTCTGATGGACCCGTGCCCTGATATTCAGAGAAAGAAAAACACATTATTTACCACAAACAACTGAAGAATCTGTCCAGATGTTGTTCTTCTCACCAAGGCAGGTGATTGACAGCTGTTGTGTGGAGCTGCAGTTGAGAGTTTGTGGAGAGCTGCAGTTCCCCAGATGAGCTTCACTCCCAGAGCACTGGAAGCCCGTCACACACTCATGACTGTGTTCAGGACTGGATGAAAAGGAGCCGTAGAAGTTCAGCACAGAGCCACAGCCCAGCTGTCTGCAGACCACAGAGGATTCAGTGAGACTCCAGGAGTCCAGCAGAACTCTCCTCCAGACCTGATGGATGAAAACTTCCAGCTCCCCCTCACACTGTCTCTCTCCAGACAACCGCACCAGACCGTCATGAAGAGACAGAGAGGAACCTAAGTGAAATATGTGGCGTTTTATTAAGATATTGAAAGCAATGTTTCCAACAAATTTTCAGGGGAAGTTGCTAAAGGCAGGTCAATTAGTAGCTAAAAGTGGCTTAATGTCATTGTGATGTCACTGTGTGATGACATCATTGCATACTGTAACCATGATGCAAAACTGTGTCATTGTAGAATATACAATAAGATTACTCAATTTGACTAGCCTCTCAGTGAAAAACAGGTTTTGAAATATGTTAATTTAGATTTGTTCATAAAAGTAAAATATAGGTAATATAAACACAACACAGTTTTATGGTGAGATATTTTTAGTAAATAGATATTTATTTACTAGTAAAACGACACATTCTGGACAATAATAGTTTTAAGCAATATATTTTGGTAGCTAGTTAATATACACGCTAAGTGTACTGTGTAAACAAATACATTTTCTGTATTGATTTTTCACAAGTGTTTTACCTTTTTAATTTTAAATTATGCATTGATTTTTGTTTTTAGGGCTTTTGATATTTTTAGGGTTTTGTTTTTGGGGCTTCAGGTTATGTACATTAACATAACAGATAATGTCCTGGCAGAAAGTTACCAGTACACTTTTCAGTTCTGTAGAGATTTGTTGTTGTTGTTGATCTAACTGATTAACAATTATACAGTAACAATCATCTCACCAGAGCAGATGACTCCAACATCTCGTCTATGAGAACATTCAGCTCGACTCCATGAAGAGATGGAACATTCTGAGAGTTTTGTTTCATTCCCGTCACAATCAAACACATCAGCCCAGATTTCACCACTTCCCTCTCCAAACCAGTCTGATCCCACAACAGACACAGCAATCCCACAATTCAGCTGTCTACAGAGGACACTGGCAGCTCTCATATCCCAGCATGCATCACACACTGTGCCCCATTTACTGAGATACTTATGTTCAACTCGACCAGAACAGATGTCAGGACCATTTACTAGTTTAACCTCAGGGTAACCTGGACAAACAAAAACCAAAACTGAAACCAAATATAATCAATCAATCAATCAATCAATAAAAAACCAAGAGAGCAGAACTAGTGAGTAATTCACTAGTTCTAACCTCTGTTTAATACGGTCAAAGATCTCAGATTGTGGTGTTGATCAAAGAAATTAATTCTAGTATTTAACTGTAGTCTTTACAAGGTTAAACATTTTACCAGAGCATATCAATCCTATGTCATTATCATGGGTGCAGGTTATTTTAGGTGAAGTTGACAATGGACAGCGTCGAATGTGTGATTCATTTCCTCTGCACTGAATCTCTTGTGTCCACATCTGAGCGTCTCCTTTGTCAAAAGCAGCTGCTCCCAGCACCTGTACAGGAGCCCCACAGTCCAGCTCTCTACACACAACCTCTGCATCCTGCTGGTCAAAGACAGCGTCACACACTGTGTACCGTGTGTTCTCCTGAAGTATCTCTAACCTCCCAGAACACAAGTGGGATCCATTAACAAGTGTGGGGTGACGACCTGTGTTTACATTACATGAGTAAATGATTATTAATTAAACATCTCTACTCACCTGGAACACTAGAGAAAACTGTTATTAAACTGTCATTACATTTTTGTATTTCATTATTTCATATAATCTTCACAAATTTTATCTGAAATTTTATCTTCCATCCATAATTTTATAATTTTCATTAAAATAAATATGAATGCTAAATCAGACTGTTTAAATAATATAAAATATATATTTAATGGCGGTTTTGTCCATAGTTTATAATAAGAAAATAAGGAATGAGAATGAATATATTATGAACAAAACAATTAAACAGATTGTCTGTTTAATAAGATTGACATTGACAGTTTGATGGAAGAATTTTATTGCTTGAGTGTGAATTATGAAAGAGAGTGATGAAATAACAGTCTGAGGTTTGGAGCAGTTTACCTGAACAGATGACACCAGCATCTTGACTATGATCACAGTACTGTATATATGAGCTATGTGACCGGCAGTCTTTCAGTGCAGTCTCTGATCCACTACATCTTACAACAGCCATTGAAATTGGTCCTGATCCTTGTCCAAAGTGAGTATTACTTGTTGCGTTTACAGCCGTCCCACAGTCCAGCTCTCTACACACCACTGCAGCATCATCAATATCCCACTCCACATCACACACTGTTCCCCACTGACCATCATTGTAAACCTCCACTCGACCAGCACAGGGATTATTACCATTCACCAACCTCACACTCACACTGTCTACACATGAGAGAGAGACAATCAGTGAATATACCAAACATAGTATGTAGTAAAGTGTAACATTACATGTTAATTATTTCAGCTCATATTAAAAATAGATTACCTTTTGACTCAGCATATACCTACCAGAGGTGATGAGTTTTACCATATAACACAGAAACATCAGCATCAGACAGTTCTCCATCTTCTCCTTCGGCTCGACACACACTGTTTCATCAACTCAGAGCACAGCACAAGTTTCTCGTCTGCTCCTCAAATACACTGAAGAAACTGGCTCCTGTCGGCCCCCTAAAGAGAGAGAGAGACTCACAGCTGCCAATGACACTCACTGTTACCTTATTAGACACAACAGAGGAAATCATCAAACACAATCAGTGACAAATCAGAAAGCAGCATTTTGATTTTCTCCATATATATCAATAAAGTGTCAGCGCTGATGAGCGGGACTCCTCCTCCAGCGTGAAGAGACACTTCACTGAGGACAGACTCGTGTCAGTCAGAAGTCAGTGTGGAGATAAAGTCACACTAAACTTAAAGCAGATTGATACAGAAACACTGCAGCTTATATTCAGCATCAAAACCTGAACCTGAACACAGCAGATACAAGCTCTGATCACTGACTGCTCACTTCAGACACTTACTAAAACTTAACATCATAAAAAGTGTCTCATATTTGTTATGCATTTATAAATTATAATAAACGGAACATTTTAAAGTTATTTTTTGGGACAAATGTGCATAATATTAAGTTGTTATGATGTTCTAGCACAATAAACAATATGTTAATACATTATAAATGAATTGGACTGTTTGTGTACAACAAATGGGTTATTCAGACAAGATTTGCAAATAAACATTGGTTTCTATTCCAGATATATTAATTTGGAATTATGCCAAAGATATTTGCAGCTGCATATGCGTGTTTAACACTGTGTGTAATTCATCCAGCAGATGGCAGCAAAACACTTCTTATTGTAAAGAGGAGCAGACAAGAGTCTACTGGTGAACATTTGTTTTCAGGACAGAAATCAATTTCTGTGTTTACAGATACATTATATCTACAGATCAGATTTATTTAATATAGCAATAATCATTTCACAGCACATTCATTTTACTCTTTGTCTGCTTCTATAATATACTCTAATACACAGATTGACAGAATGATATAAACTGTAGCAGTGAGTGATATTTCTTGCATTTTCATTATAATTGTTCATTAATGTATGTATTTATTGAAGAAGTCAAATGAAGTCATAAAAGAACAGGGCAAATTACAAAAAAATAAAAAAAGTTTGGATTTTACCATTAACCATTAATACCTTCTCATAGAAGAACAGAACATTCAGTTATATGTTCAGTGTCTGCTGGTCACTCAGTATTTTATTTTAAAGACATTTATTATTATCATGTGATTTAGGTTTGTGCTGTATTTAAGGGCTGAACTATGGATGTGTTCACTGTCTGATGAAGAGCTTGTAGGCTCGAAATGTCACCTGTGGTGAGAACATAAATATTTTTCTACTTTTGGAGCTGTGGTGTGCCAACTTTGCTCTCCCTGTCTGACATTGTTTGCGGTTGAGCACCCACATTGAGCTTTTGGCCTGCTGGATGGACTTGGATTGTAATCTTTGAAGACATTTATTATTAAAATGTTTCAACAATCTGTTAAAGTGCAAAACACACTACGTATTTGTAATAAGTTTGTCTAAAATTAAATGACAGAATTAACTGAATTTCAATTAAACTGATTTTGTTTTCTGTTTTAATTTTTTGTCGATATATTATATTTTGAGGGAGTTACATATATGTCCACTGTAGTGGACACCATGCATCAAACGTATAAAAAGTGAATCAATAGAACTAAATGTATGGTCTTAAAAAAACGTGTTTTAAAAATATTTACTACGTGAAAATCGTTTGAATACACATAAGAACATTCAATAACAACAAGCTGTCATGACGGCACAGAAATGTGAAGTGTAACAAACAAAACGTAAGAGTGTGTGTCTATAGGACAGGGGTGTGTGGGGCAGCGTGGTGGGCTATTCATACACATGCGAGCACAAATACAAACACACACAAGCACACACACCCTCCCAGTACACACTCGAACACAATCATGCACACATACATCTGAACTCATACAGTATACATGTTTACACTTTTATATGACCTAATAAATAAATATAGACTGTAAGCATTGAAATAAATGATAAAATCTGACTATTTAATATTTCTGTTCAATAAAACCATTAAAGTGTAAGTTCTAACAATTTTAATAAACCATACAAAACAAGGCAGAACCTATATAGGCCCATAGGCAGAATTATACTCTGTGGAGCATGACGTCCACTGTAGTGGACAGATAGCCTATATTTTCTGTCACAGAAAAAAAAAAAATTACAAGAAAAATATTGCTAAAATCTGGATGAATCCATTTCTGACATCCTAACTGATTTTTTTTTTTTTTACCTGTCTGGTTTTCTGAGAATAAAAAGTATTTAACACTTATTCCCGAGGTACATGGTGCATCCCCTTTTCCCGCCGCCATTTTGAATATATTATGCATCTCAAAAAAAAAAAAAACAATAGATAAAAACTTAAGCATGTGTAATGAAGTTTAGAAGAAAAATAATGCATATATAATAGATATATATACACTGTATCAGCAAACACAATGGAAACACAAGGGTAAATCAGTATAACAACAGGTTTATTGAAGACTGTGGCAGGAGAAGACAAGACTCCAGCAAGAAGTAGGGATGGCTGACGCGAAACTAACGTTTCGACACGGTGTCGAGATCCCGAAGCACAGATGTTTCGAAACACTGCTCCGAAGCGTGATTCGAAACACCCATGTCACGTGACTAAGGCGATTCGAAGCATCGGGGCGTGTCACAAGTGTTTCGAGACGTGGCATAGGCCTACTTGCCGAGTCTGTGTTTGATTGACAGGGTCGGAAACAAATCACACAATTGCACATCTGTCTCAACCTAACTCCCACAAAGTATAAAAGTGGAGTTAACGCATCTTCAATTCGTGGGTTTTTGTGAGAGGGGAGAGATTTTGCGATATTTATAGTGTAATTTGGTTAATTATATTTAGGCTACATTAAAAGTTATTATTAAGATATTGATAGATAGGCTATAGACATTGACAGATAATTGTCCCTTGTGAGAGGATTTGTTCAAAGGCTGGAGAAACTATGTAAAAAAAGAAGTAGGCTAAGTCCATCAACAGCAGAACAATTATTTTTTAAATAAAAATCTTTATATGTAAAAAAAAAAAAAAAAAAGACGTTGTTGGCTTGCTGTATTTTGTCTATTTTTCATGACCAAAATAACACTTATTATTTATTCACAAAGAGTTCATTCAGATGTCAGACCGATGCTTCAACACATTACAACAGAACAATAAAAACACACATTTGAATTGTTTATCATAATTTTGTGAAGATGACTGCTTCACCCAGGATTCGAACCCAAGGACACAGCATTCCAGTCTAGCACACTAACCACTCCCAATCACTTGATGGATCGATTAACACAACATACGTTATAATTCGCTGTTTCAGAGCAATACTTGAAAATGACCACTAGGTGTCACCGTAGAGACGGGTGTCGAAATGTCTCGAAGCCTTGACACATTTGCTTCGACTGCTTCAGTGTTTCACGAAGCCTCGCTCTGCCCACCACTAGCAAGAAGGGAAGTATCTTGGTAGCGGAGAGAGGTTGGTGGCTTAGCTTGGTGGATTCAAGTGTCCCTCCTTTCTTCCAGGTGGGATAGCAGGAGCAGAGGATCGTTGAAGTGCCAGAGAACGCGGAGTAGATCACTGGAGAACTTGTGGGTAAGTAACACAAAGCAACTGCGAGACCAGACACTGAGAGTGTGGAGTGAGTGTGATCTTATGGGGAGCTTGATTGGCAGCGACAGGTGAGGAAGATCCACTGATAGGTTTCAGGTGTGAGTGATTGACAAGGGAGTGCAGGTGAGTGGCATGAAGGATGCTGGGAAATCCAGTGCAGAGGCGGCTCAACTGGTGACTGTGACGCACAGTATATTATACAAATGTAATTTTGAGCAACACATGTCAGTTGAAATTAAAGTTAATCAATATAAGTACCTCTTTAAAGCAAGACAAAACAGTGATTTAAAATGTGTTAAACAAAGTGAGTTAAGTAATTTTTAGTTAAACTATTAATTTGAGTAATATTATCTGTAAATTCAAATTTAAAAAGTGTAGTTTTAAGATTTGAAGTATAATAGTGAACATTCAATACAATTAAGTACTCTTCTTTTTCACAAGAGTAGAAGAGATATAAACACATAAGTAGAGGTCGACCGATTCATCGGTTTTGCCGATTAATCGGCACCGATAGTTGATTTGCAGAACAATCGGTTATCGGCAAAAGTCCATGCCGATAGTTTTCGGTGTTTTTTTTTTTTTTTTCGTGTTGCGTCTGTTGCTGGAGTGGTTGAGAATGATCTGCTATCATTATACAGTATGAGAGCGGCCTCTAGAGGCGGAAATCACTGACAGCACATGTTGTTTGTTTTGGCATGTAACACTGCGCACTGCACAGAGCGGGAAACTTCAAACGCGCATTTAAATGCAGCCGACAGAAAATCCTGCCGCGGAACAGAGCGCCATTCACATAGTTTCCCATTAAATAACATTATAGCCTATTTGTCCCAAATCATTGTTAATGTACATAATGACTTCGCCCTAGGCTATAAATTATGTATTGTGCATTTTTCAGCAAAACGTTTGTCTTTCCGTGTCTCTAATACAGTCTGTATGCTTCATATAGAGAGCTGTAATACAGATCGCGCTTTCTCTTTCTGTTTGCTCTGTTATTTAAACACACCGAACTTCAAACTCATTTATGACACATAATTCATTCTTGAAGCAAACTTATGTCCGTTTGGTGATTAAATAAACAGTTTTAGACCGCTGCTTAAATTGAACGTGACGCGTCTGGTGTGTGTGTGTGTGTGTGTGTGTGTGATACCCGTGACTTCTCCAAGACGCAGCGCTGTGCTTTTGCACAGTGTGTCACTCACTTGCATATTTGTTTATATTTTAATTAGATAATCATGCAGTGTTCTAAAATAGCAGCAAATAAAGAGTGCACATCAGGGGCGGCACCAGAGAATGTTGAACGCAGGTGCTGAGGGGGTGCTAGATCAATGACGGGGGGAGCTGGGCAATTAATAGTAAATATGACCAAAACAGGTTGTTATTATTATTATTTTTATGAATAATAAAATCACTATATAGGCGCATTTCAAATGTTTATGAGGAATGTGGGAGTATTATCGCGCATAGCCTACTGTATGGGGGCGCGCACGCAATTATTTTTATTTATTTATTTTTTCCTGCGGAAAGAGCTTATACTCCTGTCATTTTTGGATGTGTTTTCTGTCGTATCATGCAGTCTCCGTGAATGGAGCGCGTCACAACAATGAACCAGCTCACAGACATAAGAAATAAATCTGCAGAAAGCTTTGAAAACCAATTATAATAAAAAAACAAATCTTCTCTGATTATGTAGTCCGTATAGGTGCATTTCTCTATTAAAGGCACGTCCACTGTGGAGATGTTGAGTCTGAGAAAGCACTAGTTTATTAATAAATAATGGTTAAATGGTTTTTATACTATCAACTTAATATAAACGTGCGAATAGTTGACTAGAAAAATCTTTAGTCGGGCAGGCCAACAGTACTTGGCACAAGGAACCGATCCATTTTTAAAATAAAATGCTGACGTTACGTGCCACTGCAAATCATGTTATTTCATTGCAGTATTTATGCATGTGTTTAATGAGTCAAATGTTTTTATTTTATTTAATTTTTTATGTGGGTGCTATGGGGGTGCTTTGGTTTTTCTTGGGGGTGCTGGAGCACCTGCTAGCCCCTCCCTAGCGCCGCCCATGGTGCACATACAATATCAATAACCTGTGCATGTAATTTTAATATGGCCTTTTGTAGGTATTTCAAGATGGCCATCTTTAAGCATGACTGTTGAAATGAAATGGTAATACTTAATAAGAGTCCATTTGTAACATTAACGAAAGCTGTAGAAGTATTGTTCCTTGTTAGAGTGTGTTCATTTCATTTCAACATTTACTAATAGGCTTCATTTTTAAATTTTAAAGTTTCTTCTTTTAACATTTGTAAACTATGAAATAACTTTAATAATCAATATAGTAATAAATATTAATACTAAATTTTTATTCATTTATAAAGTATAGTTCAGTACTGTTACTGCTTTTTTTAAAATAGTAAAGCTCTATTTAGTTTTCATTCAGTATCTATTTTAAAAACTATCGGTTGATTAATCGGTATAGGCCAGTGTGGTCCAACCTAGCTATCGGTATCGGTATAATCCACTATCGGTCGACCTCTACATATAAGCATACCTGCTTTAGCATCTGTCCTGTGGAGAAGGGTCTCAGGTGTGTGTATCAGTGTATCTTAACTGTCTTCAATCACAAATTTGAGTCATGGCCTCCATTTCATTTTAGCCAGTGATGAGCTGACTCAACACCAGGGCCCGTATTCATGAAAAATCTTAGTGCTAATGTTGCTCCTAGTAACAAAATTCTAAGAAAATTCTTAGAAATGTGTGTTTGGTCCTCCAAAGACTGGTCCTGAATCACTTTTAAACTAAGACTCCCATTTAGAAATGTTTAAGTTAAATTAGGAGCTCTCTGAGAGGATTCTTAGAACCTTTAAGAATACGGACCCAGATCTTTAACAGTTCAGCTCATGACAGATCAGACTCAATGTGTCATTAAAATAACCAAAATAAAACATTTTACAAACGTTCTGAAAATTATTACACATTTACCTGTAGCCTCAAAACATCAAAATAACTGCCACATCTTTGGGATGTTTCATTTATTTTTAAAACAATAAAATAGGCCACATTGCAGTGACTTAATTGAACGGCAAATTTAACACATAAATCACAATAGCGGTGATGCCCAAACAACTACATTACTAATTGAATTTAAACCTGACATTTTTTACGATTTTGAACAGTTGGCAACACATTTTATAAAAATAGCTTCAGAAGTATTTAAAGGGGTGGTTGACTGGTTTTTTTCTAGGCTTGATTGTGTTTATGGGGTGCAGTCTAGCATGTGTTCATGCTTGTTTTTTTTAAAAACGCATTATTATTCACATAATTTACCTTTATTCCACACCTCTCTGTCCCTTCTCTGACAAACGCCTCGATTTATTTCCTGGTTTTATGAAGCTCCTCCTTCAGAAATACGCGATGGGCTGAGATTGGTTAGCTGGCTCAGTGTGTTGTGATTGGCTAAACCGCCTCTACTGCAGGTCTGAACGTCCCGCCCCTCTCCTCAGCAGCATGTGCTCCGGTTGAATTGTAAACAGTGGCGTTGTCTATAATGCTTATCAATTTGAGCCCGATTGAGACCCAGAGGATATTAGTGAAGAGGATCGTGCAGAACCTGTGCAAGCACGGCTCTTAATGGTATGTTTGGTTGTTGTTGTCTCATACTTTTAAATACGCTGCTATTTGTAAGTGCTACTGCTTCTGTTAGCTTTTAATATATGGTTTTATCCTGATTAAAGCTTTAATACAGCACAGCAACCGCACGCGTGTCCATTTATAATGCTTCTCATTGCTGTGTGAAAATAAGTGTATAATTAGAACAGTTTGTTGGAGCTGATCTGACGATCTGAATGAGAGAGAGAGAGAGAGAGAGAGAGAGAGAGAGAGAGAGAGAGAGAGAGAGGTTGAACAAAGCTTTATTTTAACATTAAATCCAAAATTTTACAACACCACCATTACGGTTATTATTTTCTCTCAACAACAATTAAAATGAATTAAAAATTAAAAAACAAAACTCCATCATCAGTAACACATAAAACCTCATTAATACCCCAAATTTCTAAAAAACTCTCTACATTATTAATTAGTTTATAATATGAAAATTCAATTTTTATCCTACCTTTTACCATACACTTCAACATCATTTCTGCATCTATTGAACCAAGTTCTAATTCTTTGTTTTTCCTTGTTTTCCACATTGCAAGCTTTGCTGTACCAATTAAATAATTTAACAAACACACTTTTCCTCTATCTACCACTTTGTATTTGAGTCCCCCAATAAAAACTTCATTGGAAAACTCCTCACCAAAACCCCGAAACCAAGCATTAAGCAACCTGAAAAGACTTCCAAGTCTCGAACATCTTAAAAACAAGTGTTCTACAGTTTCTTCAACCATACAAAACCTACACTCCCCCCCAACTGCTGGATTCAGATGTGCTACATGTCTGTTTGTAGCTATGGCCCTGTGAATAATCCTCCACTGCAGATCAGCTGTCCGCTTCTCAATTGGAGGCTTATACAGGGCTCGCCACCTATCCCTCTCTAGAAAGTCTGGCTCCATTGTCTCCATCCATTTTGAAAAACTGTGCCTGCTGAGTGAGTTCATGTGAATAACTTTCACTGTAACATAGTACAATGCTTTTTTCGATGCAATGTCAAACTCTTCCAATTGCGGAGTTTTAAAAAACAGTATAGATCCATCAAGTTCTTCTTGTTCTCTACTGACAGCAGGACTTATTTTAAACCTTGGAAAATCTCCTTTCAACTGTTGTACCTTCCTCCAGCAACAAGGTTCCTGTAACTGCTTGGTAGAACAGCAAAAATGTCATCTCTCAGTTTCGAAGCAATTCTTGTTGAGCATAAACCAGACAATTCTATAAAAGTTTCCACTGAACTCCATCCACCATTATCCAGTAAATGTCCCAGTTTAGTGACTCCATTCTTTAGAGGAGTTCTCCGAATGCTTACTGATGACAAAAATCTGGTCCGAATCAGTGGATTATTAAATAAGGGTTCCTCATTAATCCAGTCCCCAGATTCATTCAAATTTCTCTCCACTTTCAAGACCTTACTCCAAGCTTGTATCATTGACTTATAGAAGAAAGTGAGATTGTCCAGTCTCAGCCCATCCATTTCCATTAAAAACAAGTGTTTATCTAGTCCAAAACCTTCAACCTTCTGCAGAAATGCACATGCCGTCTGTATCCATGATAATCATTCTTCTTGATAAAGCAGTTTCTGTACTGTTTGCAGTCTGAAAGAAACAATTCGACTCTTCACATCCCACCAGACCTTGACCTCCTTCATGTACTGGTAAGTAAAGTACTGCAGCTCGAGTCCAGTGTTCACCACTCCAGAAAAAGTCTACAATCATCCTCTGTATATTGCAAATCAGTTCACTTGGTGGTTCCAGAACAGTAACTTTATGCCACAATGTAGAAGCTGCCAGATTATTTGCCACTAAAACTCTCCCTCTGTAGGATAATTGTGGCAATAGCCATTTCCATTTAGACAATCGAGCTACCACCTTCTCCAGCACTCCCTCCCAATTCTTCTTTTTAAAACTTTCTTTTCCTAAAAAAACACCTAATACTTTTATACCCTCCCTCCCCCATGTCAAACCTCCTGGAAGTATTGGAGGTCCAGTGTCTCTCCACCGTCCAATGATAAATCCCTCACTTTTCTCCCAATTAACCTTAGCTGAGGAAGCCAACTCATATTGCCCAATGCTTGCCTTCAAAGCCATCACATCATCTTGTCCAGAAATACAAAGAGTTACATCATCGGCATAAGCAGACATGTACACTTTAAAAGTTTCCTTTACACCTGCAACTAAAAAACCAAAGATTTCTCCTTAACTTACATAACAAAGGTTCAACTGCAAGACTATATAATTGTCCAGAAAGAGGACAACCCTGTCTAATACCTCTTGTGACTGTTACTGGGGCACTTATTCCACCACCAACCTTAATCAACACTGATACATCAAAATATAACAATTTGACATATGAAATAAATTGATCACCAAATCCAAAACTCTTTAACACCTTAAAAAGATAGTCATGATCCACCCTATCGAATGCTTTTTGTTGATCTATTGACAGGATACCCAAATCAGAATCATTTATACAACCATAATCAATCACATCTCTTAAAAAAAACAAATTATCCATTATTGACCGCTTTGGTATACAATATGTTTGATCTTTATGAATCAACATGTTTAAGCAAGTTTTGAGCCTATTTGCAATAGATTTTGATAATATTTTATAATCCAAACAAAATAAAGACACGGGCCTCCAATTTTTTAAAAATCCTAAATCTCCCTTTTTGGTAACAGCGAAAGTACAGCCCTCCTACAACTAATAGGAAGTACTTCATTTTTAAAACTTTCTAATACAACTTCATAAAAATCTTCCCCTATTATTCCCCAAAAATGTTTATAAAATTCAGCTGTTAAACCATCTATTCCTGGAGAACGACCCATAGACAACTGTTGCACTGCTTCTGTTAATTCTCCATATGTAATTATATCATCCAAAGCTTTTCTTTTTCCTTGCTGTGGTAGATCTTTGAGTAAGTCCTTTGCACTATCAGGATCACATTTCTCAGCACTGTACAACAACGAAAAAAAAATCAACCGCCAACTTTCTCATTTCAACTGGATTTGCTGTTAAATTTCCATTTGGACAACGAAGATGATGCATCTGTTTATATTGAACAGTCTTTTTTTCCAAGTTAAAAAAATATGCAGTTGGGGCATCCATGTCCTTAATGGAACAAAACCTTGACCTTACAAGTGCCCCTTTCACTCGTTCTTGCAACAAAGTTCCAAGTTCTTTCCTCTTCTCATTTAAATTTGTACCATTGCTCTGTACTCCTTTGTTATTTATCAAGTCCTCTTCCAAAATCGCAATTTCTTTTTGCAAACTTTGTATAGTTCTTTTCACATTCATAAAATTATAAGCAGAAACATTTTGACAAAACACTTTAATTTGTACCTTGCCCACATCCCACCATTGACTAAGATTTTCAAAATCACTTTTTCTTTCTTTCCATTTCTCCCAAAACAACTTAAAACTATCACAAAAAACATTATCTTTTAACATTTTTTCATTAAAATGCCAATAATACTTAGGTCTTGAAGTTTGCTTCATGTTAAAATCAAACGATCAAATGATGATCAGAAAAAACCACTTGGCAATATTGATGCACTCATCACCCTATTTTCCGCCATCTTACTTAAATAAAATCTATCCAGTCTAGCACCACTAACCATATTTTCTGCTACTTTAATCCATGTATATTGTCTTACTCCTATATTCCTCCTTCTCCACACATCTATTAAATCATATTTCCCCATTATATTCGACAGTGATTCACTAGAGCGACTATGTGGTTCTTCACCATTTCTATCAATTAAAAAATTAATAGTGCAATTCCAGTCCCCTCCTAACACTAACCAAATATTATCATCAAATTTTTGAAGTGCTTTATGTAATTGATCAAAAACTCTTATTCTTTCTAGACCATTATTTGGAGCATAGACATTCACTAACACAAAAACATGTTCTCCATACTCTATTTTTAATAATAATATCCTTCCCTTTACAATCTCTTCAGTATATAAATATTGACACTCAAACCTTTTTTAAATAATATAGCTACTCCAGCACTATTGTTTGTCCCTTGACTTAATACCAGATTTCCTTCCCACCATCTATTCCACTCAATTTCATTTTCATCATTGCTATGAGTTTCTTGTAAAAACACGACATTAACCCGATTTATATTTAAAAACTCTGATAATACTGCCAATTTACCCCTATCTCTTCCTCCATTTATATTTAAAGAACCCACTTTTAAGTTCTCCATAAAGAGGTTAAAATATAAAGTGGACAGAGACAGAAGGAAAAAAATAAAACACATCATGAGTCACCCAGTGCATTTTAACCATTATTTTTTGAAGGGAAACGGTCCTTTATTTTTCCTCAGCTTCATAACAAATTTCTTCAATCTAAACCTCTTCTGTTTGCTCAATACATCATAACTCACTGTACGCTGCAGTACTTTCACTGAAACAATAAACTTCTCCACATCTGGGAAGAAATCTTTCACCTCTACCACTTTACCAAAACTTGTATCCAGAAAATCATTAATCTCATCCAAAGAATACATCTCCTCCATATTTTGAGACCCAATCTCAGAGATATCCGAAAGCATATCATCGTCCCTCATTCCTTCCTCTCTATCCACCTCAATACAACTCAACATCTTGTTCATCTCCACATTGACTACTTCATTCATCTGAACAACCTCCCTATCCTCACATGTTTCTAATCCAAGACTTTCCTCTGTTTCTACAGTCTTATCAGGAATATTTTTTCCTTGTCCTACACTACTGCAGGATGCAACATCATTTCCATCACTTTTTTTTATTTCCTTATGAGTCGTTTGCTCTCCATTAGATTCATTTCTGATCTCTGAATCAACAGCAGTACTCACATTAGGAGTCGTTTGCTCTCCATTAGATTCATTAACCACTGAGTCAACAGTGGGATTCGGTGTACCACTAACACCACTACAGCCAGCCTTATGTGGACATGTAGACCTTTTGTGCCCCACATCTCCACATTCAAAGCACTTTAAACTGCCTGTACTAGCATAAACCATATACGTCTTCCCTTCATACGAAACTCTGAAAGACACATCCAAATCAGGTTGTTTCAGAAACATTGCCACCTGTCTCCTAAACGAGATTACATGTTTTAAAGCCGTATTTTTGCATCCTAGTGGAATCGTTTTTAACGGACTAGCAAACTTTCCAAAACATGAAAGTGCACGTTCGATCTCATCATCAGGGATGAACGGCGGCACGTTGGAGATTATCACCTTTCGTGTTGGATTAGCTAAATTAACGGCGAAACAGCAACAAAAAGTCCACTTACCGATAATCCGCTGCTTACTAGACGGTTAACCAGATTCTCCTCCTTTAAGAAAACCACCACAGCTTTATTCATTCTTGAGGCTGAAGAGATATTCTCATATCCAATTTGTTCTCCAATTGATAATAAAACTTCCTCCACCGCAACACTTGATTCAACCTCACACCTGACGCCGTGACGGAGTGATAATGGCTCTTCTCCACCCTCCGGCCGAGATGCCATCTCAACTCCGTCAACAATCCCTACGACGCTCCAAACACACTTTACTTTCCTAAATTCTCACCTTTAAATTATCCCAAAGTTAGAAAAAAAGAAAGAAAAAAGAATAACATTAAAATAAAGCCACTTTCATTCGTCCTCTCCTCGTGAACTCTCACACGCACCCCAACACTCCCAGCATGCACTCCGAAGAGAGAGCGATGCAGAGCAGGGCGACACGAGTAACAGTATTAAGAACTGCTGCTTTAATGATTTTGAAACTTGAGAATCCATTAGAATTGTCAGAAGACAGAATCGCGATTCATATGAATAGATTTTTACGTACACCCCTAGTTTTCTCTTCCTCTTCTCTGAAGCAGCGCAGCATGGCTCCGCCCCCTTTGTTGCGTGTTCCCGGGGGCGGGGTTTATCTGGGTCTGTGACGTATCAGACCCGGGAAGTAACTCGTTGTAGTCCCTTACCTGTCGTTTTTGTAGGCATTAAACTGCCAGAATTTTAAAAGAGGATATCTCCGTTTGCATTGAACTTTCAGCGCCGCAACTCTGCAGATATTGTTTATGTTCAAACAGCAACATTACACACTAACTAATGTTAAAAAAGTGAAATCGCAATCAACCACCCCTTTAATATTCTGCTCTATGTTACTAATTGTCACGTGTCTGGTTCTGTTCCGGTTCAGTTGTGTTATTTGTTAAATTTGACCTATTTTCCTTTGTTAGTAGCCCCTGATTAGCGCACACCTGTTCTCTGTTCCTTTGGTTACTCCAAATATATTGCAGCTCACACACTGACCCTCTCACCACCGCCACTTTTATCCAACTTGAACTGGTGCTGATACCTCAGGAATCACTCTCAACCTATATGTTCATAAAAGCTTTTCAAACAATCATTCTTCATGTGTTTCATAATCACAATCACACAGCATGTGATTCATATTAAGTGGGGGTCATGTTTCAGGACTCTTTATCTCAGTAAAGTCCCTGAGGTCCTGACACCTTGTACTTCTGGAGACTCCAGGTAGGTTGCAGTTCTGGAAAATGGTGGAGCTGGAGACTAAAGGGTTCCTGGTGGTTTCACACCTAATTCTTCATCGTAATTCTTGAAGTCTTTTGTTGTTAACATGTACATTAATTCTCCACCTGTTTTTTTGTTTGTTGTTTTTTTTTACCTTGCTGACCCATTGAGCATTTCGCTGTCCAGTGGTCATGGTTTAATAGTTTAATTTGCATAATAATTAATTATGCATGCACTGTCTATGTATAATACTATGTGGATTTTACACAGCTATGATGTTCTAACCAAAATCTCAATAAACAGTATGTTTATACATTCAAATGAACTAAGACAAGATTTGTACATAAACATTGGTTTATATTCCAAAGATATGGCTTTGGCATCATATAAAGACATTTGTGGCTATAGATGTGTACATTTGTGTTTGTGTGTGTGCATAACTCATCCAGCAGATGGCAGCAAATAACTTCTCATTGTAAAGAGGAGCAGACAAGAGTCTTGTCCTTGTGTTTCCACATGAGGGAGCTTCACACTAACATTTTTTTCTGGACACAAATTGTTAATTTCTTTCTAACAGCTACATAATGGCTATATTTCTAATTTATTTAATGTTAAAGCTCATTTCACAGCACACTAAGTTTACTCTATATCTGCTGTACAGATATATTATAATACACAGAGTGGCAGAATAATGTAAATACACACTGGAAAAAAATTAAATGAGGTCATAAAAGGAGAAAATCATAAAACTTATTTAACCTTTTTAAAATTATTTTGTGAAACCTGTTGAACACAGACAAGTGAGTAGTTTCTGTGAGGGTTATGCTATGTTAGGGGTAGGGGTCACCTCATTATTCACCTGTCATAAAGACAATGGAAGTTTATGAGATGTTCTGACTAATGTAGTGAAACAAATGTGTGTACAAAATGATTTCTTGTTTCTTAATATATCCCCTATGTAATTATAAGGAAAACCCTTATTTTATTATCACACTTTTTACATAATGTGTGCAATATATCTTTGCTATATATTTTTGTTATTTTTATTGTTAAAAAAAGTTGGCTGTGTTGGGCATTGTTATACTTTACACCTATGTTTATTTATTTATTTATGTTGTCATTATATTTAGGTAAATAATGCTGTCAAAATGCTGTCTGAAAAGATTTTTGATTTCCTCTAACTGATTTTTTAAAAATGTGGTAAAAAGTCTGAAAGAATCATATAATTTGTTTATTTGTTCATTAGGTAAAAAAGCAATAATATCAGTATAAAAATAATAATCTGAATACTGAAATTCAAATTGTTACCAAATTTTGCAATGTAACTTTTCATATAAAGGCACTGATGCACTAGTAGCAATATAAGAAACTCCCAGTAGCTCCAGTAATTGTAATATGCTTTTGTGAACAAAGATAGTGGGTGTGGTCATTGAGTCATATGGCCGCTCCCTCTTTAGTTGACATCTCCCTCACATCAGCATAGTCTAAAAAAATAAAATTAAAATTCACGTTTTTCATTCTAACATTTTTTTCTAGTTTAGTTTGAATGAACAAGAAAAAATTGTTGTAAGTTGACAATAATAACCTACCTATTTTTTCCCCGTCTTCATTGCTGCTCTTCACATCATTATACTCCTCCTGATCTCCCTCTGATACACGTAAAACAAAACCTCACATTGTAATTTGTAATATAGCTTTTGTCATGTCACAGACATCTCACGACTGACTGAGAGATTAAAACTATTAAATTAAACCTGATAAAGCCATGAGAATTCATGCCAGAAATGCATATTCAATATAATACATCGAGTCGCACTTTTTTTTGTTTGTTTCAACAACTGATGTTGTGGTCTGTCAAATTGTTTGATATCATTTTTGTGTATGAATTACTGCTTGTGCATATTCCCAAAAACTCTGATAATGCATTGTCTGTATGATATATGATTGTTGTCATATTTCTAAAATTACTTTACGTTCATTTATAAGCAACATGAGTTTGACCTTGAATCACACAGACCGAATGCGTCACAGCGGCGGGACGAAGGCTGTCCCAGTTTAAAGGCTCAAGTGCGGCCTCAAAATGCATCCTTTGTTTCCCAAGCCTTAATGGATATGACTGGATAATTCACAGCCCAGACAATTCCAAGATTCATTGCAAGCCAGTAACAACAGCAATTTTTTTGAGGGAAAATGGGTTTCAGCTTACTTGAATATCATTTAGTGAGATTATATAAATGGACCACAGTGAACTCGCAGTGACAAACTTTGGACCCGTTTTTTTTCAGATAGTTCAGGCTTTTCACACAGCAACAACAGAGATGACAATCATCAGATTACGTCAAAATAGTTTTTTTTAGGAAATCACTATACAGCTCAGACTTTCCACGACTTGACAAATGCAGATTGAACATATTCAGTTCATGGAAACAAAGAAAGACTAATGGCAACAGACACAGACAGAGAGACACACTGATCCAACAAAACCCGATAAGCGTTTCTGTTGCTGTTGGTTGGCGTCTGTCTGTCTTAGTTTTATGTGGCTGGCCTTTATTATAGCAACTGTTGAACAGTCAGAAGGTTTCAATAAACCAACATTGATTCAAAGAGCGGATGCAATCATCATATTATATTTTCACTTATTTAAAAAGAAATGGTGTTTGGGGAGTAAGTTGGCTTTTTATCTCTTCACTCTACTCTACAAATGCACCTAATATGAACCCCTGCTTATCACTATTGAAAACTTCACACAGGAAGAGACATTCACTGACACACACATAAACATGCAGCTTTGTGGCTTGGAGTTTGATAAACTATCATCTTCATCTGATTACACGTTAACCCAAAAAGACAAACAGTTGAACTCATCTGACATTCTCATTGGAGAGACTTTAACTAATGTATTGAAATCTTACTTTAAATGATTAAAATTGATTAGGTAGATGTGAATAACAGAAAAAGCTTTAATTCTACAGTGGATCAGATCTGGATCACTGAAGTCTCTGATCATTTAATCTCATTTGAACGGAATCCCAAAAGTTTGTTTATTCGGCTGTTGATGGCTTTCCTTTTCTTGCCAAGTTTTTCATACATTCTAAACCAGGGGTTCCCAAACTCATTCCTGGAGCCTCCCCAACACTGCACATTTTGCATGTCTCCTTTATCAGTCACACCTGTTTCAACTCATCAGCTCATTAGTAGCAACTCCAAGACCTGAAATGGGTGTGTCAGACAAAGGAGACATGCAAAATGTGCAGTGTTGGGGAGGCTCCAGGAACGTGTTTGGGAACCCCTGTTCTAAAAACATAAATTATAACATAGTTAAAAACATACTTTGTAAATATGAACATATTTTAACATTCTCCCATGATGCCTCACCCCTCTGTGTGAAGTGATGATGTCTGTGATCAATCTCTCTGATAAACAGCCTCAGTCGGTGTCCTTTGTAGTCCTGTGTACCAGTCAGAGAGAGCTGTGAGTGTAGACAGACAAACCTGCTGTCAGTTCACAACACATGACTGATCACACACTGAATAAGACACAATATGACTCTGGATGGTCTCTGGATCTCTCCAACCTCTCCTCACCACTCTGTTCTGCTGAATCAGTATAAGCAGTGCCACTAAGAGCACAACTCCCAGTACAATCACAAGCACTGTGGAGATGGAGACAGGCGCTGCTGGAGGAGTTTGTGGAGGAGAGACTGATGTTGAGCGCACTGGAGGAGAAACTGGACGAGAAGCTGATGTTGTTGTGGCAGGAGTAGTGGACACTGATAAATCTGATAACACACACAAAACACACACAAACACATCATGCAAATACACAAATATTACTCCCTCAAAAAAATAGTAATTTCCCGCAGTGTTTGGCAGTGACCTGCACAGGTGAGTCCAGCGTGCTCTTTGTGGGAGCAGTCAGTGTGGTTTTTCAGGGAGAGAGGACAGTCCCACAGGTGAATCTCATTCCCTCTGCACTCGACTCTGTTCAGCCACACAACACCTTCACCAGCACCAAAGACTGAATTCCCATCAGCCCTCAGTGCTGCTCCACAACCCAGCTGCCTGCAGACCACCTGAGCATCGCTGATGTCCCACTGATCATCACAGACTGAGCCCCACACAGCGTTATGATACACCTCCAGCCTCCCAGAGCACCGGCCCTCCCCTCCACTCAGTCTGAGAGGAACATGATCTAAAACACACACATCAATCATTACTGAGCAACTTCAGCATTTACATCAAAGTTGTGATAATAATAATAAACTCATAATAAACTTACTTGAACACTGTCTCTTGTATGGAAATGGTGAGGTAGAACATGTCAGAAGACTCTGAGGAGACTCTCGTGTCTGATCCTCTGAGATTAAGACATATAATTAATTAAAATAATTAAAAGACAAAAAATAATCATATTATTTACAAACAAAGCATGACAATTTCAAACCATCTTAAATGAGTTAAATATCATCTCACCTGAGCAGGTGATATTGGCGACTTCATTATCACAATCATTCAGTCCCCAGGGTGAAGATGGACACTGCCATAAAGTGGAATCATGTCGTCGACAATTAAGTTTATCAAGCCAATTATGAGGCTTCAGTCCCTCTGAATAAATGGGTTCACTGCCAGATCTTCCACAGTTCAGCTCTTGACAGATCAGACTCGCTGTGTCTCGGTCCATCTTGTTGTAACATAAATTTCCCCAGGATCCATTGTAGAAAACCTCCACATTCCCTTCACAGCCCTCAGTTAACCTGATCTCTTTAAACTCTTGATGGAAAAGGATGTGCGTTAAAACAACCACAATTCAGGCTGTGCCAAATTTAAAATATCACCAAAATAACTGGTTAATTCAAGGCTAATGCATGCTGCCAGCACTGACAGCATCTGAAATATTATGTTATAATTGATAACTGACATAATTGATATGCTGTGCATCACTTGCAGCATGCATGTAGTTTTGTTTTTTTTTGTTAAAAAAAATAAAAAATACTTCTATGAAAGACATTTCCACTAGTGTACTGTTTACCTGAGCACACGACTCCTACATCCTCCTTGTGCTGACAGTCATGTGTTCCCCAGCCTGAAGAAGAGCAGCTCCACAGGGACGTCTCATTCCCCTCACACTCCACCTCATCCAGCCATATGGGTCCAGAACCAGGACCAAACCAGGCTGGTACCTGCTGGTTACTGAGGGCCACTCCACACTGCAGCTGTCTGCACACCACATGGGCATCTTTAATATCCCAGGAGTCATCACACACTGTCCCCCATGAGCCGCTGTGAAAAACCTCCAGCCTCCCTGCACAGTCTCCCCCAGAACCCACCAGCCTGATGGACCCGTGACCTGATATTCAGAGAAAAAAAAACACATTATTGATCACTAACAACTGAAGAATCTGCCCAGATGTTGTTGTTCTCACCAAGGCAGGTGATTGACAGCTGTTGTGTGGAGCTGCAGTTGAGAGTTTGTGGAGATCTGCAGTTCCCCAGATGAGCTTCACTCCCAGAGCACTTGAAGCCCGTCACACACTCATGACTGTGTTCAGGACTGGATGAAGAGGAGCCGTAGAAGTTCAGCACAGATCCACAGCCCAGCTGTCTGCAGACCACAGAGGATTCAGTGAGACTCCAGGAGTCCAGCAAAACTCTCCTCCAGACCTGATGAATGAAAACTTCCACCTCCCCCTCACACTGTCTCTCTCCAGACAACCGCACCAGACCATCATGAAGAGCCAGAGAGAAACCTGAATTGTGTTAGAATGTAATGAAATAGTGTTTATAAAATACATTAAAAAGTGTTTCAGTAACATAATGCTCTCAAAGTCAAAAGAGTTTACCAGAGCAGATGACTCCAACATCTCGTCTGTGAGAACATTCAGCTCGACTCCATGAAGAGATGGAACATTCTGAGAGTTTTGTTTCATTCCCGTCACAATCAAACACATCAGCCCAGATTTCATCACTTCCCTCTCCAAACCAGTCTGATCCCACAACAGACACAGCAATCCCACAATTCAGCTGTCTACAGAGGACACTGGCAGCTCTCATATCCCAGCATGCATCACACACTGTGCCCCATTTACTGAAGTACTGATGTTCAACTCGACCAGAACAGATGTCAGGACCATTTACCAGTTTGAGATCAGTGTAACCTGGACAAACAAGTGACAACTTATTTAAACAACATGAAACTGGAGTCAAGATAATTAAATAATACAACAGCAGTTTATCATGTATGTGTGTAATTTATCTAAAGAGATGTCATATGTTAATACTCAACCAGAACAGATCACTCCCACATCATCATCATGGGAACAGCTGTGCATCTGTGAAGATGATCGTGGACAGTCGTGTATCTGAGATTCTTCTCCTCTGCACTGAATCTCTTGTGTCCACATCTGAGCGTCTCCTTTGCCAAAAGCAGCTGCTCCCAGCACCTGTACAGGAGCCCCACAGTCCAGCTCTCTACACACAACCTCTGCATCCTGCTGGTCAAAGGCAGCGTCACACACTGAACCCCATCCTTCTGTACGAAACATCTCCACTCTACCAGAGCACAGGTGAGACCCGTCCACAAGTCGAAGTCCTTTTTCTGAGTTGTTGAAATATAAGGACAGATTCTTAATTTAACATCTCTACTCACCTGGATCACTAGAGAAAACTGTTATTAAACTTTGTTATTAAATTTTGCATTTCATTAATTTACTTACAGTAATCTGCACTCATTTTATATGTAATTCTACAATCTTCATTAAATAACAACATAAATCAGATGAAATTAGACTGAGAATATAAGAAAATACATGACACATTTAATGTTGATTCTCTTCATAGTTTATTGTATTAAAATTAGGGATGATGATGATGATGAATATATTATGAACAAAACAATTAAACAGACTGCCTGTTTCATAAGATTGACATTGATGCAATTTGCCCCAACCAACATAAATGTATTTTATTGTTTAAGTGCAAATTATGAAAGAGAGTGATGAAATAACAGTCTGAGGTTTGGAGCAGTTTACCTGAACAGATGACACCAGCATCTTGATTATGATTACAGTACTGTATATATGAGCTCTGTGAACTGCAGTCTTTCAGTGCAGTCTCTGATCCACTACATTGTACAAGAGCCATTGAAATCAGTCCTGATCCTTGTCCAAAGTGAGCATCATATGTTGGTTTTACAGCCGTCCCACAGTCCAGCTCTCTACACACCACTGCAGCATCAGCAATATCCCAGCCATCATCACACACTGTTCCCCAACGACCATCATTATAAACCTCCACTCGACCAGCACAGGGATTATTACCATTCACCAACCTCACACTCACACTGTCTACACATGAGAGAGAGACAATTAGTGAATATACCAAACATAGTATGTAGTAAAGTGTAATATTACATGTAAATTATTTCAGCACATTTTAAAGAATAGATTACCTCTTGACTCTGCGTATGTACCTACCAGAAGTGATGAGTTTTACCATATAACACAGAAACATCAGCATCAGACAGTTCTCCATCTTCTCCTTCTGCTCGACACACAATATTTCATCAACTCAGAACAGAGCTTTCTCGTCTGCTCCTCAAACACACTGAAGAAACTGGCTCCTGTCGGCCCCCTAAAGAGAGAGAGAGAGACTCACAGCTGCCAAAGACACTCACTGTTACCTTATTAGACACAACAGAGGAAATCATCAAACATAATCAGTGACAAATCAGAAATCAGCATTTTCATGTTCTCCATATATATATCAATAAAGTGTCAGCGCTGATGAGCCACTTCACTGAGGACAGACTCGTGTCAGTCAGAAGTCAGTGTGGAGATAAAGCCACACTAAACTTAAAGGAGATTGATGCAGAAATGCTGCAGCTTATATTCAGCATCAAAACCTGAACCTGAACACAGCAGATACAAGCTCTGATCACTGACTGCTCACTTACTGCTACTTTAGCGGGGTTAAGTTGGTTTTGTTTTCGATATTCGTGACACATTCTGCGATAAACGCCAATAACTTCAAAACGACTTGCCCTAAAAAAAGTCTAAACGGTGTGACCGCCAAAAGGGCAACGCTGATCATGTTTCACAGCCGCCTTTTTCAGTATTTTCGCTCTATATAATGAGCACTGCCCCGCACAAGCCGTCGCAATGTGCATTAAGCCGGAGAGCTCGCTCTCAGCGGAGCTTCCAGTAAGGGACCGTGGGGAAAGTGCAAGTTTTCTTCGTTTTTTGCTATAGCTCAGTGGGCGGTGTTTTTGTAATAGCTTCTTAGTTAAAGGGCCTATAGACCCCTTCATGGTTGACATCACAGGAAAATTCGCAGTTTGCAGTGCGCATGTCGGGGTCAGAAAGTTCATTCCATCCCATTGAATTGTGTGTTAACCAGAGAATTTCTCGTCAAGAAAAAAATGCCTACTTGTTGCGTCGTGGACTGTGAAAATTGCACCAGTTCTGGAGTCAAGTTTTTCAGGATTCCTGCAAGATCTCATCCGTTTAAAAAATAGACGAAAAATGCCTACTATGAAAGAAATTAAAAGTACTCTACTATGTACGTGTTGCTACGTATGCCTGTTCTAACCGTGTGTTATGTGTCTTAATGACATGTCTGAGTATTTTTTTATTTATTTTTTTCTTTGACCTCATCACGCACTGACGCGATTTTCACGCATCTCCGCGATAACTGGTCAAATGAATGGTACTGTTCCCGGTCCTGTGGTGTCAAATATTCGGACGGGATTAGTTTTATATGGAGAGGTGGGGTAAAGTAATTTTTACCAGAGCTTCTCAGTGATTTTAGTCATGTAAAGATTACGGTGACTTTTACCTTCTGTAAAAAGGTCCGGAAGAATTACCTCAGGTAATACTAATCCCGTGCGAATAGACCAGCTGTAAATATGTACGTAAATATTCTGTAATTTCCTATTTAACAACTAATCCAGTCCGAATAGGGCTAAAGACAGTGCCTTGACACATATGCCGGTCTATTAGCCGCGCCATTTTTCTGACCCCATGCTGCGCGCGCACCCAACCTAGGCTTTCGATGTTTACAAACATTGAAGGGGTCTAGAGACATGAGACCAGTGTGAATCAATAGAGGGGGGCAGTGAGCATTTTTCACAAGCTTCCATTTTTAATTGCATGTCCAAAACTGACCTTCTTTTTGTAATAACTCTCTTCAGCAGAAAGATAGAGACATGAGACCAGTGTCAATCAATAGAGGGGGACAGTGGACATTTTTCACAACCTCTTTTTTACCCCTACTGGTAGAAAAGGGAATTGCATATCCAAAATTAACATTCTTTTTGTAATAACTTTTCTCAGCAGGAAGATAGAGACATGAGAGCAGTGTCAATCAATAGAGGGGGACAGTGGCCATTTTTCAGAACCTTTCTTTTTACCCCTACTGGTAGAAAGGGGAATTGCATGTCCAAAATTGACCTTCTTTTTGTAATAACTGTCTTCAGCAGAAAGATAGGCTGCGTCCGAAATCGCATTCTTCCCTACTATATAGTATGCGAAAAACAGTATGCGAGGCGAGTAGTATGTCCGAGTTCATAGTATTCGAAAAACAGTAGGCGAGAAGTACTCGGATGACCTACTGGTTCCGCCTGAATTGTGTAGTAGGCATTCGATGGACACTTTACTATCCCATGACCTTCTTTCTGCTGAAGAGAGTTATTACAAAAAGAAGGTCAATTGTGGACATGCAATTCCCTTTTCTACCAGTAGGAGTAAAATGGAAGCTTGTAAAAAATGCTCACTGCCCCCCTCTATTGATTGACACTGGTCTCATGTCTATAGGCCCTTTAACTAAGAAGCTATTACAAAAACACCGCCCACTGAGCTATAGCAAAAAACGAAGAAAACTTGCACTTTCCCCACGGTCCCTTACTGAAAGCTCCGCTGAGAGCGAGCTCTCCCGTCTTAATGCACATTGCGACGGCTTGTGCGGGCAGTGCTCATTATATAGAGCGAAAATACTGAAAAAGGCGGCTGTGAAACATGATCAGCGTTGCCCTTTTGGCGGTCACACCGTTTAGACTTTTTTAGGGCAAGTCGTTTTGAAGTTATTGGCGTTTATCGCAGAATGTGTCACGAATATCGAAAACAAAACCAACTTAACCCCGCTGAAACAGCGAGATAAGATCACACACACAAACAGTTGATCTTTGCTATAAATATGTGTGGCAGGAACTGTCAGATTGAAAAGGCTAACAAAACTAGAATTTAACCATTAAATCGACTACGCCACCCGGAGTAGGCTACACTGGGAAATAACAACCTTAAAGGCACATAGGTTCGCTGCCAAGGCAGGGTGAGCATGGAGACGTGGACTGGAAGAATAAAGACATACAATAAGCACTTTATTGGAATACAAAAGTTAAAAATACAATACATTGATTCCACACAATGTCTCAATCACAAAAACATAATTCCGAGTTATACATACAGGGGCCCGTTTCAGAAAGGAGGTTAAGTGAAAACTCTGAGTATGTAAACCCTGAAATGAGGGAAACTCTGGGTTTCCAGTTTCAAAATGGGAGGTTTGTCAAACCCGGGAAAGCAAGGTAAGTCAAACCCGTTTCAGAAAGAGAGGTAACTTATACTCAAGAGTCAGTTACCGGTAACTTACGCTGTGAACCTAACCTGGTCAGGAGCAGGTTTTCTTCGGTAAACCCAGAGTTTCTTTCCGTCTCCTCCCCCTTTTTAAAGTGTAAGATGTTTTAATACCTCATTCATTCATTCACGCTGCAAAATTGCTTTTCTTACTGAGTATTTTTGTCTTATTTCAAGTACAATGATTTAAAAATTCTTAAGTTAAGATGCATTTTCTATAGATAAAAAATTATCTAGATATTTAGTCTTGTTAAAATATAAGTGTTCTCCATACACTGTAAAAAAAAATCCGTAAAAAAACGGAGAACTTGCTGGCAGAAAATTACCAGGTCATTTTCTGTTAAATTTACGGACATTTCCTTCAACATTAAAACAGAAAATTCTGTAGATTTACATTTTCTTCTGTACCATAAACGGACAATCCGTTATGCAGAAATTTCTAAAAAAATTGTAGCATAGGCCTATCTTTAGCAGCAAATAAATCCAGCACAATATATACAAATTCAACATGGTTTATTTTTACCTCATGTAAACATTCTTAAAAGTGCATTCAGTAGCTTTTATTTGCCTTTAACAGGTGAAGACAAAAATATTATGACATCAGTTCATTTAATGTGTAAAGCACCATAGAAAATGCTTGTATTGTGGAAAACTTTTTAGTTTTAAACAGCAACAGGCAGAAAAAAGAAAACATGAGCAGGTACTTGTACAATACTGGTGTTGTACTTTCCAAGATGGCGGCGCGCACAACAGACGCAGCGGCTTCTCTCTCTCCCGACAGAATGGTGTTTTCGTGTTTTTTGTCCTGTAAGTCGCAATGTTTTTGTACATATTCGTCTCGTCTACCTGTCTTCAAGCGCGCATACAGTCGTGAGTTTCTGCTCGATGTCGGCAGAACCACATTGTTAGAGTTAAACTCCACTCACGCCGAAGAGCTGCGGGACCTCGGTCTGCTCCGGAGGCCTACACCATCACCGACCCCCACTACTGCATCTCGCCCAGAGCGGAGGCGCTACAAGCGGCGTGAGAGGAAGCAGAAGAGGGGTAAGCGCGGAGGTATCCGAGCTAGGCTAGCGGCTAACCCAAACAAGCCAGCTATCCCCACAATCGTACTGGCGAACGTACGCTCTTTGGACAATAAACTGGACCACATCCGACTACTTCGCTCAACTCAGAGGATTGTAAGAGACTGTTGTGTTTTTGTGTTTACGGAAACATGGCTTAACAACAGCGTTCCGGACTGCGCCATTCAGCTCGAGCAGCTAACATGCTATCGAGCAGACAGAGCTCTCGTCGAGGGAGGTAAGAGACGCGGCGGCGGGCTTTGTGTTTACATCAATGATGCATGGTGTCGCGACGCTGTTGTGGTCTGCAAACACTGCTCACCCCTGGTGGAGTTTATGATTATTAAGTGCCGGCCGTTCTATCTACCGAGGGAATATACAGCCATACTGCTCGTTGCTGTATACATCCCTCCCAGCTCCAATAACAACAATAGGAGTGAGGCACTAAATGATCTGTACCAGCACATCAGTGGGCAGCAGACAGCCCACCCAGATGCTTTTCTCATCTTGGCTGGGGATTTCAACCACGCAGACTTAAGGAGTGTGTTCCCAAAAATTCATCAGCATATAGACTTTCCAACAAGGGGAAAAAATACCCTGGATTTTGTTTACACCACACAGAGAGGAGCTTACAAGGCCCTCCCCCTCCCCCACCTCGGAGCCTCAGACCACATCACTGTCATGCTAATGCCTGCATACAGACCGCTCGTTAAAGCTATCAAACCAGTACACAAACAGATTCAAGTGTGGCCTGAAGGGTCGTCAGAGGCACTTCAGGACTGTTTTGACACTACTGACTGGGATATGTTTAAGCAGGCTGCCACATATAACAACACTACAGACGTCCAAGAGTACTCAGAGACTGTCACTGCCTACATCACCAAGTGTATTGATGATGTAACGGTCACAAAGTCTATCACTGTCCGGGCCAACCAGAAGCCGTGGCTGACAGGGGAGGTCTACAGACTTCTGAAGGCTCGGAACGCTGCCTTTAGAGCTGGAGATGAGGAGGGCCTAAGGACAGCTAGGGCCAACCTATCCCGCGGCATCAGAGAGGCCAAGAGACAGTACTCCAGGAGGATAGCCCATCGTTTCAGTGACAGCAGAGACACTCGGAGCCTGTGGCAGGGGATTCAGACCATTACGGACTACAAGCCCCCACCACAGACCTGTGACAGCACCATCCCCCTGCTGAACGAGCTGAATGCCTTCTTTGCTCGCTTTGAGGCACAAAACAGCACCACTGCACAGAAGACTACACCTCCTCCCGGCGACCAGGTGATGTCGCTGTCCCCAGACAGCGTGAGGAGATCCCTCAGCAGGATCAATGCACGGAAAGCTCCGGGTCCTGACAACATTCCTGGGCGTGTACTGAGAGACTGTGCAGTGGAACTCACTGATGTCTTCACAGACATCTTCAACATCTCACTAAGTCAGGCTGTTGTCCCCACATGCTTCAAAGCTACCACTATCATTCCAGTCCCGAAGAAGTCATCTCCATCCTGCTTCAATGACTACCGTCCAGTAGCACTCACTCCTATTCTCATGAAGTGCTTTGAACGGTTAGTCATGCAGCACATCAAGTCTGTCCTCCCCCCTCCCTGGACCCCTTCCAGTTTGCATATAGGTCCAATCGCTCGACCGATGATGCCATCGCCACTGTCCTCCACCCAGCCCTCACACACCTGGACAAAACGGACACGTATGTCAGATTGCTGTTCATAGACTTCAGTTCAGCATTCAACACAATCATCCCTCAACAGCTCATTCATAAACTGATCCATCTGGGGCTCAATACATCGCTGTGCAACTGGCTGTTGGACTTTCTGACCGGGAGACCTCAGGCAGTACGGGTCGGCAGTAACACATCCAGCACCATCACACTGAACACAGGGGCCCCCCAAGGATGTGTGCTGAGCCCCCTCCTCTTTACTCTGCTGACCCACGACTGCACACCGTCACACAACTCCAACCTCTTCATTAAATTTGCGGATGACACGACTGTGGTGGGTCTCATCAGCAACAGAGATGAGACCAACTACAGGAGCGAGGTGAGCCGCCTGGCCGGGTGGTGCAGTGACAACAATCTCTCTCTGAATGTGGAGAAGACGAAGGAGATTGTCGTTGACTTCAGGAGAGTGCACACTCAGCATGCTCCTCTGACTATCAATGGTGCGACCGTGGAGAGAGTGAGCAGCACCAAGTTCCTGGGTGTACACATCACAGAGGACCTCTCCTGGACCAACAACACTGCAGCACTAGTCAAGAAAGCACAACAGCGTCTCTACTTCCTCCGCAAACTTAGAAGAGCCAGAGCCCCGGCCCCCATCATGTGCACCTTCTACAGAGGCACCATCGAGAGCATTCTGACTAGCTGCATCACTGTGTGGTATGGCGCCTGCAACGCGTCCTGCCGCAAGTCCCTTCAACGGATAGTGAGAGCAGCTGAGAAGATCGTTGGTGTCTCTCTCCCCTCCCTCCAGGACATCTACAGCACCCGTCTCACCCGCAAAGCCCTTTACATTGCAGGTGATACCACCCACCCGACACATAGCTTCTTTAGTCTGCTTCCATCAGGGAGGAGACTGAGGAGTCTCCAAGCCAGGACAAACAGACTGAAAGACAGCTTCATTCACCAGGCTGTCAGGAAGCTGAACTCCCTCCCGTCCTTGCCCCCCCTCCCCTCTCGTACACCACGCACCACTGAACTCTGACCCCCCCCCGCACAACACACACCACACACACTCATACACTGTGACAAGCACCAGTCACTTTGTACAGCATTGGACTGACCTCCTTCAACTACCTCTTCTGACAGTCTGGATAAAGACTGCTCTCTTTTTGTCACTTTAACAGAACAGACTTAATAAGCTATTTGCACTACACCATTCACATTCTGCACTGTCTGTGTATTTCACTGGTTTGCACTATTTACCATGTGCCTTATGCCACTTTATCTATTTTTTTATTATTATTATTATTTTTATTTTTATTTTTTTCCTACATGTCCTTATTTGTATATTTGTATATTTGTGCGTTCTACTGTTAGTGTTTAGTGTTATCTGTATGCACCAGGGAGTAAGAGAGTAATGCAATTTCAATTCTCTGTATGTATGTACGGTACATGTGGTAGAATTGACAATAAAGCTGACTTTGACTTGACTTTGACTTGACTTGCACCAAATAGTGGTCACAAAGATAAACTTCACTGTGAAGCAGTCAAGATTCAAATCATTTTCAGATACATGGGAAAACATTTATACAAAGACAGGGCTGTCATTAATAACAACTGATATAGACTTATAGCATTTGAAACAGCATTTGAAAATAAAGAACAAAGATTCATTCACTCATGCCTGACATTTCAATGTGAAACTAAGAGAATTTTACAATCTAAATTAAGAGCAGGGCTCCAAATGTTTGTGTGCTCTTAGTATCTCTTGCCATCTGCAAGCTTGAGGAAACCAAGTTGAGATTTGAAAAAAGCTCAGATTGTACATGGATTCTCGAAGTTGTTCATACATGAGTCTTGGAAGCGTAGGTTCCCTTCGTCTGAACCTTTGACCCTCGTTCACGATTTCTTCACAGGAAGACTGGAAATGATAAGAAATGAAATGAATGAAAGTGAAGTACAGAGTAACGTGCAGAACAGGTTGAGATCGAATTAAGTTCCAGTTCAAACATCGTTTACAAAATGCTAAACTTGCATTTCTAGTGGTCTCCAATTGCATCTGTCATGTGATCTTGTCAACAATGTTTTATGATATACTTAAAAGGGTTACTCCACCCCAAAATGAAAATTGTCATTAATCACTTACCCTCATGTCGTTCCAAACCCGTAAAAGCTTTGTTCGTCTTCGGAACACAATTTTAAGATATTTTGGATGAAAACCGGGAGGCTTGTTCTGTCCCATTGTCTGCCAAGTAAATAACACTGTCAAGGCCCAGAATCACTGACAAGCTACACAATATCGCGTTCATTATCACAGATTAATCGCCTTCGATAATGAACGTGATATTGTGTAGCTTGTCAGTGAACTCTGTGTATTAAATGCCGCTCCATTTGAAAATAGGTGATGGAGATTTACCGCAAATCACAGAACCGGCTTTACTGACGAGATGCGCATGAATATTGCATGTGATATATCGCCCAGCCCTAATGAAAAGCATCGTCAAAATAGTCCATCTGCCATCAGTGGTTCAATCTGAACTTTAAGAAGTGGCGAGAATACTTTTGTACGCAAAGAAAATAACGACTTTATTCAACTAATCAACTAATGAACTGCACCTTTGGCTCAGAATGCATCCTCAAATTCTCACTGCATTTTGATACAATTATCATGCGGTATTATGATGGAAATGCAATCCCAAGTGTCCTAACTCCCAAGTCAAAATGCATTTAGGAAAAACAGCATGTAAATGATAATTTTAATACAGTCTTGGCTTGGACATATTATTGCAACTTATAAAGCGTTAAAATATGTTTTTATTTTGCATATTAAAACTAGTGTAGGAAATGGCAAATGTAAATTATATAATTGAATTTTCATTTTGCACTAAATATTGCACATATGTATGGGAAAATGTAAATTTAAATACAGAAATACATTGCCATTTTACATATTGCATTGCCATTTTGCATTTTACATTTCAGATTGAATTTTACTACCCATATGCTTACATAAATAAAAACTGTAGTGTTAATAAACAAAACAGAATACAAACCCATGATAAGAATGCAGGGGGTGCTTGGGATGCACAATACAGCAGCAATAACGACCTGTCATTAGAAAAGAAAACAAAAGAAACACTATGAATGTCATGAACTGCTGTCCCTTTAAAACATGACTCACACCTGACACATCCCAACTCTTTACATCAGTTGAGACATTTTAACTTTTTAAGACTGTCACTAGCCAAAAATGGTCATTTTGACATTATTTTGTGTGCTTTTGTCCGTGTGCGAGAGAGAGAACTCGGTGCGTTACTGACGCGCTGTCTGAAGCGGCATTCTCTGCGCGTGCATCACGACATGTGTGTGCGTTCACAGACAGCGCGCCAGTAACGTTACCGAATTAACTTCTCGTGTGTGTGTTTAACATAAACAAGACAATAAAATGTCTAAACCTACCTCGTCTGGCAGAGAAGGTGCGTTATCCTTGAAGAATTCCGCATAATAAAAAAAAGTAATGGTATCTTCTTTTCTTGACAATTGCTCTGCCAGCTTCTGTTGAAGGCACACAGCGCTCTAAACACAGTTGTACCGCACTTTAGATTTAACGTTATCACAGCTGCTTAACATTACCTCAGTAACGTTAATATGTCGGATGCTTTACGACACGCTCAGTAACCAATACACCGCATCAACAACAATTAAAAGTTGATAACCTTTTATTAATAAAACTGAAAGTGAGCACACTAACACGTAACTCACCTCCAGGTCGAGTTAGATGTGACGGTGTGCTGAAAATGTTGAATGCCACGGCTCCGGCATTAATTTGCCAAACAAGGAAGACGTTGTCTACTAGGTTAACGTTACAGTTTGTTACATTTAACAAAATATAATTTACCACGAAAGTGTAAGAACGGTTCCTCAAACCCGAAATCCGACTTTAAAACGAAATCTTTACCGAGACTATCTCCGTGAATAATGGCGTCTGCTCAAGCACTGTTTTCGCGCCGAAAATCTTGCTTCTTGTTCCCACAATGCAAAGCGTAATTAAAAAAAATACGGAAAAACACCTGTAAAAACTAAATACGGAATATTCCTTCACATTATTATGGTATATTTTACTGTATTTTTACAGACTTTTTTTACAGTGTAGGGTAAGAAAAAATCTTAATGCAAACGGAAACAAGAATGGGCTATTTTTAATTTATTACCGCATTGCCAGATAATTTGCTAAATAAAATAAAAAATCACTTGAATTCGTTTTTTTTTTCCTTCATGGAAACAAGACTAAATACTGTATATTATTTATTTTATTATAATTTTTTTTTTACACCGTATTCATGTGCAAAATTGCGGTCCCATTTTAAATGGTAGTCTTCTTTAAAACATTGGAGATGCAGAGCACATTATAAGTCCTGTATTCAGAATTTAAGTTAAGTGTGCATCACTCTCACACTCTTTCTGAGAATTTTTTCCTGAGCACAAATCCGTCAAAGAGGAGTATCACAGGACTGTAGGTCGACGGTGTAGAAATCAGTTTAAATGAGGCTAATCTGATAAATGACCTTCACTTGATAACATCTTTCTGTGACGTCTGGAAGTAACCCAATAATCAGAATTTCCTTCAGGATCTCCAGTGTGGTTGGATGCATTGATGACAAGCATATCTCCATCATCACACCTTCTGAAAATGAAACTAATTACTGTATGGAATGGAAGGATTCCAGATGGAGGGGTAGTGCGAGCTGTAACCACCACCACAGCTGTTAAATAAACTAATTATTCACAATTTTTTGGTCATCTTTATTTCCTAATACAAAAGCAAAAATTATTCTTTTTACTTTTGGATTTTAGAATTCTTCCAATATTTGAGCATCTCCTCTTCATCTGTCAGTGGTGCTGTGCAGGTTCTCCCTCTGCCTTCTTGCTGTCTACAAGTCAGTAGTTAATTTTATTACTCTAATTAAGAAATGTGACTTTTCATAGTCGTGGTGCACGCGTTAAACTCAGAGTCAACCTACTTAGAGTTGAGTAAACTAACACAATTCAGCTGTTCTGTAACCGAAAACTCTGAGTTTCCCATCTCTGAGTAAGTCAACTCTGAGTTGGTTGAACCTCCTTATTGAAACGGGCCCCTGGAGTCCTCAGCCTTCCACCCAACCCACAAAAAAAAAAAAAAAAATGAAAAAAAAGAAGCCCACAGCACACTTGTGAAAACACAGCAAACTTATTAAACACTGCAGTCTGTGTATCCACACCAGTACATTACAACCACAGCTGGGCTCTCCCACTATGAGATTGACGAAGAAATACAATAGCCTACATAAAGAAAATAAACAATAACATACAAAAACAGTAAACAACGCAAAATAAATTACACAATCCAAAGCAATAAAAAGAACAATACAATTATATTATTGTAGCTAACCAATAACAAACTTAATACCTTTTTTTTAAAAAAAACAAAAACAAACAGATAATCGAAAATCTACTCAGAAGAAACAAATGACAAAAAAACAAAATCACTTCAATAATGACTCAAACAACCACACTACACGCACACACAATAACCAAATCAACCAAGATGAAACCCAGGCAAAACAGCAACGCCGTCACGTCACAGCAGCGAATGTATCCTGCCCCACAACAAACCAGAAACCCTTGCCGTGCAGTTACCGCAAGGCGTTATGGCGCCATACTACACGTCGTCAGTCATAGAAAATGGTGGCTATTTGTGTGATGACCGACTGTAAACCATTGTGGGCGTCAAACGCACAGCAGCCGGAAAAGGCAGAAACAAACGACCCACAAAAAGCCACAACATTATGAAGCTGCAGACTCGGAGCCTGCTGCATCCACAGTCCCGCACCCAGAGTCCCGCATTCTCAGACCCCTCGTTTTTCGAGACAGCGCCTCCTGCTGTTCGGAAGATCGTATAACACCCTTTTCCAACCGCACCCAGATGCCATTGAAAACATTAGAACGCAGTATTACGGTCTCTTTTTATTTAAAGTTATCCAAATAAATATTTGCGTTCCCTGCTTAATGCATGTGGCAAAAAAAAAAATCATTGTGTTCTCAAACTAACTAATTACCCAGTATTTATTTTTTGAGCGTGGGTGTAATTGAAAGGAAATTATTGATGTAACGGATACACATACAGATTGAACTATCTTCTGAAAAATATTATGTGATATTATATTGCTACAATGTTTGTTTTTGTACAATGTTTCAAATTCCATTTTTTCTTTCAGTTCAACATATAATGGTCTAATTAACATTATACCATGCTAACATTACAAAACCTGTTTTTTGATATTTTGAATGTGAAGCAAAACTCAAATAATAGACAAAACACCAATAATAAACAATTCTGTACTTTATTTAACGATCGCCTTAATCACTGTCATCTTGCTGTAAACAGGAGAAAGCAAAGAAAAAAGGAAGAAAGAATTGTGTTAGTGACTTTATTTTCGTCTTCAATTGCATTCAAAAAACCTCCTCATTTATAAGTCGCTTTGGATAAAAGCGTCTGCTAAATGAATAAATGTAAAATGTAATGTAAACGCATAAGGTAAAATAATTACTTTCTGGTAGGCAAATGTTGCTTCTTTTCTCATTCTTTTTGCAATCACCCGGTCAAATTCCTCAACTTCACTAAAATAAAAGATGAATGCCATTGTCAAAAATACTGTGTAATAATAAACATTTTTTTGCAAATGCAAATTACAAGCATACCTAGGGTGATAAGTAGGGCCACGAAGGAACACCTCCTCTCAGCCTCCTGCCAGGATAATGCCTGCAGCTCACATAGGCCATGAATGATGGCCTGTCCATATAAATAAATACATTAATTAATTAATGTATAAAACATTTCATATATGGCAATAATAGAAACAATCCAATAGACAAACATGTGCAGGCCTACCTCAGGAAAAAGAAAACTACAAATGAACTCCAATTCATTTGTGAAGTTCAGTTGAGTTTTACAATTGTGTAGCAGAGCTTTGAGGTGTTCAAAAAGAATGGCACACTGCTGCTCACTGTCCATGTAGACTGGCACACGTGGCTTTAGGGGGAACCACTTTGATGGTTTCCCATTGAGAACATACTGCGGGGCAAACAAAAAGTGTTGTTTATATATACAGTTATGTTCAAAATAATAGCAGTCCAATATCACTAACCAGATCAATCACTGTTTTTGGCAGAAATTATATTTCTACATGGCAAATATTTTACTAGTAGGTGTGGTAGAGTAATAGAAAACCAACAGACCCAACAGTCATGACATGCATGCTGTTGATTCTGTGCAACTAAATCATTAATTGAAAAGGGCGTGTTCAAAATAATAGCAGTGTGGAGTTTAATTAGAGAGGTAAACCATTCTGTGAAAAAACTGGTGTCAAACAAGTGGCCCTTATTTAAGGACGAAGGCAGCAAATGTTGTACTGTGCATTTCTCTCTGAAAATCTGAGTAAAATGGGTCATTCCAGACATTGTTCAAAAGAATAGCGTACTTTGATTAAAAAGTTGATTAGAGAGGGGAAAACATTTAAAGAAGTGCAGAAAATGATAGGCTGCTCTGCTAAAATTATATCAAATGCTTTAAAATGGCAAACAAAACCAGAAAGATGAGGAAGAAAACGGAAAACTACCATTCAAATGGATCGAAGAATAGCCAAAATGGCAAAGACTCAGCCAATGATCAGCTCCAGGGTGATCAAAGAAAGTCTAAAGTTACCTGTGAGTACTGTAACAATTAGAAGACGCCTATGAGAAGCCAAGCTATCGGCAAGAAGCCCCCGCAAAGTCCCACTGTTGAAAAAATGAAGAGGTTACAATTTGGCAAAGAACACATTGACTGGCCTAAAGAGAAATGGCGCAATATTTTGTGGACTGATGAAGCAAGATTGTTCTTTTTGGGTCTAGGGGCCGCAGACAGTTTGTCAGACGACCCCCAAACACTGAACTCAAGCCACAGTACACTGTGAAGACAGTGAAGCATGGTGGCACAAGCATCATGATATGGGAATGTTTCTCATACTACATGTTGGGCCTATTTATCGCATTCCAGGGATCATGGATCAGTTTAAGTACATTAAAATACTTAAAGAGGTTATGTTGCCTTATGCCGAAGAGGAAACGCCCTGGAAATGGGTGTTTCAACAAGACAACGACCCCAAACACACCAGTAAGTGAGCAGCATCTTGGTTCCAGACCAACAAGATTAATGTTATGGAGTGGCCAGCCCAATCTCCAGACCTTAATCCAATAGAAAACTTGTGGGGTGACATCAAAAATGCTGTTTCTGAGGCAAAACCAAGAAATACAGAGGAATTGTGCTATGTAGTGCAATCGTCCTGGGCTGGAATACCGTTCACATGTGCCAGACTCCATGCAACACAGATGTGAAGCAGTTCTCAGAAACCGTGGCTATACAACTAAATGTTAGTTCAGTCATTCACAAGAAAGCTAAATCTTCGAGCATTTTTCAGTTTAAACAGTAAATGTTTGACTTTGTAAAGAAAAATGCAGACACTGCTATTTTTTTGAACAGCCTAATATTCCTTTTTCTTCACTTTCTGTAAAGTAATAACAAATTTGCAAAATGTTTCTTCATGTTTTGATTTAGAATAGAATGTGCAATGTTCCCAATGCATTTGTGTGTATTGAAGTAAAAGTTATTATAAGGATTTTGAGCTTTACTTGCTTTTTTAAACACACTGCTATTATTTTGAACATAACTGTACACAAGCCATCAATGAATAATTGGCATAACCATTAAAAATATAGCTAAAGAGCATACTGGATAATCAATTGACAATGTTGAAGTTGACAATGATCACAGCCCTGGGTGAGTCATTTAGGAATGCTAATCTTTAAATGCTGCTCTGTTCCCTTTGAAGTCACAATGCAGTCCACCAGTGCTTCTTCAGTTCTTGTCCGATCTTGGACTGCTTGGACGTGCTGTGGGACATCTTGTGTGGTGCTTCTGCTTCTTTTTAGCCTATACAGAGGTTGAGTTTTTGCCTCTAATAAGCATTTTGCCTCGTCTGTCCAGAAGGCAAACCTGCGCCCATAGCTTGCAAAAAATAATAAATAAAAAATTATAGGAAAAAAGAAATTGTCGCTTAAGAGAGTTATTAAGGGTGTTTTGTTACTCATGCTAAATAAAATGTTGTATTGAAAAAATATTCAAAAGTAATATGACAAATTGAACTCATATATGGGACCTCTGAATAATATTTTACCAAAATGTACAATACTTTTTGACATACCCGTCAATTTGAAATCGTTCCATTAGCATAAGGCACCACCATTTTCTAATCATGGGCATGTCAACCTGAAATAAATGCCCAGTTAAAGGTCATACTGTTTTCTACTTTTACCAAATAAACTTAAAGTAAATAAAATAAACATAAATTTCCTTTTATTAACTTACCTCTTGGAAATCGAAGTCGATGTCACAGACCATTGAGAGGGTGTACTGAAATACAGGAGACAAGCTGTTGTTAACACTGTTCACTAGACCTTACTTATAAACACATTAAAGACCCTACCATCAGCACAAAAACACCACAGTCATTCCCTCTTGTCTGACGTGGCAAAGCCTATGATTGAGAAAAAGTCAGTTTAGAAATTAATAATAGATAAAAGGTACGGATGCAAAATATTAATTTTTGCAGTAGAATTATCACCGAAAAATCCTTTCCAGTCATTTCTGTCCAGATCCCTGGATCAATTTGGTTGGCAATTTGTCTGTAGAAAAAACATGAATATGATTGATCAAATTTAAATGACAGCTCATCTGTAACCTGAGAACAGACACACCATGCAAAAAAGGCTAAATGAACGTAGCCAACACATGCAAGAAATGGCTAGGAGAACATAGCCAAAAATTAGAGTTAAGGCAATAAAACATGGCCTTTAAACTTTGAACAAAGCTAATTGTATAGTAGAACAAAAGCTAGAAATGGCTAAAGGAACATAGCCAAAATTAGAGGCTGAAACTGCATGTCTAAATTCATAGATGGACCTAAAAATTGCTCTGTATTCCTCATCTCCAAAGCCGGATTCGTGCTCTGCATACTGAGAGTCTAAAAAGACTATCTCCCTTCGAAGTGGCCTCATAATCTATAATGTGTTAAGGTGTAACAAGATTTCATTCTAAAGTTCTTGGAAGAAGCATTTCATCAATGATCTAAGTTTAGTTTTAGAAACACAACAATTACGCTGTAATCAACATATCGATGAGACATTCAATATCTAGTAAGAAATAATTCCTTACACAGACAATGTAGTGGTCATCTTTTGGTGGGTAGGTGTTTTCACCCACATGAGTTCCATCACTTTCCTCCATTGCTGTCACCTGAAACTCCTCACCGCTCCTTTCAGTGCTCCGGACCCTCCGAAAGAGTTCTGCATTGGTTTGGAATAAGTGCCATTTTGCGATGTATTTATGCGTGCATGATCTCTGTGTTTTTGCACAAGGACAGTGCCATGAATTTTTTTTTGTATCATAAGACACCATGACTCTGCCTAGTCTGCTGTAATATGAAATAGTTGGCTCATGAACCGATATAAATTTTTTAGATGGAGGGGCTCCAATCTTTGACAGAACTGAAAGTGGTGCATTATTTTCTTTGGCTAGGGTTTGACGATCAACACACAGTTTAATTTTGTCTTTCCCAAACCACTTGCTTTTCACCATTTCTTTAAGACTATCTTCTCTGAGTGAGGGCGAGGTTAAAAAGGTTTTGCAGTATGAAACTGACCGGAGGTGTACACACTGGTATGACTGCAGTCCACTTCTCCATGCCAACTCCATATTAGCTTGGCACTCACCTAATTCACAAGAAACATGATGTTGTTCCCCCCATATTTTAATTTGAACATGGAGTGGAGTAGAAGCCCCATGAATACTTTTGTGGACTGCATACAGTCCATTCTGGGGATCTATGCATTCACTTTTGAGATGGGATGAGGATGAAATGTCCATCATTTTTGCTGTGTGTCTTCGTTCAATGTGCCTTTTTAAATTTTTTTTGTAAAATGTCAAATTACATTTGGGGCATTTCTGCAATACTTTTGGACCCACACGGATGCCAGTTTTTGTGACAGGCCTGACAATGGCAGAGGTGGTTGGCACAGAGGTGGCAGCGATGGCTTTGGTAGATGGCGCAGCAGTGGAGGCACAGAGATGGGAGCCACAGTGCTGGGAGGCACAGAGATGGGAGCCACAGTGCTGGGAGGCACAGAGATGGGAGCCACAGAGGTGGCAGAGATGGCTGTGGTAGCTGGAACAGCAATGGCAGTAGCTTGTGCAACACCAGTTGCCACAGCAGTGGGTGTGCTGTTACAGGCATCAGTGGCACTTGCTCTCTTAGCATGCTTGTATTTGCAGGATCCTAAATGTGTGATAAAATCTGGCTTCCTTAAAATTGTGGACTCGCAGTACAAGCAATGGTAATGTTGCTGGGTTCGGCAGGGGCGACCGCATCGATGTATGGTGTACCCTGGAATACAACAGCATACAATTGCACTGTCACACACAGTCTTATGATGTTTCAAAAAGCAAAAAAAAAAAGATGTTTGCTAATGTTACCTTCATGTTGCACTGCTCTGTTGAAGTGTCCTTTAACATGTTTCTGAACTTTGGACAACTTTGTCGGTTTGAAATATATCGGGGCACAGAATGGGCAGTGAAAATCACTGCAGCATTTATTACATTTCTGTAATTCTGGAAGTGATTTCCCCGTTTGAATTGTTATATCCATCTTCAAAAAAAAAAAGAGAGAGTCAAACTCAAATTCAAAATTTAAGACCACCCCACAGAGCCCATAGTCAAATTTCAGTCAATACAAATTAAAACAAGGAACCCCCAAAAAAGGCCAAATGACACATTCTAGCTCACATGTTAATACCATAGACTGGTTAATACATAGTGAAGGCATAGCAAATTTGATTATTAGGCAACTGTAGCCTATGAGTTCATATCACAGTTAAATTAATATTGATCCATTTTAATACTTATGTTTTATAAGAACTAATTTAAGTAGTCTACATAAATTATATAAAGTAAAATAATTACTTCGGCATTAATTTGTTCAATTTATAGTTTTAGGAGAAAGGGTCCGGTAATTAAAAAAAGGTAAATCTGATTAAATAATTAATGATTAAATTATTTGATATTAACACACTTAATGTATTTAATTGGTCTACTTTAATGTCAACTAATTTTAATATTTTTTTTACAATGGCTTGTCTACAAAAAGTCCAAGGTTAACGTTAGCTATCAAAATATTTTCGGGGGAAAAAGGCGAAAAAACATACATTAACGGCTCAAATTTTGTTACAAACTATCATTACAAATATTAAATAGACTGTGCATATGTTGGTGTATCGATGAGCTTTAAAGTAGTTTGATTAAAAAAGAAATAATTTTGACGAAATCATTTTAAGATTGACGATACTCACGTTTCGGTTATTCACGTGTTTATCCATGTGTTTTTCCGATCCAATTTGATAGGAGGCGCTGTCTCGAAAAACGAGGGGTCTGAAAATGCGGGACTCTAGGTGCGACACTGTGGATGCAGCAGGCTCCGAGTCTGCAGCTTCATAATCCTCCAAAAAGCGGCGGTACCAGTGATGGCGCATCCCGAGCCACGAAACAGTCTCATTTTTAGAATCCCCCAAAATGCCTCTGATAGGTTTAATGTTTTACCATGACACCAGCCAATCACAATACAGGTTATACCACCCTGCTACATATAAAAATTATAAACTGATTTTTTTTTATGTGGATTTTAACAACACATGCCTGATGTTCAAACAAATAGCACAATAAACAATGTATTACTACATGATAAAATTAACTGGACTGTTGTTGCATAACAACCTCAGACAATATTTGCAAACAAACTTTAATTAATTTTCCAAATATATTGCTTTGGTATCATATAAAGATATTTGTAGCTACAATATATTACTGCAATGCATAATTCATCCAATAGATGGCAAAGTATTATTATTAAGTATTCAAGAGTCTTGTTGTCACAGCATTCTAAACATAAATTGTTAATTTCTCCTCCTTTTTACAGCTGCATTACAGCTACAAATCTATTTTATTTCATGTAGAGCTCAGTTCATAGCACATTCATTTCACTATTTCTCTGCTGCTATAATACACAGATCAGAAGTATGATGATACTACTTAAGTACTTCTATTCTTACCTCTTGTTATGTCGTCATGTAGGCAGGAAACACAGCAACAGATTCTTCTTAAGAACTTTAATAACTTATTAAACTAGCAACGTAACTCACGTGCACATGCACAGCATTCGTAACAACTCTATTCCTCACTTTTCCTATTGCGTTCTCTCTTATACAACTAAGGAACTAGAGTGCCATCTAGTGGGGAATTTATATAAGGACATCACATATTCCCCTCTTGCTAAACTGAATTCTTCCTGTACCAGTAATTTAACATGAAATAAAATAAGGCATTAAATCTGTAATGCATCCACAAATTCACATGTAACTGAAACATACACTATGCAACATATAGAATGAATGTAAAGAAAACATTTAGAATCATAAGCAATATGAACCAAACTACTTAATCACTGTTTAGTACCTAAGTGTATGTGAATGTGCAGAAGTCCATGTCAACTCCTGTAACTAATGAACATAATCCTTAAGCCAAACTGGTTCTCGTCTTTGATGTTTCTCTCTTGGGCAAGTATCAGAAGACACTGAATTTCCAGACAACGGAACAGGAGAAGAAATCACTTTCTCAGCATTAGTGATTAGTCCATTATCCATCACATCCGCTTTCACGGGTGCAAGACACGATGCGTGCCACTTCTTTCCATCATCCAAGAGGTAGGTGTAAGGGCCGACTCTTTTCATAACCTCAACTGGAGGGGTGAATTTTGGATGAGCTTTTTTTTACATGCACTGGCTTCTTTATGCGCACTTTATCCCCTTTTTTAAAAGCAGAATGTCGTACTCGGTGCTTGTGATCAAAGTGAGCTTTCATGGCATGCTGTTGTGCTGAAACACGTTGCTTCAATTGTGAAGGTTCATGAGCTGATGGTGAGGGTTTCAGGACAGTGAGGCGAGTACGCATTTTCCTTCCATGGAGTAATTCGAAAGGGGAAACACCTGTTACTGCATGAGGTGTAGCACGATAGATCTGTAAGAAGTCAGTCACTGTTGCTTTCCATGGTGCAGAACATAGAATTGCAGATTGAATAGTACTTTTAAGCACTCTATGAAACCGTTCGATAGCTCCATTTGAAGCAGGGTGATACACCGATGTACGAATGTGCTTAATGCCCCTCTCTTTCAGGAATGCAGCAAACCCAGGCGAAGTGAACTGAGGACCGTTGTCACTTACTATAGTGGTCGGATTGCCATGTCTACTGAAGACAGAGGTAAGGAATGCGGTCACCTGTTTCGTTTCCACAGACGCAGTAAAGGCTACCTCGGGCCATTTACTATAATAGTCAGTGAGTGTCAGAGCGTATCGACAGTCCCAGGCTGCAGTCTCGAAAGGTCCCACAATGTCGATTGCCAGTTTTTCCCAAGGCGCAGAGGGTAAGGGAACCGGTTGGAGCGGCACCACAAAGGCTTTTGCAGTTTTATCCAGTGAAGAGCATAACTGACAGCTTGTAACTTTTTCTTGTACAAGCCTATCCAGTTTCGGCCACCAATAGATCTCACGCAGACGTTGCTTCGTTCTTACAATTCCCTGATGGCCTTCATGTGCAATACGAACCAGTGACTCACGCAGTTCTCCAGGTACTACTAATCTCGAACCTCTGAATATGAAATCAGCCTGCACACTGAACTCATGCCTTAGTTTGTAGTACGGACGTAGAACAGGATCCAAAGCAGCAGGAGACGGAGGCCATCCACATGCTATTTGTGAGCGCAGTGCAGAGAGTTCAGGACAGCGAGCAGAGGCAGCAGCAAATTCATCCTGGGGAATGGTGATCGGACCAGTGGACACTAGAGCGACAAACTCGGGCTCTGTATCCAACTCTGCATCCGAAGCGAGAGGAAGGGGCAGGCGAGACAAGCAATCTGCCGTGTGGTTCTCAGATCCAGCACGGTACTCAACTGAATAGTTAAAACAAAGTAAGCGTGCAGCCCACCGAGCTATACGCATACCAGCTCTATCAGTCCCTTTTGTAGTCAGCAGCGTAGTCAAGGCTTGATGATCTGTCCGCAGCGTAAATTTGCGACCCCACAAGTACGTCCGCCATTTCTCTACTGCCCAAACGCATGCCAGTGCTTCTTTTTCAACAGTAGAGTATTTCTGTTCAGCTAGAGTGAGTGTTCTTGATGCGAAAGCGACAGTATGTTCTTGACCATCAGCACCTACTTGCGAGAATACAGCACCTAATCCGTAAGCAGATGCATCGGTAGAAATTATCACTGGCAGTCCTGGGTCAAATAGTGCCAGGGCAGGGCTGTGTATGAGTAGCGTTTTGACCTCAGTTAAGCTTTGTTGAGCTTCCTCAGACCAGTGAAATCCACTCTCATCTTTCAGGCATGCGCGCAGAGGCATCACCACTGAAGCAAAATTGGGAATGAATTTATTGTACCATGAGAGGAGTCCCAGTAGAGAACGGAGCTGCACAGCATCTGATGGAGCAGGAGCATTAATTATTGCAGAGAGGTGTTCCTGATCTGGTTGAATGCCCTTTGCCGTTACCAGGTGTCCTAGAAACTTCAAGCTCTGCTTGCTGAATTGGCATTTAGACTTGTTCAGCATTAATCCAGCGTCTTTTAGACGTTGCAGTACATTCTGTAGTGCTTGATCATGCTCTTGTTGTGAGCGTCCCCACACAATGATGTCATCTAGATAGTTTGCAACATTCGGAAGTCCTTGGAGAATGATAACCATCATCTTTGAAATGCAGATGGAGCAGATGCCAAACCATACGGTACCCGGCAGAACCTGAAGAGGCCCTCGTGTGTAATGAATGCAGTGAGGTCCCTGCTATCTTCGTGAAGAGGTACCTGGTGGTATGCACTTTCCAAGTCTATAGTTGAGAACACAGTCGCACCTTGCAATAATGTCATCATCTCCTCCATGTGTGGCAACGGGTAGCTATCTACTATAACTGCCTTGTTGGGCCCTCGCAGATCCACACACATGCGGATCCCACCTGTTTTCTTTTGGACCACAACAATCGGCGAAACCCATGGAGAAGAGTCAATCCTCTCAATCACACCCACCTTCAGGAGTCGATCTAACTCTGTTGAGACAGCATCTCTGACAGCGAAAGGTAAGCGACGCAATTTGTATCTAACTGGAGGTACAGAATTAGAAAGGTCCACTTTGTGTGTAAAATTGTTTACACAGCCCAGTGCAGCATGCTGTGACGGAGGAGTGGACAGAGCTCAAACTGAAGCAAAGTGCGGCGGCGGCAGCACAGTGTGTCCATCGAATCTGAGCTGGAGTCCTTTAATTAAATCCATGCCTAGCAAAGCTGTACCCTGGTCAACGATGAAGAAGCGTGTAGAGCAAGTATGGCCGAATTTAGACACTGTTGCAGGTAAACATCCTAGTACTGGAATTGGCTCTTGTGAATAAGTAACCAGACGGACAACAGGACCTTGTAATGGCACAGTACGGAAATGCTGGTCATACCATCGTTTTGGCAGTATCGACACTGACGAACCAGAGTCCACTGTAAGCTGTAGAGACACAGGTGTCGCAGCAGGTGTAGCATCTATAGTTACGTCACACATCAAGCGGTCAGCTGGTCCAGGCAGGTGGAGAACACAGACCTCAGGTAAGTCAACTGAATGTACTGAACGAGTAGGGGCAGAACGGCAGACTCGTGCAAAATGTCCAGTCTTACTGCAATTTCTACATTTAGCAGATGCAGCGGGGCAGTTTCGTGCATTCGCTAGATGTCCATCAGAGCCACAACGGAAACATGTTCGAGCTGACGGAGCAGAAGCAGGAGTTTTCAAAGAATTACTTACTTTGACTTTAGCTTTAGGACGCTGTCGTCCTGATGCAGGAGTAGATTGCACAGCTTGTACTGAAGCAGAGGTGCTTGAAGCCATTGCTTTTGCCTGTGCATTAGCGGCCTCCAGCTGTGTGGCGATAGTAATTGCTGTTTCCAGTGTCAGTTTTGCTTCGATTAATAGTCTTTCCCGAATGCGAGGGTTAGCAACATTTTCAACTAGTTGGTCACGCAGCATATCATCTAAAGTGTCTGCAAATTCACAAGTTGTAGCCAAGTCTCTTAGTGCAGCAATGTATTGTAGTACTGTTTCATCCATCCCTTGTACTCGTTTCCTGAAAGCATGTCTTTCCACGACGACATTTCTTTTTGGAATAAAGTGTTCTTCCAGAGATTTAACAGCGTCTGCCAGTGTGTCACCGGTGTTGGGCAATGTGTAAAACAGTCTCTGGCCTTCTGTGCCAAGGCAATGAAGAAGCAAGGCCCGTTTTCTGGCTTCTGGCCAGGAATCTCCATGCGCATTAATGACTAGCATGTAGTTCTGGAACATCTTCAGCCATGTAAATAGCGGTATAGCAGGCTCACCGGGACAAGGCAAAAAAGGAGTTGGAAATGGAGCACTGACTGATGCCATCTTCAATAATCTTTGGAAAAAAAACGTCCTCGTCGCCAATTTGTTATGTCGTCATGTAGGCAGGAAACACAGCAACAGATTCTTCTTAAGAACTTTAATAACTTATTAAACTAGCAACGTAACTCACGTGCACATGCACAGCATTCGTAACAACTCTATTCCTCACTTTTCCTATTGCGTTCTCTCTTATACAACTAAGGAACTAGAGTGCCATCTAGTGGGGAATTTATATAAGGACATCACACCTCTCTTCCCACAAGCAAAGGTAATAGTCTAGCTGGTTTACGAGCTGCCAGATGGTCTGCATGCTTAATGAAGTTTGAATATGATGTGCAGAACAGTGTTGCTGATTGCTTATCAAGACTGCCTCTTGCAAACAATGAACATGACTATGCTGAAACCATTGTGTCTGTTGCTATGATTTCATTTGTTTCAAAGTTGAGTTCCAGTCTGCATGTAACAACTGCTCGGCGTTCGCTAAGTTGCGTACTTATTACCAAACACGTTTGGCCAAAACACAAGAAGGATGTTGATCCAGACTTGCAGGGATACTTCCCTATTCAACATGAACTTGCTGTCACGGATGGATGTATTCTCAGGGGAACATACCGCCTTCTGATACCCGAGTCATTACAAAAGAAACTTATGGACCTGGCTCATGAATCGCATCAAGGTGTAGTCCGCACGAAGCAGAGACTTAGGAAATTGTACTGGTGACCTAAGATGGACAGCCAGGCTGAAGCCCTGATAAGAAACTGTCATACATGCCAACAAAATGACAAGTCTGCTGTTACACATGATGCTCCTCTCAATCCTGTTGAACTGCCTTCTGCTGCATGGGAAAAGGTCTCCATTAACATTGTCGGACCATTCGAAACTGCACCATCAGACTGCAGGTATGCATAACACATGCATAACACTCATGGATTACTTCAGCAAATGGCCGGAAGTCGCTTTCGCGTCCAGAGTTTACACATTTACTGTTAAACATTTCTTGACTTCTGTTTTCGCCCGAGAAGGAAATCCAAAGGAGTTGGTCTCAGACAATGGACCTCAGTATATCTCTGCTGAGTTTTCTGAGTTTCTGAGAGAAAGAGACATACATCATCTCAGATCTGTTGTTTATTACCCTCATGCAAATGGAGAAGTGGAGACGTTTAATAGAGTCTTAAAAACCTGTCTACAAACTGCTTCAATTCAAGGCGAACCTTGGAAGATGTTCACTCAAACATTCTCAATGAATTATCGAAGTACTTCGATGTTTCTGGTACAGGTGTTGCACCATCTGAGTTACATGGCCGACGTATGAGAACCAAGTTACAAGTTATGGACCTTCCTGTAAACGGAACTGACAGAAACATGATACGACAACGTGTGAAAAGGAAACAAGACAAAGTCAAACAGTACTGTATATGGATGCTAGAAGAAATGCAAAGTCTTCGAGATTTCAACCTGGCGATCTGGTTCGAGTTAAGAGAGTTACCTTGAATGGTAAAGATGGGTGAGCGGAAGTTAACACAACCAAAAGCTGTGTTGCATAAGAAAGGTGAAGATTCATACCTGCTTGATGATGGTAGAGTGTGGAATGATTCGCGTCTTGCTGAAATGCCAGAATTGAGTGGAAGTGTTACTCCAACTGAGATACAATATGACACAAACCCAAGTCCTTTGAATAGGTCAGCCAGAATTAGACAGAAACCTGCCTGGACCAAGGACTATGTTCTACATATGTAAGGAGGAATATAGAGAAGTTGAGATAATGTTAAATAAGTTAATGAAGAAGACGAGACATTTTATTTATTGCTTTGAGTTCATGATGCTTGTTTATTCTTTACTTAAGTGTATTTCTGTTTTGTTATACACATAGCTGTATTCTTTCTGAAAGATGTTGTGTTTTCTTGCTATCACATTGCTATACTGTTCATGCCCACTAGGTGGTATGGTGGAATATACATGTTAAAATGATGTAAGAAATGTGCGTAGAAAAAGAATGAGTTGAGTAACGTCAAAAAAGTCCCTTTCAAGGAAAGTTCGTTCACTCGGCCACCATATTTGCAACTCCTCCTGGCAGCTCAAACAAGACCAAAACCTATCTAAATGAATGGGAGAATCCTGAAATCTCAAAAACGGCTCACTGAACTCGCGATTAAATTACATATTTCAAATTAGCAACAAAATCTGAAATTAACTGCCCCATGAATGTTGTTTCTAATGCTCAAATAGCATTTAAAAAGCTTATTTTTTCAGGCTAGACCAACCAATGCACAAGTGTAGCTCCAACACGCTTATGACTGTGCATGCGCATCGGCTGGTCCAGCCTCAGGTTTCTATGGGAACCGGAGCTTCTAATGGCCGCTGCAGTGAAGCAATGACTTTACTAATCAATGATTGGCTCTTTCATTTAGAAGGCGGGACTATCTCGCCATATTGCTCGTTGCACTTTCTCCCATTCGTAAGTATAGGAGTGAACCGTCTTTGTATTTCTATAGTCTTTGGTAACGTTAAAGTCGAAAATGTTAAGTTACAGCTCATGCTCTGCCTGCTTATTTCTTAATCCTCCTTCAACATATCACAGCCCACATACCACAGCCATATCACCCTGCAGCCCAAGACCGGTTGCCCACTGAAGCTAAGCAGGGCTGAGCCTGGTCAGTACCTGGATGGGAGACCTCCTGGAGAAAACTAGGTTGCTGTTGGAAGAGGTGTTAGTGAGGCCAGCAGGGGGTGCTCACCCTGTAGTCTGTGTGGGTCCTAGGCCCCAGTATAGTGACAGGGACACTATACTATCAAAAAGCACTGTCCTTCGGATGAGACATTAAACCGAGGTCCTGACTCTCTGTGGTCATTAACATCGTAAAGAGTAGGGGTGTAACCCTGGTGTCCTGGCCAAATTCCCTCCGCTGGCCCTTGTCAGTCATGACCTCCTAATAATCCCCATCCACTTGACTCTCTCTCCTCTCCACCTGTAGCTGGTGTGTGGTGAGCGCACTGGCGCCGTTGTCCTGTGGCTGCCGTTGCATCATCCAAGTGGGTGCTGCACACTGGTGGTGGTTGAGGAGAGACTCCCCCATGATTGTAAAGCGCTTTGGGTGTACAATAAAAAGCTATATAAATGCTTCATTCATTCAACATAACAAATTATAGTTAAATAACAACTGCGTTCCATTCACAATTATCCACAGTGGTCTCAATAAACCTTAACATGAACTACAAATGATTTATAAACAACAATAAAATATGCTCACAATGCTAGAATCAGGAAATAATCAAAATGTAAAGCAATTCGGATGTTATTACATCGTTTTAAGTCTTAACAGGCTACATGAATCTCGTGCTGTGAATCGTTTTTCTTCTTTTCAAAGTGATCATATACAATCTATAGCCTCTCATTCTTAAAGGGATAGTTCACCCAAAAATTCTGTCATTATTACTCACCCTCATGTCATTCCAAACCTGTAAGACCTTCGTTCATCTTCGGAACACAAATTAAGATATACACTAGCAGTGAGTGAAAATTACCGTATTTACAGTATATTAGGTTATAATAATAGTTACTAAAGGTAAGTGTTTATTAAAAAATCATACAAAAAAGGAAAATGAAACTATAAATCTTACTTTAAATGGTAAAAAAACAATTCTGGATTCCTTTTGAAGTGATATCTTCCCCTAGAACAACAGAATGACCATTTATACCTACATTTGTCTGTTCATTAAATATGAGTGCAACAATTCACTCTATTTCTCGATTTTTGCCGATTCATAAGAATAGATTTTGAAATATTAAGTTTAATCTTTTTTTTGTTGGCCAATAATAAAATGCCATAAAATCGTCTGATTGTGTCACTTTCATGTTGTGGTAATTGAATAATTGATGCTTGTATTATGCCTGTCTGTGTAGAAATTCTTAAAAGAGTTGAAAAGTTCAGACCAAGAAGGATCAGTCTAACCTCAACCTCCAGATGGTGCTAATGCAAAATATGCAAACTCAGGGTAAATTATTCAGTTTCAAAGACAAAATTAGACTAAACTAAACTGCGGTTTAAAATTATTTCAAAGTTCAAATGGACCATCATACAATAAATTGTGCTTTGGGATTGGTGTTTAAATATGACTTTGTGACAAAATTGTATTTTTTATTTTTACATTATTTAGGTAGATAATGCTGCTGCCTTTAGCACTTTCATCTAACTGTTCTTCTAAAAAATATTTTATTCATAAAGTTAATAGAAATTCACTTGCTCATAAAAAATAATTTATTTTATGCATTGAAAACAATAGACCAAATACTGATGACTGAAAATTGTTGTTAATTTTGCAAAGCATGTAACATTTCATACAAAGATTTGAAATAATACAAAAATGCAAAGCAGTGATGCATTAATAGCAGTATGAGAAACTCCCAGAAGCTCCAGTAACTATAATATGATTTGATGAACTGAGGCAGTGGGTGTGGTCATGAGTCATATGGCCCCTCCCTCTTTATTTGACTCCTCCCCACATCATCATAGTCTGTTTTAAAAAACAAAAGCAAATTCATAGTTTTCATTATTATAATTACTTCATTATTTAGTTTAAATGGGGTTTATATGAACAATGTAACAAATAAAAATAGATGCATTAATATGTAACAATAACCTACCCAACAGGTTTTTTTCTATCTTCATTGCTGTTCTTCACATCATCATACTCCTCCTGATCTCCCTCTGATACACATGTGAAATAAAACCTTACATTGTAATGTGTGACACAGCTTGTGTCATTGATCTGTTTCTCATTATGACTGTCTGAGATTATTACATTAAACCTGATAAAGCCATGATGATTCATCAATGGTAGAATTGCATGATCAATGTTTTATAGAAAAAAGTATGATAATAAAAAGCAGTTCTGTGTGACTCACCGGTTACACCTTGAAAGTTCTGTCCATTAATGATGACATCATCATAATCCTCTGGCGCGTCCACTACACATATATGATCATATAAACATAATCTCATCATATCAGTACTGAGCATAACTTTAAAGGTATAACACACAACAATAATCAGTGTTGGGGTTAACGCGTTACAAGTAACGCAAGTTACATAGTAAGATTACCTTTTTCAAGTAACTAGAAAAGTAACGCATTACTTTTTAATTTACAAGAAAATATCTGAGTTACTTTTTCAAAAAAGTAACGGCAGATACTTTTTTCCCATTTATTGACTGACAGTGCGCTGTGTGAACATGTTACTGTAGTTCTAGACTAAATGTGAATGTACATTAATTCACAGATTTAAAAAACAGATTTAGTATTCATCAAAATGAATTAAAACAGTGCAATTTAAACTCGGAATCTGATGAAAAACCTGCAATAATTAAATGTTAAATAACACAAATGTGTCTAATCCCATTTTATTAACCAATGTCTTTGCTGCTAACATTTGATGATCCAGTTCAACCATACTAATAAGCAAAAATGACTTTAGATAACAACAAAGCACAATTCTTAGTTTGTTTTATTGCTGAAGAGTGTTGAACTTCTCCTGCGTTCTACTGTACAGACGTGAATTTACTCTTCCTTTAGCCTGAGGTTTATTCATTACACTTTTTGTTGTGAAAGGGCTTTTACATTTGCTATAAATAGAACTTCTTATATTAAAAACAATCAAGCCCTGCTCATATTTAAAAAGTAACACAAAAGTAACATAACACATTACTTTCCATAAAAACAAAATTTGTTACTTTTTTAGGGAGTAACGCAATATTGTAATGCATTACTTTTAAAAGTAACTTTCCCCAACACTGATAATAATAATAATAATAATAATGGAGAAAAACACCTTTTTCAACACGAGAAATTTGTCCGCTCGTCATGACATCATCATAGCTCTCAGGTGTGACTTCTGCAAATTTAAAATGAGACATTACACCCAAAACCAATATGAAGTATGTCTAGATGACATTTTTATATATATATATATTTCTTCCTATTACATAATAACAGAATGACACCTGTCTCATAATCTGGTTTCAGTCCATCAGTGATGACATAATCATAGTATCCCGGTGTCTCTTCTGAATCAAAACATGGTATATTTTGGGCATTTTGGAATATTTTTGGAAACAAAATGTAAAATATTCTGTTGCATAATGCTAAAATATTCAGTTTTTTTTTTTAATAATCTAGTAATGAATCATGTGATCAGTTAACAAGCTCACTGACCTTTCAGGCCACTGCTGTTGGTGACATCGTCATAATATGCAGTCTTGAACTCTTTTTCTAATAAAAGAAAAGTTTTAGGATTGTAAATAGTTGAGTCACTGGTCACATACAGTTATATTTTATTATCTATGCGTGGTTTTATAAGTGTGAAATGTATTGTGTTTATTTATTTTTGAATATACTTCATCTCTCTAACCTGAGAGCAGCTCATCAGCATTTTCATACCCAGAATGCAGTTCTTCAGAGATGAGACTCCCTGTTAAAGGAGAGCAGAACAGACAGAAACATGTTCATCATTACAAACAGACTGAATCCTCATTTCCTCAGGATTGTAAAGTATTGTGTGTTAGTGATGACACAACAAAGATGTTAATTACTCAGACATTAAAAGCATTAGAGGGTGAAATCCCATGTTATTTATTTATTTATTTATTGTTTGTTAGGGCTATTAGCAAACACACATATATCCGCACATGAACCCATTCCTCACTGCCTTCCAGAAATACACACACACACACACACACAGACCTGTATCTACCCTCCCCCCCCCCCCCATGACCCTCTAAAAATGCACACAGGAAGAGACACTCGCTGACACACACACACACACACACGCGTTTGTTTTTGTGAATTGTGGGGACATTCCATAGGCGTAATGCTTTTTATACTGTACAAACCGTATTTTATATCGCCCCAAACACCAACCCTACATCTAAACCTACCCCTTACAGGAAACTTTGTGCATTTTTACTTTCTCAAAAAAAAAACTCAGTCTGTATGATTTATAAGCCTTTTGAAGTATGGGGACATGAGGAAATGTCCTCATAAATCACCTTCTCCTTGTAATACCTATGTCATTATACAAATGTGTGTCCTCATATGTCACAAAAACACACGCACACACACACACACACACACACACACACACACACACACACACACACACACACACACAGCTCTGTGGTTTTCTGTCAGGAATTCTGTGGTTTGAAGCAGGAGGTTTAACAGGACTAATAATAGATGAACATCAACTGTCTGACGGACTCTTATTAATGGTATTAAATGAGATTGATGGCTCATGTCTCACCCCTCTGAGTGAAGTGATTGTGTCTGTGCTGAATCTCCTCATAAACGGCCTCAGTCGTCGTCCTGTGTCTCCTCTTAGAGAGAGCTGTGAGTGTAGACAGACAAACCTGCTGTCAGTTCACAACACATGACTGATCACACACTGAATAAGACACAATATGACAGTCTCTGGATCTCTCCTACCTCTCCTCATCACTCTGTTCTGCTGAATCAGTATAAGCAGTGGCACTAAGAGCAGTAAGAACACAACTCCCAGTACAATCACAAGCACTGGGGGGACGGAGAGAGATGCTGCTGGAGGAGATTGTGGAGGAGAGACTGATGTTGAGCGCACTGGAGGAGAAACTGATGTTGTTGTGGCAGGAGTAGTGGACACTGACAAATCTGGCAAACAGACAAACACATTCAAATTCAAGATTTTCTTGAACACATAAAAAGATAATAAAATAAATAATACTCAGTGTTTGCTGTGACCTGCACAGGTGAGTCCAGCGTGCTCTTTGTGGGAGCAGTCAGTGTGGTTTTTCAGGGAGAGAGGACAGTCCCACAGGTGAATCTCATTCCCTCTGCACTCGACTCTGTTCAGCCACACAACACCTTCACCAGCACCAAAGACTGAATTCCCATCAGCCCTCAGTGCTGCTCCACAACCCAGCTGCCTGCAGACCACCTGAGCATCGCTGATGTCCCACTGATCATCACAGACTGAGCCCCACACAGCGTTATGATACACCTCCAGCCTCCCAGAGCACCGGCCCTCCCCTCCACTCAGTCTGAGAGGAACATGATCTAAAACACACACACATCCACCAGCAGTGACCAACTTCAGCAACAAAACATAATTTAAGATCAATAAAGAAAATATAAGCATATGATAAACTTACTTGAACACTGTCTCTGGTGAGGAGATGGTGAGGTTGAACATGTCAGACGACTCTGAGGAGACTCATGAATCTCCTTCTCTGTGAATAAAACGTTCAAATTTTCAAAACATCACTGAAAAGGACATTAGACATCATAAATAATCTTTAAACAAACATGATCACTTAAAACTATCTTAATAAATATCATCCAACCTGAGCAGGTGATTTTGGCCACTTCATTATCACAATCATTCTGTCCCCAGGGTGAAGATGGACACTGCCATAAAGTGGAATCATGTCGTCGACAATTAAGTTTATCAAGCCAATTATGAGGCTTCAGTCCCTCTGAATTACTGGGTTCACTGCCAGATCTTCCACAGTTCAGCTCTTGACAGATCAGACTCGCTGTGTCTCTGTCCATCTGGTTCCAGCACATATTTCCCCAGAATCCATTGTAGAAAACCTCCACATTCCCTTCACAGCCCTCAGTTAACCTGATCTCTTTAAACTCTAGATGGAAAACCCTTTAACAATTTATTCAGTACTTGTAAAATATTTATAAATAAAATAAATGATTTTTTTTTAGTTGCCAGATGTTGAGATAATTTCAAAAATACATAGGCTACATTAATGAAATAAACAAGCACACGCACACCGTACGTGGTGGTCAGAAGATTCCAAAATTGTGTGGAGAGGATATATAAACGCACACTCACTTGCAAACAAACTACTTTATTTAATTAACCAACGTTTCGGCAAGAAGCCTTTGTCAAGGTATGATTTATACTGTAAATATCAGAAAAAACAAGTAAAAAAAATCTGCCAATGGGGTAAGCAAAAACTCATTTAATTTTTACTTGTTTTTTCTGAAAACAAGACAATATTTTTTTACTTGTCTAGAAAATCCTTCTTGATTTAAGATTTTTTTTTTATATTTGGCTGGAAACAAGACAAAAAAATCTAAGGAAGAAAAGCATTTTTTGCAGTGTACAGTACTTCGTCAGAACTGAAAAACTGTGAAAACTGTTACGTTTTTTTTATAGATAAATAAAAAAAGAACCAGTTGTGAGCTCCCAACCCTGCTTTTAATTAATATAATCCACACTGGATATTGTTAATTATCAACCATATACATAAGTTACTTATCTTTTACATTTTTGTTCACTATTTACCTGAGCACACGACTCCTACATCCTCCTTGTGTTGACAGTCATGTGTTCCCCAGCCTGGAGAAGAGCAGCTCCACAGGGAAGTCTCATTCCCCTCACACTCCACCTCATCCAGCCATATGGGTCCAGAACCAGGACCAAACCAGGCTGGTACCTGCTGGTTACTGAGGGCCACTCCACACTGCAGCTGTCTGCACACCACATGGGCATCTTTAATATCCCAGGAGTCATCACACACTGTCCCCCATGAGCCGCTGTGAAAAACCTCCAGCCTCCCTGCACAGTCTCCCCCAGAACCCACCAGCCTGATGGACCCACGACCTGATATTCAGAGAAAGAAAAACACATTATTGATCACAAACAACTGAAGAATCTGTCCAGATGTTGTTCTTCTCACCAAGGCAGGTGATTGACAGCTGTTGTGTGGAGCTGAAGTTGAGAGTTTGTGGAGAGCTGCAGTTCCCCAGATGAGCTTCACTCCCAGAGCACTGGAAGCCCGTCACACACTCATGACTGTGTTCAGGACTGGATGAAGAGGAGCCGTAGAAGTTCAGCACAGAGCCACAGCCCAGCTGTCTGCAGACCACAGAGGATTCAGTGAGACTCCAGGAGTCCAGCAGAGCTCTCCTCCAGACCTGATGGATGAAAACTTCCAGCTCCCCCTCACACTGTCTCTCTCCAGACAACCGCACCAGACCGTCATGAAGAGCCAGAGAGGAACCTGAGGAGAAGATCTCATGTTTTACTAAACTGGTAGAACAATGTATTGCAGTTACGCCTTACAGAAATTTTATTATATATTGCATTTTATTCAGTATTAAAATTCATGACCCTCTTGATTAAATAAGTTTACCAGAGCAGATGACTCCAACATCTTGTCTATGAGAACATTCAGCTCGACTCCATGAAGAGATGGAACATTCTGAGAGTTTTGTTTCATTCCCGTCACAATCAAACACATCAGCCCAGATTTCACCACTTCCTTCTCCAAACCAGTCTGATCCCACAACAGACACAGCAATCCCACAATTCAGCTGTCTACAGAGGACACTGGCAGCTCTCATATCCCAGCATGCATCACACACTGTGCCCCATTTACTGAGATACTTATGTTCAACTCGACCAGAACAGGTGTCAGGGCCGTTTACCAGCCTGAGATCAGTGTAACCTGGACAAAGAACAGAGAGTTTAGTTTAGTGAAACAAGCAACAAATGCTGAAAAATGTTTAAAAAACTAGTTAGTGATTATCTCAATAAGTAACTACTGCTCCATTACCAGAACATAACAATCCAATGTAATTCTCATGGGTGCAATTGTGTTTGAGAGAAGTTGATGTTGGACAGAAAGATATATAAGACTCATTTCCTCTGCACTGAATCTCTTGTGTCCATATCTGAGCGTCTCCTTTGTCAAAAGCAGCTGCTCCCAGCACCTGTACAGGAGCCCCACAGTCCAGCTCTCTACACACAACCTCTGCATCCTGCTGGTCAAAGACAGCGTCACACACTGACATCCACGTCTGATCATGAGGCACTTCAACTCTGCCAGAACAGCGAGATCCTCCAACCAACCTGACTCCTTAAATAAAAAGGCACAATTTCAATCATATTTGCAAATTCTTGTCCTAATATTACTTTATAAAACTAAAATGGTCACATTTTATCAATTGTTAGTTTTGTGCATAAAATTCACTTATGCTCCTTGCATTTTGTGCTCATAAGAGTGAATGCCTTTTTCATTTAATGGATAACAAAAAAACTTTTGTGACCAAAATGCACCCAGTTTATCATTAAAATGCATTTTGTCTGTGAAATGCTCAATCTCTGAATGAGGAACTACGTATGCATTTATTTCACAAAAGGAATTGTCTGTAAAAATGCATTCATCACGTCACATAATACATATAATACATCACTCATCACAGTCACCTGATGTAACACAGAATTTGCAGCAAAAATTTGTATCCATTCTGGAATTCTGTGGGAGAAAAGATTAGTAATTATGAAATAAGTCTAGTTGAGCTTACCGGAACAGACGACTCCAGCATCTTCAGCATGATTAGCTTCTATTCCCCATCCATTGAATCTACAGTTTGTCAATGTAGACTCTGATCCAGTACACTGTAAATCAGAAATCCAGATCTCTCCTGTTCCTTCTCCAAAGTGAGCACTCTTTGGTGCACTTACAACCTCTCCACAGCCAAACTCTCTACACACCACTGCAGCATCAACCATATCCCATCCAACATTATTCACTGTTCCCCACTGACCATCATGAAGAACCTCCACTCTTCCAGCACAGCGACTAGCACCTGCTAATCGGACTGTTTGAAGGCAAAATGCACAAGAAAGATATTAAAATATTTTAAAATATTTTTTACAAAATCAAGAATTTTAGCACACTCAGAAAAAAGATATTAAAATTTTTTTATAAGTTTAAAATATTTTAGCTACATTTAAATACAAATTTAGTTTATACTTTCAACAAAATTAGTTTATTTAAATTCTAAAATAAATTGAGCAACCACTTACCTTAAAAAATGAGTAAATTAGAATCATTTTTTCAGTGCTCATAATTCACATGTTATTCACCTACCAGCACATTCAATGCTCACATGATTGTCATGGGCGCAAAATTGTGAAGGTGATGTTGGACAAAGGGCAAACTGATACTCATCTCCACTGCAGTGAATCTCTTGTGTCCACATCTGAGCGTCTCCTTTGTCAAAAGCAGCTGCTCCCAGCACCTGTACAGGAGCCCCACAGTCCAGCTCTCTACACACAACCTCTGCATCCTGCTGGTCAAAGACAGCGTCACACACTGTGTGCCACGTGTTCCCATGAGGCACCTCTAATCTCCCAGAGCAGCGAGAACCTCCAACCAGCCTGATGCCTTAAATGATAGTTATAACAAACTGTTTAAAATTATAATATAACATAAAGAACCCCCCCCCCCCCCCCCCCCCAAAAAAAAAAACAGAAAATGACACTATACTAGGAGAGGACTGTTATAATGTTTTGCTTTAATAAGTTTTTGCCACAATTTTGCCTCAAATTAAAGTTGTTTTGAAATCTACAACTTATCCTAAATTAATTAGAGAGTACTGTTTTTACAGCCTAGAGTAACATGGGGGGTCCCGTACTGGTCCTGCTCCATTTGGCACATTAAGTTGACTAGGGTTGTAACAATATATTTTTTTAATAATATGAAAATTAAAGTTTAATTATTTACTTTAGCATCAAATATGGTAATGGCACATAAAATATTGTAAACCCAAAAGTCACACTTTTGAGCTTCCATGTTTATTATTTATTAATAATAAATTAAAAATAAAATGCATAATTTAATAAAATGTAGTCAGGGACTGAGTGTAGGCATGTGTCTAACATAATTCTGTATTTTTAGCTAAGCAGAATCATTTAATATTTCTCTTCTGGTGTCACCATTGCCCTCTGCATGGGTGAGAAGGACCAAGTCCAAGCCTATTCAAGTCCATTCCTGATGGTCTGTTTTTAACATCTAGGTGAAACTTTGTAACATTTAGAGACGAATTATGTATGAAATATTATATATGAAATTACAAGAGAGTTTTAAGTAACCTAATGCATGTACTGTTATGCATTAACCCGATCACAATTCAAATCATAATCCAACATTTTATATTTAGAATTTGTTATTTTTTGTGTACTGTATGTAGATCCTTCACATTTTTAGGCGTACAACTACTTTCACATTCAGAAATACTGACCCTGTATTACATCATTCCTTGGTCTCTCCCGATGGTACATTTATTAATAATGTATAAATTATAAATATGACGAAAGCAAAAAAATCAGCCTACCTGAGCAGATAACTCCAACATCTTCATTATGCTCACAGTTATGTTCACCCATTTCTAAGAAATCACAACTCATTATTGAGGACTCTGATCCTCTACATCTCACATTATCCATCCAGATGTTTCCTGATCCTGATCCAAAGTGAGCAGCACGCATTGTGTTTGAAGTTTCACCACAGCCCAGCTCTCTACACACCACTGCAGTGTTTGTCAAATCCCAAAAATCATCACACACTGTTCCCCATCTTTCATTATAATAAACCTCCACCCTACCAGCACACGAATTATTACCACCCACCAGCTTCACATTACCTGTAGACAAGATACAGAAAGATGTATATAAAATGTGTAAGACGATAGACATCAACAGATATTGAAAAAGAGTGAAATTCACTTCTATATGAATGCAAATATTACACATACACAAATTGATGTGTTTGTGTCTTCTAACACAGTCAATCACTATATAACATGAACTCACACAAAATGATCTGAGTGTGTACATACCAGCTGTGGAGAGTTTGATCACAGAAGACAAGAAAATGACAGTTAGATAACTCTCCATCTTTACTGATCATACACTTTGTTTGATGTTTGATCAACTCAGATCTGAAAGGATCAAGAGAGACAGAGACAGAAGACTTTGAAAACACCAAACAAGAAGCCAATCATAGACACTTTTACCTTATTAGACAGAAGAGAGGAAATCATCAAAACGTTTCATTGACAAATCAGAAGACGTTTTTATGTTTCTCACCATATTTATTTAAAGAACGTCAGCATTGATGGCCAGGACTCCTCCTCCACCTCATCGAGACACTTAACTGGAAAGAAACATGCAAGATATAGGGGTGACAAAGTCAAACATACATTAAACTGATTTCCGGGACAGGAAACATTCCAGTTTATTTACAGCATCAAAGCTTAGCACCTGCAGATATAGAAATACAAACTGCTTCAAGCTTCTCATTTTGAGTTCATGTTCACAAATACTAGTTGGATGCAAACATAAATGAAATGAACTGTTTTAAAGATTTGTTTTAATTATTGTTATTTATGCAGAAGTTTATTTTAGCAACACTTGTCAAGTACACCATATATAATACATATGTTAATACATAGCAGTATATTAGTAGTATAATATCTTTTAAAAAATTAATAAGACAATAAAGTATACTTATGACCATACACAGTTCCTCATACAAGAATACCAGACCAAGTTTAGCAGATGTACTTGTATGTGTTTAATACTGCAATACCGATCTGCTCCTGTAGGTGGCAGTAAAAAGAGATGACAAAAGACTCGTTTGACTGTCACGAGCCCCAAATAAAATACTCTTATCTGTGCCAGAACAATTTCACTCATAAATATTTGCAGTATACTGACCAGAGAAACATTTATCCTGACAGTACTTCAGGAATTAAGTCTTGTTTTCAGTTTGCTGTTTAGAATCAGAACAATTCCCGAATTCATCTTTTGAGTCGGTTCTTTAGACTGCATTGTTCAGTGAATCATTGAACTGAATCACTGGAGTTCACTCAGCAAAACTGTAACGAGATATTAACATCGAGATAATTAAATGAGCGCTCGACGAGGTGGATATTATACAGTCAACCAGAACGAAACCTGCCACTACATAGCTTGTCAGGAATGAAGAAGCTCTTATAATGGATATCTTCCATTCAAAAGAAGTATTAAGTAGCAGGATATTTATCTTGGTGTCATTTATGTCTGCAGCACTTGTGTGTAGATGACATGCTGTGATGTCATACAACAGGTAACTGTGTTTGTTTTATATTTATGGATATGAGCTGCACTGCACTTGTTAAGCATTATTAATGTATCGTTAAAGTTATTATAAAGTGATTCATATATGGTTTATAAAGAAGAAATGTCTTTTAAACACAATTGTTATGTGTGCAGTGTTGGGGAGTAACTAGTTACATGTAACGGAATTACGTAATTTAATTACAAAATAAAAGTAATTGTAATCAGTTACAGTTACTAAGAAAAACTGTAATTAAATTACAGTTACTTATGAAAATGTTAAGGATTACAAAAGGGGGTTACATCTGAATATTTTCACACACACTCCCACATACAGATTTAATTGATTTCTTTCATAAATTGCAGCGACTGCTCTAAAATATGAAACACCAATGTTTCAGAAGTTTTAACATGCTTATCCGATAACTCTTATACATATTTCCTATTTTTTTTTTCAATTTTTCCTTTATTTTTTTAAGATGAACTGTTTTATTCTAAGGCATTGTTAGATTCCAGTGTTTCCTGTCGTACCTATGCAAAGATTTGATTTAAAAAAACAGTATCATAGCTATTAAGCTATAGCTATTTATTGTTATGATTTTAAATCTTTAACCTCTGAATGATTTTAAAGTAAGTCTGATTTTGTGGTGGCTGTGCTTTAAAGGGGACATTGAATGCCCATTTTCCACAAGTTGGTATGATTCTTTAGGCCCTTCTTGAAATGGTCTCAGTGGTCGAGTAAAACAACACCCTTTTTACCTTGTCAAAAACAGCTCTGTTCACAGCGATTCATTTCGGTGCATATCTCTTTACATGCTAATGAGCTCTGCTCACCCGCCCCTCTCTTCTGTGGAAGAGCAAAGGCGATTCACAAATAATCATAAAAAATATAAAGTGTGAGACTTACTTCTTCTGGAGGTGCAGCTGGATCATGAACTTTACTGATCCATCTTTTAGTTTTTTTTAGTGAAAGTGAAGTGAGATGACATGTGGCCAGATATGGTGACCCATACTCGGAATTTGTGCTCTGCATTTAACCCATCCAAGTGCACACACACACACACACACACACACACACACACCATTTGGTCTCACCTCAGTCGTGGTATTGAAGGCGGAGAGAGCACTGGTTATTCACTCCAAAATCAAAATGGCTTGATAATTAAGACTGTTTAGGTTTTTGGGGGATTTAAAAAAGGAGTGAATTTTTATCATTGTAGGGTGGTTGTGTCCACACAGTGCTAAGACACATTTATATGCAAATGAAGATATTTTTCATCCAATGTCTCCTTTAAAATTAAAATATTATAATCTTAATTCAAGTGATGAAGGATTTCAAAAGTCTGACAGTAATCAGTGTTTAGTACTACTGTAAGGTTAACCCTGCCTGCTTTACATGTTTGAAAATTATTAACAGATGAAAACATTACACATTTATAAAAAGTAATCAAATGTAATCAGTTACATTACTTTAATAAAGTAATTGAAAAGTTACACTACTTATTACATTTTAAGTAGGGTAATTTGTAATCTGTAACCCATTACATTTCCAAAGTAACCTTCCCAACACTGATTATGTGATACTTTTTTTTTCGATTGTAAAAGTTACTTAATGCTTACAAAATAATTGTAAAGATTTATTTGTTTATTTATTTCAGCATTATCCACTGACAAAACTCCAATACTTGCTGTGACGATGCTGAGGGCTGTTAAATCACAGATGGTCATTTGAGCTTATGTTTAAGATGTCTTCAATTGTCACCGCGGTTATGCAATAAAAGGTAAGATCAGACATTTGAATTCAGCTGCTGTGTCTTATTGAAATACACACAAAAATGTATTGCTATTAACAAGGCCAAAAAACAATACAACAAAATCTCACAAAGGCATAGAAGTTTTAATACAAAAAAGGGAGAAACACAAAAACCTGAGATTTGACATATCAATAACAATATCACTCGAAGCTTTGAAGCGAGGCAGCTGTAATCATTAGGCCATCTTCTTTGTTGGACTCCTCCTCCACATCATCATAATCTGTTATTAAAAACAAATCATGTCAAATGTTATAACTGGATGAATATATTAAAAGTCTAAAAAACCCTGGAAAATTATGAAGATATTAAAATATAAATCAAGATAATACAATGAGAACAAAAGGGTTACAGTAACTTACCCAGCAGGTTTCTCACATCTTCACTGACTCTCATCACGTCATCATACTCCTCCTGAACTCTCTCTGATCAAGAATTACATGAAAATATATCATAAACACTTTATCTCATTTGAAGGATCCCTTTTCCTTTAAATGACTTGATTACACAGAACACAATGTCCTGATACTCATGTAAACATGAAAAGGGTGAAAAATGTAGTTCTGTGCATCTCACCTGTTACACCTTGAGATCTCAGTCTATTAATGATGACATCATCATAATTCTCTGGTGCGTCCACTACACATAAAAATATGAGTTAAAATTAAAAATGTATAATAACAAAGTATGTAGTATGTAAAAAAGTTGATAAAAAAGTAAAACACCTTTTTTGATGTCAGAGTTCAGTCCGCTCGTCATGACATCATCATAGCTCTCAGGTGTGTCTTCTACAAATTCACACATTCATTACATTCAGAACTAATCTGAAATATCTATCTTCAACATACTGTAATATTTTATTTAGAAGTATATTGTATGCTGTAGTAGAGTAAGAGAGAGACACCTGTCTCACGATCTGCTTTCAGTCCATCAGTGATGACATCATCATAGTATCGGAGTGATTTCCTTCAGAATATCTTCTGCATCAACACACAATATGTTTGGATACAAAAGCCAAAATATGTTCTTGTTGCAGATCATGAGACTGAAAATTTATTAAACATTTGGTAATGAATCATGTGATCAATTAAAAAGTCACTGACCTTTTAGGCCTCTTGCCATTGGTGACATCATCATAATATGCAGTCTTGAACTCTTTTTTAAAAAAGGAGAGCAGACTGTTAATATACAGTGCCCTCCACTAATATTGGCACCCTTGATAAATGTGAGAAAAGGTGTCTGTGAAAATAAATCTGCATTGTTTATCCTTTTGATCTTTCACTGAAAAATTCACAAAATTCTAACCTATCATTGAAGTAAAACAATTGAAAGTGGGGAGAAAACTCATGATGAAATAAATGTTTTTCTCCAATTCATGTTGGCCACAATTATTGGCACCCCTAGAAATTCTTATGAGTAAAATATCTCTGAAGTATATTCCCATTCATATTTACATTTTTTAGCACACCAGGGTGACTAGGAGCATGAAATTGTCCAGCCATGACTTTCTGTTCCACAGGATTATAAATATGAGGAACACAAAGGTCAAATTCCCTTAATCATCCATCACAATGAGAAAAAACAAAAAATATATTTCTGATGTGCAGCAAAAGATAATTGAGCTTCACAAATTAGTGAAGTGGTTTTAAGAAAAGAGCTAGAGCTCAGTGAAAATTCCCATTTCCACCATCAGGGTAATAATTAAGAATTTCCAATCAACATAAAATGTTACGAATCTGTCTGGAAGAGTACGTGTGTCTATATCATCCTAATGCACGGTGAGGAGGAGAGTTTGAGTGGCTAAAGACTCTCCAAGGATCACAGCTGGAGAATTGCAGAGATTAGTTGAGTCTTGGGGTCAGAAAACCAAAAAAATAATTGTCAAACAGCCCCTACATCACCACATGTTGTTCGGGAGGGTTTCAAGAAAAATTCTCCTCACTCATCCAAAAACAATCTCCAGCATATTCAGATATCAGACACGACTGGAACTTCAAATGGGACTGGCTTCTATGGTCAGATGAAACTAAAAAATGAGCTTTTTAGCAGCAAACACTCAAGATGGGTTTGGTGAACACAGGGATAAAAAGTACCCCATGTGTACAATGAAATATACTGCTGTATTTTTAATGTTGTGGGCCTATATTTCTGCTGGAGGTCCTGGACATTGGTTTAGACATATGGCATCATGGATTCTATCAAATACCAACAGATAAAAAAATCAACAAGTGACTGACTCTGTTAGAAATCTTATAACGGGCCATGTTTGGATCTTCCAACCGTACAATAATCCAAATACAAACCTCAAAAACAACACAAAAATGGGTCACTGGGCACAAAACCAAGCTTCTGCTATGGCCATTTCAGTTCCCTGACCTGAACCCTGTAGAAAATGAGTGAGGTGAACTGAAGAGAAGAAGTACTAACATGGAGCTGTGAATCTGAAGGATCTGGAGAGATTCTGTATGAAGAAAATGGTATCTGATCTCTTATCAGGTGTTCTCCAAACTCTTCAGGCATTATAGGAGAAAACTCAGAGCTGTTGTGCTGGGAAAAGGACGTTGCAATAATTGGGTGCCAATAATTGTGGCCAACATGAACTAGAGAAAGCATTTATTTCACAATGAGATTTTCTCCCCACTTTCAATTGTTTTACTTCAATGATAGGTTGGAATTTTGTGAATTTTTTGAATGAAAGATAAAAAGATAAACAATGCAGATTTATTTTCACAGCCGCCTTTGCTCATATTTACCAAGGGTGCCAATATTAGTGGAGGACACTGTATAAGTAAACAGCAATATTTGAATAGAATTGAGTCATTAATCAAACATGTAATATAATTTGTTCTTTTTTTTATTAAGTGAATTAATTAAGAAGATTGTTTGAGTGGAATGTGGAATGAATATGTGCTTCATCTCTCTAACCTGAGAGAAGCTCATCAGCATCTTCATACCCAGAATGCAGTTCTTCAGAGATGAGACTCCCTGTTAAAGGAGAGCAGAGCAGACAGAAACATGTTCATCATTACAAACAGACTGAATACTCATTTCCTTTGGATCATAAAGCAGGCAACACAGCACAAATATTAATTATTAACATTTTAAAAGCATTAGAAATCCCTTTTTGTTCTGACTTTTAGTAAACACACAAGTATCCTCACATGAACCCATTCCTCACTGCCTTCCAGAAATACACACACACACACACACACCTGCACTTACACTTACACATATTAACACTTCCTTATGACAATCTAAAAATACTCACAGGAAGAGACACACACACACACACACACACACACTCTCTCTCTCTCACACACACACACACACACACACTCTCTCGCTCTCTCTCACACACACACACACACACATAAACATGCACCTGCAGCTCTGTGGTTTTCTGTCAGGAATTCTGTGGTTTGAAGCAGGAGGTTTAACAGGACTAATAATAGATGAACATCAACTGTCTGACGGACTCTTATTAATGGTATTAAATGAGATTGATGGCTCATGTCTCACCCCTCTGAGTGAAGTGATTGTGTCTGTGCTGAATCTCCTCATAAACGGCCTCAGTCGTCGTCCTGTGTCTCCTCTTAGAGAGAGCTGTGAGTGTAGACAGACAAACCTGCTGTCAGTTCACAACACATGACTGATCACACACTGAATAAGACACAATATGACAGTCTCTGGATCTCTCCTACCTCTCCTCATCACTCTGTTCTGCTGAATCAGTATAAGCAGTGGCACTAAGAGAAGTAAGAGCACAACTCCCAGAACAATCACAAGCACTGGGGGGACGGAGAGAGACGCTGCTGGAGGAGTTTGTGGAGGAGAGACTGACGTTGAGCGCTGGAGGAGAAACTGGAGGAGAAACTGATGTTGTTGTGGCAGGAGTAGTGGACACTGATAAATCTGGCAAATCTGGCAAAACAGACACAAACACATTCAATTCATGATTGTCTTGAATACATAAAAAGATCATAAAATGAATAATATTAGTCAGTGTTTGCTGTGACCTGCACAGGTGAGTCCAGCATGCTCTTTGTGGGAGCAGTCAGTGTGGTTTTTCAGGGAGAGAGGACAGTCCCAACAGGTGAATCTCATTCCCTCTGCACTCGACTCTGTTCAGCCACACAACACCTTCACCAGCACCAAAGACTGAATTCCTATCAGCCCTCAGTGCTGCTCCACAACCCAGCTGCCTGCAGACCACCTGAGCATCGCTGATGTCCCACTGATCATCACAGACTGAGCCCCACACAGCGTTATAATACACCTCCAGCCTCCCAGAGCACCGGCCCTTACCTCCACTCAGTCTGAGAGGAACATGATCTAAAACACATCAACCAGCATTGATCAGAAACATTCACATCAAAGTTTCAAGTTGTGATAATAATATTAAAATCATAATAAACATACTTGAACACTGTCTCTTGTATGGAGATGGTGAGGTAGAACATGTCAGAAGACTCTGAGGAGACTCTCGTGTCTGATCCTCTGAGATTAAGACATAATTAATTAAAATAATTAAAAGACAAAAAATAATCATATTTAAACAAACAAAGCATGACAATTTCAAACCATCTTAAATGAGTTAAATATCATCTCACTTGAGCAGGTGATATTGGCGACTTCATTATCACAATCATTCTGTCCCCAGGATGAAGATGGACACTGCCATAAAGTGGAATCATGTCGTTGACAATTAAGTTTATCAAGCCAATTATGAGACTTCAGTCCCTCTGAATAAATGGGTTCACTGCCAGATCTTCCACAGTTCAGCTCTTGACAGATCAGACTCGCTGTGTCTCTGTCCATCTTGTTGTAACATAAATTTCCCCAGAATCCATTGTAGAAAACCTCCACATTCCCTTCACAGCCCTCAGTTAACCTGATCTCTTTAAACTCTTGATGGAAAAGGATGAGAATCAATCTCAACTCTCATGGAATGACAGCGTATTAATTAGGGATGGGAATTATACAGAATTTAATGATTCTGAATAATCCTAACAATTACAGTTCATTAATAGTTCCATTAATTTTTGGCAGCGGCTATTTACACTAAGTGAAAATAGCAGTATTTTTTAACAATATGCTATTTATACTAAGTGTAAATTGTGAAAATTAACAGAGTGTCTATTTACACTAAGTGTAAGTGTAAATAGCTATAGATTCTGTTTACACTGTGTTAAAATAGCAAGATTTTCTGCTATTTATACTACTTATTACAAATAGTGTCGATTATCTGCACCTCAGTATTGTAGTACATTATAAAACAGTACGCAATAATAACGTACTGAGTGAAAATTATAGTTTTAATTCAAATTATTAAATGGATGCCACCTTATTGGGACAATAAAGCCCTCCCTACACCATTCCCTACCCGATACTTTATTTTCAACATTTTGATTATTTCCTTCATTTTTGTTTAAAATAAATGTCTTTCCGTTGTGATATGAGATTTGAAGAGGGAGAAAAAAAGTTCGGCAAAAGGCGAATACGAACTCGAGTCGATCGTGTCAAAAAGCACGCGCTGTACCATCTACGTCACTGAAACTGATGCTCAACAAACGTCTTTTGTTTAGTGTTGACTGTCTCAATCACATGTTGGTGGGCGGAGTTAGTGTAAATAGACACTCTGTTAATTTTTATATAAAAACAACACTGAACAAACAAACAAAAATACTTAATTCATTAATATATAACATACTAATACTGACCAAATGCAAAATGCTTATCTTTAGCTGCACTTTGTCATATGAACATCCAGTCTGTAACTACACTGATTTAATTCTCAAAGTTAGCTGTAAGCTGTTTGTCTGTGATTCACCACAAAGAACCGACTGAGATTAGTTTAGGAATCGGGCTTCATTGGTCATACATGTTTTGTGCTGTAGATTCACTAGTGTTGTGTTGCAGTGTGGACGAGTGAGTAGTTTAGAAAATTTTAGTTTAAATAAAATCATTATTTACATTATTGTTTACCTGAGCACACGACTCCTACGTCCTCCTTGTGATTACAGTCATGTGTTCCCCAGCCTGCAGAAGAGCAGCTCCACAGGGACGTCTCATTCCCCTCACACTCCACCTCATCCAGCCATATGGGTCCAGAACCAGGACCAAACCAGGCTGGTACCTGCTGGTTACTGAGGGCCACTCCACACTGCAGCTGTCTGCACACCACATGGGCATCTTTAATATCCCAGGAGTCATCACACACTGTCCCCCATGAGCCGCTGTGAAAAACCTCCAGCCTCCCTGCACAGTCTCCCCCAGAACCCACCAGCCTGATAGACCCGCGACCTGATATTCAGAGAAAGAAAAACAGTGATTGTACATGCACATTTTTGATCACTAATAACTAAAGAATCTGTCCAGATGTTGATTTTCTCACCAAAGTTCTTTACTGACAGTTGTTGTGTGGAGCTGCAGTTGAGAGTTTGTGTTGTGCTGCAGTTCCTCAGATGAGCTTCACTCTCTGGAGAGAGTATTTATTTGTCATTCAATATTTATCTAAAATATACTACATTTGTTAAAATGTGTAGTTTTAATCTGAAACCCATGACTTCAGTGTGGTGTGAATGTGCTCACCAGAGCAGATGACTCCCAACATCTCGTCTATGAGAACATTCAGCTCGACTCCATGAAGAGATGGAACATTCTGAGAGTTTTGTTTCATTCCCGTTACAATCAAACACATCAGCCCAGATTTCACCACTTCGCTTCCCTCTCCAAAACAGTCTGATCCCACAACAGACAGAGCAATCCCACAATTTCAGCTGTCTACAGAGGACACTGGCAGCTCTCATATCCCAGCATGCATCACACACTGTGCCCCACTCATTGAGGATACTGAAGCTCCACTCTTCCAGAACAAGAGTCTGAACCGTTTACCAGTTTGAGATCAGTGTAACCTGGACAAACAACTGACAGCTCTTTTAAACAGTATGAAAGTAGTGTCAAGATAATTGAGCAATACAACAGAAGTGTGTTACATATGTAATTTATCTAAAGAGATGTTAAATGTTAATACTCAACCAGAACAGATCACTCCCACATCATTGTCATGGGAACAGCTGTGTATCTGTGAAGATGATCGTAGACAGTCGTGTATCTGAGATTCATTTCCTCTGCACTGAATCTCCTCTGACCAAACACGACCTTTCCCTTTACCAAAAGCAGCTGCTCCCAGCACCTGTACAGGAGCCCCACAGTCCAGCTCTCTACACACAACCTCTGCATCCTGCTGGTCAAAGACAGCATCACACACTGAACCCCATCCTTCTGTACGAAACATCTCCACTCTACCAGAGCACAGGTGAGACCCGTCCACAAGTCGAAGTCTTTGCTCTGAGTCTTTGAATTATAAAGACAGATACTTAATTAAACCTCTTTACTCAGCTGGAACACTAGAGAAAACTGTCATTAAATTTTGACATTTTTTATTTAATTAATTCCTCTTAATCTGCACTAATTGTGTATGTACGGTGACCCGGAGGGAACATGTTCGGTTCACTTAGTTTTTTCGTGGCCACGAGATCATTTTGTCAATGTACTGACATCCTTATGCCGTGGCTTCAAGATCCTGTGTTATTTAATTATTATATTAACTATAAGCTACCGGTCTATGTGTGTGATGTAGACAGCATTTGAATGAAGTTTATCATGAATAAATGTTACATAAAGTAATAAAGTACATAAAATAAAAAAGGCCTACAAGAAAACATTTTTATCCATCCCACAGTCTTGTAGTCCATTAACTGATCGTCTTTTTCTCGTAATATCTGTATATTATTATTATTATTATGTATTTGATTTAGGCTATTTTCCTTCATTTTGATTTATTTACTTAATGTTCTGAACAGTTTTGTAAATAATAACTTACTGTAAATGCCTGACATCATGCTATATGACTCTATATATAATTCGCTATATGAATTTGTAATGAAGTGCAGTTTAAAGGTTGAATTTAACATACATTTCATTTATGTCGGCTAATTAATAGACTATAATGTTTTGTTTATAATGTTTATAATGTTTAAATAATGTTTAGTTGATGAATGAATCATTCGTGAAGTTTAATTTGTAAATGAAAAACACAACACACCGTCACATACGGGCATAAATACAATCATAATCATAAAGAAGTCAAAACTTTATTGGTATAATAAAGTCAGGCATTTACAGTATTTGCAAAATATATGGTAGAATAATAATACTAGCATAATTATACAGAATGTTAATTATGTAAAACGATACTCGAATTGAAACGGGAAATAAGCATATATAACAATAAACATAAAAATGTAGCCCTAACCAGTTAATATAATAATATTATTATAATATTATCATATTACAGTTATATAATAGTAATAATAATAATAAAATACAAATATATTAAATAAAAAGACACGATCAGTTAACAGATTTACAAGACTGTGTGGTGGATAAAAATGTTTTATATATTTCTTATAATCGCAGGTTTCTATGGTCAACATAAGGATGTTGTTAATCTCGTGGCCACGACAAAACTGAACATGTCCCCTCCCGCTCACCGTATATGTATGTAATTTTATCTTCCATCCATAATTTTATAATCTTCATTAAATAAACAACGTAAATAAGATTGTCAAATCAGATTCTCTTCATCATAGTTTATTGTGATAATAAGGAATTAGGATTAATATATTATGAACAAAACAATTAAACAGACTGCCTGTTTCATAAGATTGATAGTGATGTTTGTAAACACCAGCAAAAGTTATTGCTTGAGTGAGAATTATGAAAGAGAGAGATGAAATACCAGTCTGAGGTTTGGAGCAGTTTACCTGAACAGATGACACCAGCATCTTCATTATGATCACAGTATTCCTGTACATTCTCGGTGTCTGAACTGCAGTCTTTCAGTGCAGTCTCTGATCCACTACATTTTACATAAGCCATTGAAATCGGTCCTGATCCTTGTCCAAAGTGAGCATCATATGTTGGTTTTACAGCCGTCCCACAGTCCAGCTCTCTACACACCACTGCAGCATCAGTGATATCCCAGTCATACTGACACACTGTTCCCCAACGACCATCATTATAAACCTCCACTCGACCAGCACAGGGATTATTACCATTCACCAACCTCACACTCACACTGTCTACACCTGAGAGAGACAATTAGTGAACATACCAAACATAGTATGTAGTAAAGTGTAACATTACCTGTAAATTATTTCAGTTCATTTTAAAGAATATATTACCTATTGACTTGAGTATGTACCTACCAGAAGTGATGAGTTTTACCATATAACACAGAAACATCAGCATCAGACAGTTCTCCATCTTCTCCTTCTGCTCGACACACACTATTTCATCAACTCAGAACAGAGCTTTCTCATCTGCTCCTCAAACACACTGAAGAAACTGGCTCCTGTCGGCCCCCTAAGAGAGAGAGAGAGACTCACAGCTGCCAATGACACTCACTGTTACCTTATTAGACACAACAGAGGAAATCATCAAACACAATCAGTGACAAATCAGAAAGCAGCATTTTGATTTTCTCCATATATATCAATAAAGTGTCAGCGCTGATGAGTGGGACTCCTCCTCCAGCGTGAAGAGACACTTCACTGAGGACAGACTCGTGTCAGTCAGAAGTCAGTGTGGAGATAAAGTCACTAAACTTAAAGCAGATTGATACAGAAACACTGCAGCTTATATTCAGCATCAAAACCTGAACCTGAACACAGCAGATACAAGCTCTGATCACTGACTTTTGTAAGTCTGAACACTTCAAACACTTACACAAACTTACTAGAACCAATTTCCCGACTAATATTAAAGAATTAATGGATTTTACTAATTTGTTCTTTTATTCTAACCAAGAAAACAATAAAAATATGATTACACCATAATATAAACTGTATTGCTGCTAAAGCTATTTTGATGAGTTTTAATTAAATTAAAATGATCTACTTTCATTAAGTATAACTTTGAGAATAAAATAACAGCAATAATCATGTGTTTAATACTGTGATGCTGCATTTGTCCAGCAGATGGCAGCAAAACACTTCTTATTGTAAAGAGGAGCAGACAAGAGTCTTGTCCCTGTGTTGCTGCATGAGGAGATTCTCACTAGTGAAAGTATTACAGGACAGCCTCGATTATGTGGAACGCCAAAGTTGCCAAAATAATAAATAAATGAGTATATAAATATATTAAGAAAATAAATAAATAAAATGTGAAAAAATAAATGAGAATTTCTACTTATATATAATTATTTATGTATATTCGTATTTTTTTCAACATTTATTTTTCATTTATTTATTTATTTATTCATTTCCATATTTATGTATTATTTATATATGTATTTGTCACATTTAAATAAATGTGAAAATATATAAATGTTGACAAATACATATATAAATAAAAGTGAAAATAAATAAGCGTATAAATTAATAAATGAAAAAAAATAAATGTGGAAAAAATGCAATTATACATATTTAAGGAAATATAGAAATACGTAATATTTGTTGTTTTACATTTCTTTGTAGATGTATTTATTTGATCAGTTTAACAGAGGAAACGAGGAAGAATCAGTTTGAGGATTGAGAAGCACCTTATCTGAATCAGTTATTTGATAACAATAATTTATTCAGTCACTCAGATTTTGTTTTGAAATACTAATTTACAGTATCCAGGAAAGAATTTAATATAGCTTTCAATCTCTTTGGAAATGTGTATGCTCTTTAGAAACAATAATAATGGCTCAATGATTTCTGTTGAATTCACTGTGGTTGGTTCTATTTGTTTCTCAAAGCAAAAGTATAATTACAAAGTCAGATTCTATTTTTGGACCTTGTTACCTCAATTCCTTCCGCAATTTGCTATTGAAATAATATTTATGATGATATTAACTGGCCACATGTGTGGTCACTCCCTCAAAAAATGTTTCCTAATGAATAAAGTTAAAGAAATATCTATAATATTATTCACAGATTTTACACTGTTAAGCATTACATACAAAATTTTTTAAAATATCATTGACACATCCTGCTCTTTTTGTCAAGCTTTACCTAAAACTATAAGTCATTTGTTTTGGGACTGTCCTTTCAATCCTTTTGGAGTAATATTAATGAGTTTAATTATTCAGAATGTAATATGTGATTTTGGGGTCAGTGTTTTTTGTATGAGTGTTTTTTGGGGTAGGTCAGTGTTTTTTTAGTGTTTTTTGGGGTCAGTGTTTTTTTGGGGTCAGTGTTTTTTTGGGGTCAGTGTTTTTTGGGGTCAGTGTTTTTTGGGGTCAGTGTTTTTTGGGGTCAGTGTTTTTTTGGGGTCAGTGTTTTTTGGGGTCAGTGTTTTTTTGGGGTCAGTTTTTTTGGGGTCAGTGTTTTTTGGGGTCAGTGTTTTTTGGGGTCAGTGTTTTTTGGGGTCAGTGTTTTTTTGGGGTCAGTGGTTTTTAAAACACTAACAATACAAAAAAGCACTTCACATTGTGGCCGCATCACCACCTCGGTGTGTGCATTATTTTCTAATAATTCAATGGCTCGTCGTCAGTTATTACTTGTAGTCATGACTGATTACAGATTACATATGAAAACTGTAGTTAGCAACGTAATTAATTTTAGGTAATGTATTCTGACTACTTTTTAGATAACTTTTTTATCTAACTTGTTTTAAACTTACCATTAAACATACCATACTGATATAAAAAAGCAAATAGAAAGAAAATTTATTTAAAAAATTTGATATCATCATCATAAAATGCATTAAAAATTACATTAATTCAGGGTTTCCCAAACTGGGCTTAATGTAAGAACTGCAGTGAGTTTGTGAGTTGATTAAAAAGCTAATAATTATTTAAATCATAAAAATGTAAAATAAATTATTTGAACACTTGAACACTAAAAACAGAAATATATTATTCTGTCCACTGGCCAAAGTATTTCAGGTCAGACTTCCTGATTCAACAGTTAATGTCATTCTGGATATGATGATGACAGTGTTTCACAGCTATACATCACCAGTATTTATTAACTTGCATAATTATTTGTGTCATACATGGTCTAATTGCTTGAGAGGCACTTTTTCACCCAAATTCAGAAGCATGGTTTGAAAATTGATTTTCATGACATTTACATGACGATTCTATATTGTGAATATAGACAAAACTAAATGTATGACACAAAGTAGGATTTTTAGAGAGGAAATTTTAAAAGAGAGAGAGAAAAAAAGATGAATTAGGGAGAATTAATCAATTATGAAGGATTTACTGCCATTGTGTGAATAATATGTAATAATGTAATCCATAAAAAAGTAACTGTAATCTGATTATGAGCATTTTAAAATGTAATATACTCTGAATATGAGTACTTGATTTTCAGAATCTGATTACATTACTACCCAGCTCTGGAAATAATTTACTGTATGTACCATGGTACTGTATATACAGTAAATGTCATACAAAGTATTATCATCACTTTACTTTTTTGGAAATTAGCCTACTTACAATTTTACCCATCAGAAACACTCACTCATACAGAAATCAAAAGTCTATTTTTTCATTTTTTCATCTGATCTGATTTTAAATGAGCTTTCATTTTATCAGGTTTAAAAAAAATAGTCTGCAAACCAACTTTTTTTTTTCTTCAGCATGAAAAATAAAGAGAGAATAACATGACCTGACCATATTTGTTTGACAACAACCACAGATTAATAAGATTAATTAAAACGGTTTATGTACCCGACACAAAGGATGCTGTTCTCCTCAGAGGAGCGCTCACTGACTCAGAAAGAGCCTCTGTTGGGTTGCATTCATATCTCAGAGCATTTATGTCTTATTGGAGACATTAGAAGTGGTCTGGATAAATAATGACACTTAAAAACTTTAATAGCCATTGATTTAAGATAAAAGTTGAATAGTATAATTATTCAGAATAACAATATTTAGATTCAGAACCATTAATAGCTGCACTACATAATTCCTCCACAAGATGGAAGTAATGCACATATAAATGTATTGTTATGATTGATTGATTGATTTAATAATAATTAGTATTAGTAGTACTTTTCATTACTTTTTTATGAAAACATCAGTTACATGACCAGAGAATTAGATTTGGGTTATTTGGTAACTATACAAAAAAAGAAAAAGAAAATGTTGTTATTATTATTATTTGTTTACATATACATAAATACACAAATATTTTACTATTAAGATAATAACAATAGGCCATAACCCACTACAACTCAAATTCAATAAAAGCAATAAGAAAAGTTAAATTACAAAAAAGATTTCACATAGAAATATTACTCAAACTATTGAGTTTTCAAATTTCTTGATCCAAGGCAGTGTCTGTGATTATTGAGTCATACAGACCCTTCCTCTTTGTTTGACTCCTCCCCCACATCATCATAATCTGTTATTAAAAAACTAAATCTTAAATTATGCTAAATATGTGTTTATATGAATATTTAAAATGGAGTCTATATGGAAAAATATATAAATAAATATAAATATAAAATGAAATATGGTTACTAAAACAGATTTCTCAGATCTTCACTCATCACATCATCATCAACTTCTTCTGATCACAAGAATATCATAAAGTGTTTGATAAACTAGTGACATCTAATAGTTTAAAGATCTACAAATCTAGTTTGAGCTCAAGCGTAGTTCAGGCCACAGTGTGACAGCATCAGCTGATCATAACTCCTCACACTACAATTAATAAGATATATAAGTTCATCCGTACTCACACTTGCTAATAGTCTGTCACACAGACACGCGCTAAAACAGTTTTACCGTGCGTTCACACCGCGTTCACACTCGCTCTGGCTGCTCTGCAGAAAGATTCATGGACGCTCTGAAGATCGAATGATTGGTCTGGTCTGGTAAACTTTATTTAAAGGAGCCGCAAAGCAAACACGCATGTTGATCTTGTGCAGACTGACCACAAGTAGAGTATAAGTTATATTCTAATGCACAGAACGACAGAATGTATGTAATCAGACTCTATAGCAAAAGTGATATTAATATGGGTTTCAATGATTAATTCTTTTATATTTGGTCCCTCCCAATCTTGAATATTTGACCTTAAAAATGAGTTTAGCATTTACAAGATGGTGATGCTTCACCTTGGCAATTTATTGTTATATCACAAAATTATACAAGACTATGAGACAAAGCAATTATGATTATGAAAAAGAAAAGTTTTCATGTACTTGCCTAGATTCTCTGGGCCCTTCAGCTAACTGTGTGCAAGACTATAGCAACTCAGCATCCTATTATTTTTGAAATAGTTTAAAAACAGCTACCACAGTTTAAACCTGTAATATTTACTTAATACATATGAAAACACAAACCAATACATTCTCACCTGTAACAGGTTATCCCATTTCTTCTGATTTGAATCCCTGCGGTTTCTACAACCAGAGGCTTGAATCCTTGGAAAAGTGATTTTTGTCTGGAGCGGCGGTGGCATTCTACAATCTGTCACAACAGAGGCTGTGTAATGCGAGATTTGTTTGGTTTTTACGTCTTGAACACGGAAAAGCTACTTTGAGTCGCTGTCCGTTTGGAGTGCTGAAATATCAATCTATCTCTTTTTTGTTAACGTTATAATCAGTAATTTACTTGATGGAAAAAGTTTGAAGTTATTTTTCTTTTGTCCCTTCGAATGTGTAATGAAATCTAAGGGTAGGCGTCTTGAACGACTACTACATATCTGTCACAACTAGTTATTGAAATATAAAGAAGCACTCAAAACGCTCATCCTCCAGAGTTAATAATAAAGCTAAACCCAAGACTCTTCTCTCGTAACAAACTTCTCGATAACAACAGATCTTAAGTAAAACTTTTCAGTCATTCTTCCTCTACTGGTGTCATCTACTGCTTTTTCCCATCGCTCCTCCAGATTTTTCTCCTTTAGTCTGTCCATCGTTCTCAACCTTTTTACCTACTAATTTGTAATGATTACTAAATCTAATTTCTCTTCTCAATTTCAACTTCAAAAACGCCTACTCTCTACTTAACATGACTGGTTATGTTCCGCACGTGTTCTCAACCTTTTTTTACCGGGCCGAGCAAGTGCAAGTTACGGGCCGCAGCATCTCATTTACATATTGCTCAAACCAACAGATTTATAATATTATTTTAGCCTAAATATTAGACATCTCGATTATATTTATTGAAATAAATAAAATTATTCTACTCACCTAATAAAACACCTGTCGGGAGCACCGTTCGGAGGGAAATTCTGCTGGAGTAACAGCAATGAAGTTGTGAAATATAAGACGCGCACACGCGTGATGACGCGCGACACTGCAGAAAGTGTGCGTTCTAGCCTATTTTTTAGGCATTTTCAAATTTAATATCTGAGGTTCTCTCCAGAGATGTTTTGCCACATTTCTTATAAGGAATTGCTCGTAGTATTTGTTTCTTTTTACCTAATCTTCAAGTTGGCGGGGCAAACGAAAGTTGATAGAAGTCCAACTCTCTTCTCTGCGCCTATTCTTGTTTGAATGCGTTCCTTCGCTGGTTATTTCGTTTTCTCCCTTAACAAATTTTCTTTTGCTCAATTTTACAGAACTAATGGCCTTCATTTGAATTTAATCAGTGCGCGCTTTTGAGTCATTGATCCTCATGGAAAATAATATATATAAAAAACTAAATTATTTTACATAACAAAAACATCACTTATATTTGTTTAGTCATTTTTAAAGTAATGTAAAAACAAAAATGAATTGTAAAACTGAACTGTATATTTTAATTGTGTTCAGCAAGATGGTGGGCTGCATTATTCGTGACGGGCCGCGGGTTGAAATCTAAGGGTAGGTTACATTTACTTGTTACATTTCTTGAGTAAATTTTTTGAACGACTTTTAGAGTATATTTTAGGACTTTTACTCTTACAAGTATATTTTTAGAGAAAAAACTCACTTCGTTACTTCACGCTCCTCTGTTACTTTATTTTAATGAAATCAAGTTAAAAATGTTTATTCCAAACTGCACTTTTCTCTATGACTTATTCAGACTAGTTATTGAAATATAAAGAAGCACTCAACACTACACGCTCTACCTACCTTTCCAGAGTTAATAATAAAGCAGTGTAAACCCAAGACTCTTTTCTCTGAGATTTTTGCCTTATTTTTACAAACGCTTGCTTCTCATTTGTTTAACCAGAAGATAATTTGTTTCGTTATGTTATGTCGGTAACATGTGAAGTTTTGAGGTTTCATGCAGAGGTTATAGAATAATACATAATTAATTTCTATTGACCTTTGCAAGTTTTCAACTTTTCAGTCATTCTAATATATTGATTTATTCCAGTGTTGGAAACAGTTTTGCTTCTTAATTTTTTGGAACTGATTCTTTGTGTCATCTACATATTAATGATTTCTGAAGGATTCTGACACTGAAGACTCGAAAAAGGCTGATGAAAATTCTGATTTGCATCTGAAATAAATTACATTAAAAAATAATAAAAAATCTTTTGAACCAGTGTGTGTGTGTGTGTGTGTGTGTGTATATATACAAACATACACACACACACACACACACACATACACATTCATAAATGTAATTTATATATCTAAATAAAAATAGACTTCAGTATATGATCAGTCTGTCCACTTGAGTAGTTTTTTTATCCGATACTTTTTTACTCTTCTCAAGTAAACGGACTTTTTACTTTTACTTGAGTAAATACTAATACTTTTACTTTTACTGAGTTTTTGGTTGAACAGTACTGAAACCAATGATACTAACCTGATAACTAATTTCTCTTCGTTTCTAGCTAAGGTATTTAAAAAAATTTCATTGCAGTCTCACTTGGATAAAGTCAAGTGGCCAAACTGTTTACCAGAATGTATTAGGTTGTCTCAGGACAGCTTCCAAGGTGACAACCCTCCTTTTGCCACAGAGGCCATATCTAAACTCTTTGAATATATTGTCATGGCCAAGGAGGCGGTTGAAACCTTGTCCTATTGGCCACAGTTTTTTACCAGAAATTCTGCAGGACATAAGTCAACTTTTCCTATTTCTAGCTGCTATTTGTAAATGTATATCCCAAAGTAAATATCAACAACTTTTAGCAAAATATACGTCTACAAATACAGGATAGATTTAATTCGAAGGTGCTTAACTGTAACAGACCATCTGAAATCATGCACAATATCCAATATACAGCTGAATGTTGGGAAAAAATGTTTTTGTTTTATTCTCTCAAATTTCTACGTGATAGAAATGGTTTAAAACAGTTGCAAAAATTTCAAAATGTGTAAAAATGTCTGGAAAGGCAATATTCAAACATTCTGAAAAGGCCATGAAAACAAAGATCAAAGCAAAGAAAATCTCGGAAAAAAAATTCAATACAAAATGTAACATAAAACATTAGATTGCAGCTAAAACAAACAGTATATAGGATTGCTTAAACTAGACCACTAAAAAGCTTTAAAAAGATTTGAGGCAGATGGTGTGGTTTCAGTTACACAGTCCTTCCCTGTTTTCCTGGCTCTATCCTCACATCATCATAATCTGTAATTAGAAAACATAAGTAAATTAATGTATCAATACATGTCACTCATATACTCCCTCTTTGTATCATCATTCTCCTCCTCCTCAACACCCACTGATATTAATGTATATTATCAATAACAAAAAAATAGTCCTCATATTTTACATGACACTTTACAATATAGAAGTATATAATTTGAATCCCACACCTGCTTTATCATCGGAGAACTGTGGTACAGTGATGACATCATCATAGTTTTCTGGTAAGTCATCTACAACAAAATAATGAAAAATGAAATGTATTCATAAATGTCAGAAATGAGGGATTTTGAAACAGTATAAATACATAATCAAAATGTATCTAAATATATAGTGTTTAAAACTGCAGAAATAATTTTAAAATGAACCTTTAGCACGATGTCTCCAACCAGCAGTGATTACATCATCATAATCCTCTGGTGTGATTTGTTGCTCTTCTAAATTTTTTGTATTAATACAGAAAGAAATAACAGAAACTAAGTTTACTGTTCACATGCCAAAAAAGCAATACAATTAAGTAAAATCCTGTGATCAGTTAAAGTCACTGACCTGTTGGGCCTTTAGAGGTGCTGGTTTTATTATAGTAGACAAGTTTGACACTTGCTGAAGATTTTGCTTTAAAAAAAATTACATTTACATTTTGTCACAGTGTCATTCAGTCTGGAATTTGTTTTGCATTTGCACTATTTCCCTGCCTGTGCTGTCACGGTTAAAGATTTGATGATTTGAGTTGTACTTAAGTTCTCTCTGCTTCAGTTCAGTTTGTCTGGCCTCGTCCATGTTACATCTGTGCTAAAGCTATCCTGTGTTTGTATTGTGTTGGATTAAACACTTTTGGAACATTCATCTTCATCTTTGTGCTTTTTACACCGCATAGTGTGACACATTCATTCATTTACCGGACACTTTTATCCAAAGTGACTTACAAATGAGGAATATAAGTGATTTATCATAAAGAGGCAAATAAACACAAGAAAGGCTATTATTACTAGTGCTATTATTAATAATAATATACCTTAATACCTTAATTAATAATAATACCTTATCTGAATTATGTGCTAAATGGTTTATAATTTAAACTCTGCTAAGATAACTTGCTACATGAATGCTTTTAATTAATTTAACATACGTACATACATGCTTCTGTATGTAGCAGGTAACATTATGATATTTCAGTCTCTAACCTGAAACATCAGCATCTTCATACCCAGAATGCTGTTCTTCAGAAAAAACACTTCCTGTTATGGAGAAGTAGAACCATCAGACATATTCACAATCACAAATCAGCCAAATTCCCCATTTCCTTTGGATCTTATAAAACTACCACTATATAATTTCAAACGATACACACAAGATCCCACAAATGAATCTATGCAATTTACTCCACTTACCCCTCTTAGTGAAATGATTACACTTTTGATCTCAACACATTAAATGCTTACTCACCCCTCTGAGTGAAAAGACTGTGTCTATTAGTGGGTCTGTACTGAATCTCCTCATAAACGGCCTCAGTCGTCGTCCTGTGTCTCCTCTTAGAGAGAGCTGTGAGTGTAGACAGACAAACCTGCTGTCAGTTCACAACACATGACTGATCACACACTGAATAAGACACAATATGACAGTCTCTGGATCTCTCCTACCTCTCCTCATCACTCTGTTCTGCTGAATCAGTATAAGCAGTGGCACTAAGAGCAGTAAGAGCACAACTCCCAGAACAATCACAAGCACTGGGGGGACGGAGAGAGACGCTGCTGGAGGAGTTTGTGGAGGAGAGACTGATGTTGAGCGCACTGGAGGAGAAACTGGAGGAGAAGCTGATGTTGTTGTGGCAGGAGTAGTGGACACTGACAAATCTGTCAAAACAGACACAAACACACTCAAATTCATGATTGTTTTGAATACATAAAAAGATCATACAATGAATAATTTTACTCAGTGTTTGGCTGTGACCTGCGCTTTTAAGTGCATTTTTAAGTGCCATTGTTTAAAAATGCTTTATTGACTGACCTTTCATAGACGTTCAGTTGTGCTTTCAAATGTTATGCCTCAGTACATCCGCCTCCTAAATTATTACTATGTGCAGTCACAATTCCATAGTGGTAAAATTTACTCAGGCCAGTGGTTTGTGTAACGTGCATGACATTGTATGACGGGTGAGGATTTCATTGAGGAATTCTCTTTGAAAAAGAGCAGGAAGAAGCCCTTATAGTGATATTTAATTAATTTTATTTGCTGGGCTGTTTCTGATTTGTCAGATTATTACTCGATAATATTATTTAATTTCCCTTACGAAAAAGAAGTTTATTCAAGCGTGCTATTAGTACACTTCTTTTAAACTAAAAATAGGAAAGTATACTTTTAGTCTACTTTTTATGTACTTCTCAGAAATAGGCTTTATGTACTTTATGTGAAATATACTTAAAATGACATTTAAGTATACTTGACATAGAAAAAATCTAAATATATTTGAGCTATACTTGTGCTCCTAGAATCCATGTTTTCATTGTTATATGGTAGAGGGACGCTAGTATACATCTTCTGTACAGAATTTCCAAAAAAACACAAATGAAGAAGAAACCAAAACAACAGATGCTTCCACGTGTAATCTAACACAATCATCAGACATAAAACAGCATCAAAACTGTGTAACGTTATGGAATAAAATGTCACCAATGAAGAGGTAATAATGACTGTCAAGCTTTGGAGTGTTGATTGACTCCATCTACGTTTTGATTATCATTCTGAATCCAATTCATAGTCTTTTTTCAGCTTTTTGTTCAAAATGTTGTTTATTTCTTTATTTTTCATTTATGAAACTTACCCACATTCAAGTGTTTAAAAAAGAATGCATGAAGCTAGAATAAAATGTTTCTGTTTATAAGCAGATACCCTGTTCTTTCTTTTGATGTTTGTTTTCAGATATTCATATAACAAAAATATTACATTACATTACATTACATTTACATTTATCAGACGCTTTTTCAGACTTACATATTCATATAATGTTTTTCTCAAAAATATATACAAATTAATACCTAATAGGGACATAGTAGTATACTTAAAGTATGATGTAAAGAAAAAAAATTACGAGTATAATTTCAGGATAAAACTACTAAACTAGTAGTTTACTGAGACTACACTTCAAAGTGTACTAAAAATGCTACTACAAGTATTTAATTAGTAAACTATCAGTATACCCATAAGTTCACTTTTAGTATAATTGCAGTACAAGCTAAAAACATTGATGTAAACTAGTTGTGTACTCAAAGTTTACAACTGTTATACTTAAAAGTATACTTTTATATACTAGAAAGTGGGCCAATTTAGTCCGAAAGAGTATTGAAATAGTACACTTACAAGTATAATACTAGTACACTGATATTTGTATACTTACTACATAATGTATACTTAAAAATATACTTGAACTTTACTTAATTAACTTAAAATACTTAATTATACTTTTTGGTAGGTTATAAAATAAACTTGAAGTTTATTTTTATTTAGTGCGGGTTTACAGAATGTACTTACGCTATTTGCTCATTGAATATAAGGGTTAGGGGGGGGGGGGGGTGTATTGGCAAAGACGTTCTGGCTGAGTGTATGGGACCCTGTTCTCCTCACACACACACAGACACACAATGTGTTGCACAAAACGTATTTGAACAGTCAATAGCAAATACTTAAACTAATAACAAAACATACTTACAGTCGCTTACAGAAGCACCAGATGTTTGAATTTACCCTTTTTTTTTTTTTTTTTAGAAATAGCCTTTTGCACAGCCAGCCTTTACTCTTCTAGGTTCACGTTCATAAAATACGCTGCACAAATTTGCATTTGGGTTGTGCTGTTCTGTTGTAAACAAATTTCAGATTTCTAATTGTATCTACTTTCGGAAGGCCAAATAAAGCGCTTTTATTCGCATAGAAACACACATACGCTATTTGCTCATTGAATATAACATTGTGATGTAGACATGTGGGGGTGTGTTTGATTGAGGCGTTTTAGCCCGGCTGGATAGCCTTCTCTTTTACCTTTTGTGGGGACTTTGGCTTTGTAACTCTGGACCTTATACATGCACAAACAGCTACATAACACACTAAAGAAAAGGAAAACAAGAAATCGCATCATATGACCCCTTTAAAAACAACATATTATGTACATGGGGGGGCCCCGCTGCTTAACGTCTTACATGAATGTTGCAAATTTAACTGTCCACACACAAATCGCAATAGCAGCTGTACACTGCACAGCTGTGATGTGACCCTGTTCTACTAAATTACTAATTGAATTTCACACAAACAATGAACATTTTTAGGCACAAAACTCTGTATTTGAACAGTCAATAGCAAATACTTAAACTAATAACAAAACATACTTACAGTCGCTGATTCAGAACAAAGTTGGAATTTACCCTTTTTTTTTTAGAAATAGCCTGTGCAAGCCAGCCTTGTACTTTCTAGGTTCAGAACTGTCGTATAAAATACGCTGCACAAATTTGAACATTTGGGTTGTGCTGTTCTGTTGTAAACAAATCTAACAATGATTTTATGTATCTACTTTCGGAAGGCTAAATAAGTGCTTTTGCTTTCACATAGAAACACACGTGTCTCCCTGACATGGCTGCATCAACACTCTGCGGTACTGAAACCACGCCTTCTTTCTTTGCGTGAACATTGGGCGGCATTACGCAAATATTTCACTCTGACTGTACCAAATACAAATAGTGAGTTTTTAGTCCATATATTCATAGGTAAATTATGCTCTCATTACTTGAAAACAAAGCTCTTCTTAAAAGTCTTACACAGTCAGATTATTTCTCTGAATAAGATATTGTATAGCCTATTTTGATATATGATATATTCTGATATACAAGATTCCAAAAAAGTTGGGACATGAACAAATTGTGAATAAAAACAGAATGCAATGATGTGGAAGTTTCAAATTTCAATATTTTATTCAGAATACAACATAGAGACATATCAAATTTTAAACTGAGAAAATGTATCATTTTAAGGGAAAAATAAGTTGATTTTAAATTTCATGCATCAACACATTCAAAAAAGTTGGGACAAGGCCATGTTTACCACTGTGTGCATCCCCTCTTCTTTTTATAACAGTCTGCAAACGTTGGGGACTGAGGAGACAAGTTGCTCAAGTTTAGGAATAGGAATGTTGTCCCATTCTTGTCTAATAAGGCTTCTAGTTGCTCAACTGTCTTAGGTCTTCTTTGTGCATCTTCCTCTTTATGATGCGCCAAATGTTTTCTATGGGTGAAAGATCTGGACTGCAGGCTGGCCATTTCAGTACCCGGATCCTTCTTCTACGCAGCCATGATGTTGTAATTGATGCAGTATGTGGTCTGGCATTGTATGTTGGAAAATGCAAGGTCTTCCCTGAAAGAACGACGTCTGGATGGGAGCATATGTTGTTTAGAACTTGGATAACCTTTCAGCATTGATGGTGCCTTTCCAATGTGAAGCTGCCCTGCCACACGCACTCATGCAACCCATACCATCAGAGATCAGGCTTCTGAACTGAGCGCTGATAACAACTTGGGTTGTCCTTTCTCTTTAGTCGGATGACTGGCGTCCCAGTTTTCCAAAAAGAACTTCAAATTTTGATTCGTCTGACCACAGAACAGTTTTCCACTTTGCCACCAGTCCATTTTAAATGAGCCTGGCCCAGAGAAAATGCCTGCGCTTCTGGATCATGTTTAGATATGGCTTCTTTTTTGACTATAGAGTTTTAGCTGGCAACGGCGATGGACGGTGGATTGTGTTCACCACAATGTTTTCTGGAAGTATTCCTGAGCCCATGTTGTGATTTCCATTCAGTGATTCCTGTATGTGTGCAGTGCCGTCTAAGGGCCCAAATACGGGCAATCCATATGGTTTTCTGGCCTTGACCCTTACGCACAGAGATTGTCCAGATTTTGAATCTTTGGAGATATTATCCTGTAGATGATGATACTTCAAACTCTTTCATTTTTCTCTGAGAAACTCCTTTCTGATATTGCTCCACTATTTTTCGCCGCAGCATTGGGGGAATTGGTGATCCTCTTCCCATCTTGACTTTGAGAGACATGCCACTCTGAGAGGCTCTTTTTATACCCAATCATGTTGCCAATTGACTAAAAGTTGCAAATTGGTCCTCCAGCTGTTCTTATATTACATTTAACTTTTCCGGCCTCTTATTGTACCTGTACACAGTCAGCAAAATGAGCCAATATTTCTCTGAACTTTTAATTTGATATGTTATCTATAGCCTATTGTGAATAAAATATATTTTGATTTGTATATGATTCCTTTTTTATCACAATTTTACATGTCCCAACTTTTTTGGAATCGGGTTTGTATTTGATTTCCTGATTGAGCAACACCTATTTCAGACTCTTCAAGAGCAAATTCTATGGCATTTTACTGAATTACAGTTTCCATTGGACTAAAATGTGTTGTATGTAATTATTAATTTAACCAACGTTTAAATCATTAAGTGCTTCAAATTGCATACTGTTAACAAAATCATTTTTGAAACATTTGCAGTTATCCTACTGTACTAAAAAAACAATATTACAACACACTATAATTACATAAGAACAGTGAATAACTGTACACAGTGCATACATTACAAAGCATACATATTTATTCAGATTTCAGAATGAACACTTTGACATTTGTAATACATATTTTGAGATGTCTCGTTCAAATATTCGCTACTATAATAATATGAAGGTAATTTTTTAATAAGCAGGGGAAATTACCAACATTAAGCAAACATTTACAGGCTTAGGACATCTGCATTGTAAGAATGTATAGTGAGACTTCAGATATACAAATTCTGACTCATTAGGTGACGTTTTCTCATTTTTTTTCTGATCATGATTTCCTAATGTGTGGGAATACAGGGCAAAGCAAGCGGTGCGGTGGTTTCACTGTTTGTGACGTCACGAGCAAGTACAGGACAAAAAGTGAACAACATGCTTTTCTGCTCAGTGTATTGTTGTGATCTTTGATTTGTGTTTTTGATGTAAACTTGTATATTAATGTTATTTGTTTCTACTTTTTTGGCCAGGTCACTCTTGTAAAAGAGATTTTAATCTCAATCAGTGTTTAACCTGGTTAAATAAAGAATGAATGAATCAGTAAAAAAAAAAAAAAAAGAGATTTATATTCATTTAAAAGGAAGGATTATTGCTCATGTCTGGTGTTCGTAAACTTATTAAGTACATTCTATGGTGGCCGAGAGAGCTCAACACACTCCAAATGAAAAAAACACAAGCAAATAGAAAAAATACATGAAATTAAGAAAACATCTTAATTTGACAACACACACTGCAAATACAACACAAACAATAAAGAAACGTGCTGCAAAAGCAGAAATGCACTGCTAATAGGCACAGACATCAGAAATGTTTAAGGGAACCGCAGAGTGACTAACACGGCTGGGACATGCTGATCAATGTTTGCTCTGAAAGGTGAGATTTATTTTAACATCTTGTGGCTGACTTACTTTTACAACTTACTTTATATAAATTAACCACAGCCTTAAAATTAATTAATTTTGGTAATCAAAACGCCAAAAAAAAAGGTTAATTTTCGTTTTGTTGGGGTAATTTTGTTGTGGGCTGTGTTTCTTTCTTTGTGTGTGTGTTGTGAGGATTTGCAGTGTGTTTTGTATTTGGTTGTGTGGGAGTATTTGCAGCACATGTGCTGTCTGTCAGATGATGAAGATGTTTTCTTCATTTGCTGGAGCTTTTTCTGTTTGCATGTGTTTTCTGAAGTTGCAGCTCTCTCGACCACCGTAACATTCTAATGTCCTTCAGCAAAACATTAACAGTGAACCATCAGTTAATGATATTTTGATATTTAATATTATGATATTATTAAGTTGAAGATACTGTAATCCATTAATGATGGGTGGTAGCTGAATGGTGAACAATCTGAACTCAACACAATTATGTTTATACAAAGTAACTGAATGTCAGAAAATGACAGGTTTTTGTTCTCTCAGATTTCTAAGGCTACACAATAGAAAAGATTTGTAAAAGCAGTGTCTGGAAAAAAGTCAAGCACCTTTTGAAAAGGTCATGAAAGCAAAGCATTTTTCTCTGTCAAAGATTGCAATTGTATATTTTAATACAGAATGTAACAAAACACTGTTAGATTGCAACTGAACCTTATATAGTAAGACCACTTAAACTTTAAAAGCTTTAGAAGGATTTGAGGCAGTGTGTGTGGTTTGAGTTATACAGTTCCTGCCTGTTTTCCTGGATCCTCCTCCACATCATCATAGTCTGTTATTGGAAAACAAAAGCAAATTCATGTATCAATACATACATTACAATGCATTATAATAAACACTAGCAACACTAAAAACAAAAACAAAAAAAACACTAAAATATACTAGCAGTAAATTTAAATGAGCTTTCATAGCCACAGAAATTGATCATATAAAGTGATTATAAAAATTAAACAAAGGTTTTATTAACGTACCAAACATGTCACTCATATATTCTCCGACATTCTTCACATCATCATACTCCTCCTGAACACCCTCTGATATAAATGTGGCTATTATTAATTACATGAACAAATAGACTATATCAGGGGTGTCCAATACTGCTCCTGGAGGGACACAAGTCCTGCAGAAGTTTAGTTCTGACCAAACTACAATTAAACACACCTGAACCAGATAATCAAGGTCTTTAGGGTTACTAGAAACTTCCAGACAGGTGTGGAAAAAGATGCGACATCTTGTTTGGGACAAGATGGAGCTGAACTCTGTGGGACACTGCGCCCTTCAGGAACAGGTTTGGACACCGCCTGGACTACATACTTTATATCGCACAATAATTTGAAGAAAAATAAAAATAAAAAAACCCTGTTCCAATCTAGAAGGGTTGTAAATTAGAAACCCACACCTGCTTTATCATTGGAGAACTGTCTTATAATGACGACATCATCATAGTTTTCTGGTACGTCATCTACAACAACAACAAAAAAAATAAAGAAAAAAAAAAAAAGAAAATTTAAATGCATGTATCAATTAAAATACATATATATATATATTAAAACAGACATATATTTCTAGTGTTAAAACATGTAGAAATAATTATAAGAACTAAACCTGTAGCATGATGTCTCAGTCCAGCAGTGATGACATCATCATAGTTCTCTGGTGTGATTGGTTGCTTTTCTAAATGAGTTAAAAACAAAGAGAGAAGAGACTTTAGTCAGGGCAGCACCATAGTTATTTTTTGACAGGAATGAAAACGAGGTTGTGAGGGACAGAAGTACAAAATGTTCAATGGATTGTACTGTTGTTTAATAACATGCCAATTGTTCAACTGACGAAACATCTTTACAAAAACCTTTCAGTAAACAAAAACTTTTTGAAAATGTGATCTAGGACCTTTGTACAGCAGTTCATGCCACTGTTAAGACTGTAAGTCTGTCCCTCACAATCTCATTTTCATCCGCATAAAATATTCCATCTACCTTGACTAAGGTCTATAAACAGAAACAGATTTACTGTTCACCTTCACCAAAGGGTAAAAGAAGTGAAACCCATCAGCTGAAGTTACTGACCTGTTGGGTCTTTAGTGGTGGAGAAATCATTCTGGTATTCAGGTGTGACTCCTTTTGCAGATTTTGCTTTAATAAAAAATATAAAAATGTATGTATGAAAGAAAGAAAGAAAACCATATCTAAATAATGTGCTGAATGGTGTATATAATTTTCTGCTAAGATAACTTTTTAAGTGAATTTTAATAAATTACATATGCTTTACACAACATACATAGGCTAATGTATGTAGCGGGTAACATTACTATACTTAAGTCCTCTGACCTGAAAGAAGCTCATCAGCATCTTCATACCCAGAATGCTGTTCTTCAGAATGTACACTTCCTGTTATGGAGTAGAACCATCAGATACATTCACAATTGTAAATTTGCCAAAACCCCCACTTCCTTTGGATCATTCAACACTTAACACTATATAATTTCAAATAACACAAAAGGTCCCACAAATCAATGTAATTTATTCCACTCATCCCTCTGAGAGTGATTATCCTGCTGATCTCCACAAATTCCACACTATGACACTTACTCACCCCTCTGAGTGAAGAGACTGTGTCTATTTTTGTGCTGAATCTCCTCATAAACGGCCTCAGTCGTCGTCTTGTGTCTCCTCTTAGAGAGAGCTGTGAGTGTAGACAGACAAACCTGCTGTCAGTTCACAACACATGACTGATCACACACTGAATAAGACACAATATGACAGTCTCTGGATCTCTCCTACCTCTCTTCATCACTCTGTTCTGCTGAATCAGTATAAGCAGTGGCACTAAGAGCAGTAAGAGCACAACTCCCAGTACAATCACAAGCACTGGGGGGACGGAGAGAGACGCTGCTGGAGGAGTTTGTGGAGGAGAGACTGATGTTGAGCGCACTGGAGGAGAAACTGGAGGAGAAGCTGATGTTGTTGTGGCAGGAGTAGTGGACACTGACACATCTGTAAAATCTGTTGAAACAGACACAAACACATTCAAAGCTATGAATGATCTAAAACACACACATCACTCTGAATGTACCAATATTACACATTTTAATATGGTCTAAAAATAAATATTAGTTTTGCTGTGACCTGCACAGGTGAGTCCAGCGTGCTCTTTGTGGGAGCAGTCACCGCGCTCTCTGTGTGTCTGGTGTGGTTTTTCAGGGAGAGAGGACAGTCCCACAGGTGAATCTCATTCCCTCTGCACTCGACTCTGTTCATCCACACAACACCTTCACCAGAACCAAAGACTGAATTCCCATCAGCCCTCAGTGCTGCTCCACAACCCATCTGCCTGCAGACCACCTGAGCATCGCTGATGTCCCACTGATCATCACAGACTGAGCCCCACACAGCGTTATGATAGGGCACCTCCAGCCTCCCAGAGCACCGGCCCTCCCCTCCACTCAGTCTGAGAGGAACATGATCTAAAACACACACATCACAAAACAGTAGATACATTAATTGCCAGCACGCCCCGCTCTCGTCTTCTGGCCTGTTCGGCGAGTACTGTCAGAACAGCAGCGGTTCCTCCCTCGCCGCTCTCGGGCGTCTGCACAGGAGTATGTGTGTGAATTGCTTGTGTGCGTTGGTCCGCCCATTTGTATATCCCAAGATGAAATCCTGGTTTCTCATATTAGAACACCATTATCTTATGTCCCTGTTGAAAAAAACCAGCATAATGGTTTAAGCTGGTTTAAGCTGGTCCTGAGCTGGTTTAAGCTGGTCATGTGCTGGTTTAAGCTGGTCCTAAGCAACTAGCTCCTGCTCAGGACCAGCTCATAACCAGTTTTTAACCAGCTCATGACAAGCTAAGGGCCAGCTTAAACCAGTTGCCATGCTTCAAAACATACCTAACCACATATGCTGTTTTTTTCAACAGGGGTTGCATTCAACATTCATGATTTTCATGATTGTTTCCGTTAAATTAACTTACCTGAACATGGTCTCTGATGGGGAGATGTGGAGCATGTCAGAGAGCTTCGAGGAGACTCATGGATCTCCTTTTCTGTAACAACAATTAAATATTATAAAAATTATTCCATACATCTTCTCAAAGCATTAATACTGAAGGATAACTCTTATATTGTTTACTGTTGGAAAAATCTGTTTTACCTGAGCAGATGATTTTGGCCACTTCCTCTTCACCACAGTCATTCTGTCCCCAGGGTGAAGATGGACACTGCCATAAAGTGGAATCATGTGGTCGACATGTTACTTTATCCAGCCAGTTAGGAGCTGATTTCAGTCTCGCTGTAGAATCAGACAAAACACCAGATCTTCCACAGTTCAGCTCTTGACAGATCAGACTCGCTGTGTCTCTGTCCATCTTGTTGTAGCACACATTACCCCAGGATCCATTGTAGAAAACCTCCACATTCCCTTCACAGCCCTCAGTTAACCTGATCTCTTTAAACTCTACATGGAAAAAAAAAATTACATTTTAAAATCACAAAACTGGAACATGTTTGAAATGTGTAAAACCGTATATTTAATTTCAATGTAAACAATCTAGCAGCATGTTTACCTGAGCACACGACTCCTACATCCTCCTTGTGATTACAGTCCTGTTTTCCCCAGCCTGGAGAAGAGCAGCTCCACAGGGACGTCTCATTCCCCTCACACTCCACCTCATCCAGCCATATGGGTCCAGAACCAGGACCAAACCAGGCTGGTACCTGCTGGTTACTGAGGGCCACTCCACACTGCAGCTGTCTGCACACCACATGGGCATCTTTAATATCCCAGGAGTCATCACACACTGTCCCCCATGAGCCGCTGTGAAAAACCTCCAGCCTCCCTGCACAGTTCTCCCCCAGAACCCACCAGCCTGATGGACCCGCGACCTGTTATTCAGAGAAAGAAAAACACATTATTGACCACAAACAACTAAAGAATCTGCCCAGATGTTGTTGTCCTCACCAAGGCAGGTGATTGACAGCTGTTGTGTGGAGCTGCAGTTGAGAGTTTGTGGAGAGCTGCAGTTCCCCAGATGAGCTTCACTCCCAGAGCACTGGAAGCCCGTCACACACTCATGACTGTGTTCAGGACTGGATGAAGAGCTGTAGAAGTTCAGCACAGAGCCACAGCCCAGCTGTCTGCAGACCACAGAGGATTCAGTGAGACTCCAGGAGTCCAGCAGAACTCTCCTCCAGACCTGATGGATGAAAACTTCCACCTCCCCCTCACACTGTCTCTCTCCAGACAACCGCACCAGACCGTCATGAAGAGCTAGAGAGGAACCTGAGGAGAAGATCCGATGTTTTTGTAAAATACTGCAAGTTTGAGAATAAAACATTTTATATATTAAAAAAATCAATACAAAAATAATTGAGAAAAACATTAATCTTTCAGACTGAATTAATCAAGTAAAATACATGACAACATATTGTATTTCTACTACTGAGTCTTTGAGCATCATAATATCAGTCAATCTTACACTATATTGACTCACTAGCGCAGATGACTCCAACATCTCGTCTATGAGAACATTCAGCTCGACTCCATGAAGAGATGGAACATTCTGAGAGTTTTGTTTTCATTCCCGTCACAATCAAACACATCAGCCCAGATTTCACCACTTCCCTCTCCAAACCAGTCTGATCCCACAACAGACACAGCAATCCCACAATTCAGCTGTCTACAGAGGACACTGGCAGCTCTCATATCCCAGCATGCATCACACACTGTGCCCCACTCTTTGAGGAACTGAAGCTCCACTCTTCCAGAACAAGAGTCTGAACCATTTACCAGCCTGAGATCTGTGTAACCTGAGCAAAGTAGAGAGAGTTCAGAAACAATGCATAAAACTTTCTTCCTTTAGGCTGTCACTAGATTTATCACATAAATTTTAGACATGACCAATCAAAAACAAATGAAGAGATGCTGAATATTTATACTCAACCAGAGCAGATCAGTCCCACAATGTTGTCACTGCTGCAGTTGTGTTTGTGTGATGATGATATTGAACAGAATGAAATCTGAGATTCATTTCCTCTGCACTGAATCTCTTGTGTCCACATCTGAGTGTCTCCTTTGTCAAAAGCAGCTGCTCCCAGCACCTGTACAGGAGCCCCACAGTCCAGCTCTCTACACACAACCTCTGCATCCTGCTGGTCAAAGGCAGCATCACACACTGACATCCACGTCTGATCATGAAGTATCTCTAACCTCCCAGAGCAAAAATGAGACCCATCAGCGAGTCTGGAGCGCTTATGACCTGTGTATATTGCATAACAGTGAACATTAGTTGAGCTGGTTTTGTTAAACGGGTTCTAGATGTGGCAAGCTTTACATTCAATTACATGTTTAACACTCAGTGAAGTGTTTCTTACATTTACTACCTTATTTGTAAAGGTTTACTGTAGTACATTATGAAAGGGTTTTTAAAGTGAATTTCCCAAAATGAAAATTGTAATCATCTCCTCTCCTTCATATCTCTGCCTAGGCTGCTTCTTTTCATAAATAAATAAAACTAAGCTTTGGACACTTTTCCTTAATGTTAAAAAGTGGCAGACTCAAATACTGTTGTGTTCTTATCATTAATTATTTTGTTGTTACTGTCTATCCCTCTTTGAATGAATGAACTGAATGAATGAATGATGCATGAATGTGCCTACTGTCAGAAAGTTGCAGAAGTTCAGAATGAGCATGTTTTCGCAGTTCACTTTCAATAGTATGTGTTTAATATTTGTTTAATGGCATCTTTTTTATGATTTACGGCCTATCACTGATACCAATACTACTTATGTCTCTAGGGCCTAATATTCAACCACTGACTGAAGCCATTCAACATTACACTATAATTGAGAGCTATTAATATAACTAGACTTCACTTCTGAACTTAAAACAATCTTCACATAAACTCATTATAATAAATGCCATATTTACCTGTGCCCTTCAGCAAGTAGGGAATATATAGAAATTGAAGAAAGTTATTTTCCTAATTGTTCTTTGATTAACATCACCAGCTACAGTTGCGATACACTACAGCGCACGCCGCCGTATTTGTGCGTACAATTGAAGAGCACGCACTACGAGCACAGTTTAATGGCTGACAGGACAGGCAAATTAGTTTTTATTGACATATGGCTTGACAACATCTCATCTGACCGCAGTTCACTGTTGTTCTATAAAGCTCCCTCGTCACCTGTGCTGTTTCCGTGCTCGTTTGATCAGCACCTTGCTGAGGCGAAGTGGAGTGCGCGTCTGAAAAGCCTCCTGCCTGCATATTCTGTTAAATATCTTACCACACTCTGCTAAATATCTAAAGTTTTAAACAACATGAAGGTAAATATATGATGACAGATAATGATGAACTGTAGATATTTCTTTGTGAAAATGCAGTAAAATAATCATGGCACATTTACATTATTTTTAAGTTGCCTAATTCTTAAGTGGTACTTAATTATAAGAATAAGATATAATTGTTTAAACTGAACATGCAGTTAACCACATCCAATATATATATATATATACATATATATCTTTACTTTCTTACATAATCAAGACAAAATGATCAGAAAGTGTGGGATGCATTGAGGTTTAATTTTATTCACCTGAGCAGATGACTCCAGCATCATGATTATGAGTGCAGCCGTGTTTATTCCATCCTGCTGACCCACAGTTCTTCAGTGTAGACTCTGTTCCTGTACATATTAAAACACTCATCCAGATTGGTCCTGATCCTTGACCAAAATGAGCACGACCCAGAGCATCTACAGGTTCTCCACAGTCCAGCTCTCTACACACCACTGCAGCTTCAAGCATATCCCAGTTATCATCACACACTGTTCCCCACTGACCTCTATGAAGAACCTCCACTCTACCAGCACAAGGACTGTTACCATTTACCAGTCTCACATTCATTACATCTATGAGAGAGGGAAATAGAGAGAAAGACAGAGACAAAAATCAATCAATCAATCTAAAATGATGTCATCATATTTAAAAGTGGCATAACTACTGGTAACTTTAGGTAGTTGCACTGGGGCCCTGTAGGTTCTGTGAACAAAAACAAAACTATTTTATCTTCTTAGAAGACTTGAAACACAGAGCATGAATAATATTTTACATTTAAGGACTACATTTAAGGTCAATTTTTGGAGCTTGAAGCAAAAGATCTGAATAAAATTACTGATCTTAAAAAACTACAGTATATGTTTAGTAGTGCTTGCCCATGCAAAACCTGCCAGAACTTGGGTTAAATATTTATTAATGTATCCAAAATGTAGGGATAGTACCATTTAAGGAGAGACAAAGACATTCAGCACAAACAGAATTACAGTGTTATATTTTCATTAATTTTAGTTTGTTCTTGTAAGCTGTGGGTGTGTTGAGGGCCCTACCAAAGTTTTATGCACTGGGATGCATATGATCCTAGTTATGCTACTAATTGCTTTCATATTAATCTTCTTACTCAGTCATTCAGTCGGACTTGTAACCCGAAAGGTCAGGCGCAGGAATTGTCGTGGGAGTGAATAACCAGCGCTCTCTCCACCTTCAATACCACGACTGAGGTGAGAACCTTGAGCAAGGCACTGAACTCCCAACTTCTCCCGGGCGCCACAGCATTGGCTGCCCACTGCTCCGGGTGTGTGTTCACAGTGTGTATGTGTGTTCACTGCTGTGTGTGTGTGCACTTCGATGGGTTAAATGCAGAGCACAAATTCTGAGTATGGGTCACCATACTTGGCCACACGTCACTTCACTTTCACTTTCACTTACCAGCACACAGAAGTTCCTGGTCATCATGGGAGCAGTTGTGTTTGTGTGGTGATGTTGGACAGAGGTGAATCTGAGACTCATTTCCTCTGCACTGAATCTCTTGTGTCCACTTCTGAGCGTCTCCTTTGTCAAAAGCAGCTGCTCCCAGCACCTGTACAGGAGCCCCACAGTCCAGCTCTCTACACACAACCTCTGCATCCTGCTGGTCAAAGTCAACAGCGTCACACACTGACATCCACGTCTGACATGAAGTATCTCTAACCTCCCAGAGCAGCGAGAACCTCCAACCAGCCTGACACCTGCAGTAGTGAGAGATAAACTCACCCAAAAATGAAAATTCTGCCATTAATTACTGTCGTTCCAAAGTAAGACCTTCATTCATCATCGGAACACAAATTAAGATATTTTGGATGAAATCTGAGAGTTCTCTCTGCATAACCAGTACCGTTTCTAGGCATAGGCAAGCTAGGCGGTTGCCTAGAGCACCACAAGCTGGAGCCAATGAGCGCACGTACTGCCACTACATAACAATCAAGAGTGGTATTAATTGCTGCCCCCACTGGATCCCCCAACATCATTGGCTAGAGTACTGTCATTCTGACGAAATTGGATCAGAAATTGCTGCCTCTGCATGCATTGCAATTTTCAACAATGCCATCAATGGGTTCTGTCAGTGTTTTGGCAAGGTAATGCAAGTTCAAAGGCCAATTTAAAATATTGGTACATAAAAAGTGCACAAAATCAGTATTTTGTTTAGGCAGTATTTGTGGCAGTCGAGAAATCATGTGTCCTGGTCATTCATTGTTAAAAGGTTCAGTGTGTCGTGTAATATTCCCATATAAAACAGCCATTCGCTAATTAAGATATTTAACGCATCCTGACGGAAGTGTCGAAATGCTGAATCAATTAATTCGCTTCCAAAAAAAAAATGTATTCGCTTAAAAAAAAAAATTTAATTTAATTCACTTCCAACAGCGCTTCAAGGTAGCAGCGTCATACACACAGAGGGCAGAGCGTCGCATTATTTAGTTCACGTGTAAATGAGTAATAAAAGAACAAGTAGCTGCATTCTGCAACTGATCAGGCTTTTATAGGCCTATGTAGTTAACAAAGGGTTTTATAGGTTTGACTGAAATAATAATGCAGTAACTGACACAGAGGGATTTCGCCTACAAAATGGCTAGCAAGAACATCGGTCCCAGGCCCAGAAAAAACAGTCCATGTGACATCAGTGGTTCAACCATAATTTTAGAAAGCAGCGAGAATGCTTTTTGTGCGCAAAGACTTTATTCAACAATTCTTCTCCTCAAAATCACATCTTCCACCATTATCAAGAGTTACGGGTTTGGAACGACATGAGGGTGAGTAATTAATGACAGAATTTTTAAATTTTTGGGTGAACTATCCCTTTAAGTAAAGTTAGATGTTATCATTGTTATCATGGACTTCTACCGCATTTATCTAACCACATTTATTTAAAATAAGAAAGGCAAAACTTTATAATAACTTTGGCAATAACATTAACAAACATTATTATAACATTCAGTAATGATGACAGATCATTATTTGTGCATTCAAATTGTTATTGAACTTTGAAACATATATTTTGTTTTTTGAATGTACATGAACTACTGATACATACTAAAACATTACAAAATGTTTGTTATGGTGTGGATAATAACTTGTTATAGGTGGTCAATCATTAGTCTAAGCCTTAGATGACACAGACAAACACTGACGGTTCACTTAATGCCTTTTTTGGAATGAAAAAAAGGCAAACACTTGTGATGCTGAGCAAAAGCAAACACTTGACTGCAAGCTCATTTCTGATTGGCTGGCTTTAAGAAACTTCCAGGAGTCAGAATGCTGTAAGAAATAATAGTCTGCCCCGACCCAGATTCCACTCCACAATAGATGTATGATCATGTTCATTTCCCAAAATTTCTTAATTATTATAGAGAAGATGAAAGTCACCAGTTATGTTGTTTCTGCACCATTTGGGATGATCACATCCTGAGCAAATGGTGACCAATTGTAGAATGGGAATGGGTGTGGGACACTGAGAACCATCTCAGACAATGGGGTCTCGAAACTTCATTAACATACCATACAGACCACAGCTGTTACAACAGGAGCAACTTCTTTTACATTAAGGGTAGTAAACTGTAACTGTATAAAAGGTTTGAGCTTAGGATGTTCGGGGTTCATTCCGACTCTGTTGAACCCAAAGTACTACAGGTATTTTGTCACTGCTATGCTGCAATAAACATTCATCGATATCTTCAACATCCTCATCACTTTTTTTTTTTTTTTTTACAATGCACAAGTATTTATGTCAGGAAATAAAGTGTTTATAATGTACTGGGCTGGTACAATAAAAGCTTCTGAGAAAGAACTGATCATTGCATTATTTGGATTTACATTTACATCTTACATTTATACATATAGCCAAAGCAGGATTCACCGCGGCCGCCTTGGGAGGCACTGTACAGATGCATTCAAGATTAACATTTTATCACTTCATGCATTCCCTGAGAATTGAACCCAGGCGCTGACCTTGGTGTTGCTAACTTACCTGGCTACACTAACACCTGTTAAAAAATATAAAACTTTGGAACTAAAATATAAGGTATGTGTATCAACAGTGATGTAATTGGTTAAATTTTAGAACAGCTCACCTGAGCAGATGACTCCAGCATCTCTATCATGATTACAGTCATAATCATACAACTGAACTGATCCACAGTTCTTCAGTGTAGTCTCTGATCCAGTACATGTCATACGATTTGTCCAGATTGGTCCTGATCCTGGTCCAAAATAAGCATCACCCACAGCATCTACAGGTTCTCCACAGTCCAGCTCTCTACACACCACTGCAGCATCAGCCATATCCCAGAAAAGATCACACACTCTTCCCCACTGACCTCTATGAAGAACCTCCACTCGACCAGCACAGCGACTGTGACCATCAACCAACCTGACATTCACACTGTCTGTTTATTGAATAGAGAAAACAAGAGTAGTACTTATGAACAGAGCGAACGAGACAGTAAGAAGAATCTCATAAAAAGAGAGAAGAAATCTTTCATACACAGAGTCAGAAGATTTGACATAAGATTTCAGTGAAGTATAAAACATCTGCTCAAACCTGCACAAACCAGTCCAACATCACTGTAATGTGAACAGTTGTATTTGTGTGGCAGAGATGTTGGACAGAGATGAATCTGAGACTCATTTCCTCTACACTGAATCTCTTGTGTCCACATCTGAGCGTCTCCTTTGCCAAAAGCAGCTGCTCCCAGCACCTGTACAGGAGCCCCACAGTCCAGCTCTCTACACACAACCTCTGCATCCTGCTGGTCAAAGACAGCGTCACACACTGACATCCACGTCTGATCATGAAGTATCTCTAACCTCCCAGAGCAGCGAGAACCTCCAACCAGCCTGACACCTGAAAAACACAATGAGTATGAATGAACCTTTCATAACAAAACATACAATACTTTTTTTTTTTTTTACAAAATGAAGTTTTGAGCTTACCTGAGCAGATGACTGCTGCACTCTTGCTCTGACACACACCTTGAAAACCCCATGTGACAGATCCACATTTTTTCAGTGTGGACTCAGATCCAGTACACATTGCATTAGTCAGCAAGACTAGTCCTGATCCGAGTCCAACCTGAGCACGACCCAGAGCATTTACAGGTTCTCCACAGTCCAGCTCTCTACACACCACTGCAGCATCAGCCAAATCCCAACCATCATCACACACTGTTCCCCACTGACCTCTATGATGAACCTCCACTGTACCACTGCAGGGACTGTTTCCATTAACCAACCGCACATTTATTATTTCTGTGCACAGTAAGGGAAAAAAAATTAGAAGAGATCTATCAAAATTAAATGAATCTTTCCTGTTGAAACAGTCAACACAAACCTGTACAAAGCAGTCCAACATTATTTTTGTAAGAGCAGTTGTATTTGGGTGTGAATTTGAAAGATGTTTTACACATATGAATCTGAGATTCATTTCCTCTGCACTGAATCTCTTGTGTCCACATCTGAGCGTCTCCTTTGCCAAAAGCAGCTGCTCTTGATTGTGTTTATGGGGTGCCAGCACCTGTACAGGAGCCCCACAGTCCAGCTCTCTACACACAACCTCTGCATCCTGCTGGTCAAAGACAGCGTCACACACTGACATCCACGTCTGATCATGAAGTATCTCTAATCTCCCAGAGCAGCGAGAACCTCCAACCAGCCGGACTTCTGAAAGAACATAAATAATTATAGTTCTGTCAGGACCACTATCGATAATACGATTCACGCTTAGCATAAAGTTTGGGTTGGCTTATCTGGCATGGTTCTGTTGTGTGTGTGTGTGTGAGAGAGAGAGAGAGAGAGAGAGAGAGAGAGAGAGAGAGAGAGAGAGAGAGAGAGAGAGAGAGAGAGATGGGTAAAAACTCCCTGCTTTAATGATTTTGAAACATCCATGCAGTCTGTCATGAATGAGCAGGAGCGCCTCTCCCCCTTTGCTGCGTGTTCCCGGGGCGGGGTTTAGAGCAGCAATAACCCCCTTAGGGTTAACAAAACAGAACCAAATGTCTCAGATATCATTAATGCTCTTAATGACATAGTGTAAACATTATTGAAAAATTCTTAAAAAATTATTCGGGAAATAAGATACACAAGAGGAGGAGTTGGGGATGGAGGAGGGTAATTTGTACAACAATTACTGAGTGAAGACATGACGCACTGATAAACTACATGTGATTGTCTTTTTGCGCTTCCTGCAGATTACCCTTATCATAAAGCACGCACTGCCTTTTTGTCGCAGGTGGTATAAGTCGTAGCTCTCAGAAAGCTCAGCTTCACAAGTTGTAATTATGCGGCGGTAGCCTGAAGCTGCAATGGTTTTTACAATTTTTGTGCTGTGTTTTTTCACAGTATCCGAGTGTTCGTGACGCACCTGAATCGCCCTTTTTTTTTGTTTTTGCAACAAAACGCTATATATAGCTGTATCCAAAGATTATGCTTTTAGCCACAACCCTTGTAGACCTTGTGTAGCCCCGCCCCTTTTCAGCACTGCACTTAGGTTGTCTTCTGTCTTAAATAATAATTAATTTTCCAGTTCCAGTTTCCACAGTTTTGGATTTAAGAGTCTGGGTCTGTGAATGATTTTTAAGGTCAAGAATTTGAATTCTTCTTAATTTTTGTCTTAAGAACAATTAAGAAAAAAAGATGAATGAACCGAATACAAAATTCTTAACTCTTAAGTTAAAAAATAAGAAGAAAATTTAAAAAATATTATCCGGCCCCTGGTCTACTGACGTTTGCACTTCAACCATTAAAATACACATAATAGCTTTCGTTAACACTAAATTAAGTAAATCCACTCCACCAGATAATTACTTCAACAATGTTGCTATAGAGCTACCGCAAAAACAAGTTCAAAGACAAAATTGTAGCTACAAACGGTTGCGCACTTGTTTCTCTGACGCATAATGGGAAACAGATATTTCTCTTCTTGACTCACCTATATAACTACTGATGGCAAATGAAGTCAGAAGTAAACTTTATTTGTATACACATTCAGGGTCGTCTCTAGTGGGGTAAAAGGTGGTGACGATTATAGGGGCCCACGGCTGTTGGGGGGCCCCCGGTGATTTCAACTGACTGCCCGAGGCCAGCATGGAAAACGCTCAGGACAGTTGACGGGCCACTGCTGCACATCATCATGAAAGCTTATTATGTGCACGTGCTTTTATGCCTTGCCAGTTTAAACATTTAAGAGATTGTAAAGCATTCACATACACGATGCAAAATAACTCAACTGAGTACTCGTGGTGTGCTGTGCTCGGTGCGCACAGAGAGCCTGCGTCTCAGCGCGCAAACACCAAATTGAGTTACAATTGAGTGAGGGCTGGAAGGGGTCCCTGACCTCCTGCGTTTTTACAGCTTTGCTCATTATAACCAATCACACACGATTCTGTTGAAGTTTAGGAATGCAGTGGCCAATCAGAGGCGTTCAGATTGATTCAGACTGAAACTCCCGAAGTCCCTCATAAGCAACAAAGTGCAGATATACATACGATGTAAGAGATTTTATCATACAGTGTATGGACAGCTTCATTGATTATAAGAGAAGTTATGAGTGCTTAAACAGCTGCTAGACTGACTGTGATCATTTAAGAGTGTGTTCTTTCACTGCGCGATTCAGTCTAACAAAATGAATTTAGAATTCTTCCAAAATTCAAGATCTGGGGGCAGAAAATGCATTTATACAATTTCAGATAGTTAAGTCAATATCGCAAGAAGAGTGCCGTTTTTTTGCAAAAATCACAAATGTGACCCTGGACCACAAAACCAGTCTTTAGTCGCTGGGGTATATTTTTAGCAATAGCCAAAAATACATTCTATGGGTCAAAATTATCCATTTTTCTTTTATGCCAAAAATCATCCATGAAGATATTTTGTGAATTTCCTAGCGTAAATATATCAAAACTTTTTTGATCAGTAATATGCATAGCTAAGAACTTCATTTAGATCATTTTAAAGGTGATTTTCTCGGTATTTAGATTTTTTTGCACCCTCAGATTCCAGATTTTCAAATAGTTATATCTCAGCCAAATATTGTTCTATCCTAACAAACCATACATCAATTGAAAGCTTATTTATTCAGCTTTCAGATGATGTAGAAATCTCAATTTCGAAAAATTGACACTTATGACTGGTTTTGTGGTCCAGGGTCACAAATGTGATATTGATTTTATACAACAATTCAATAAACGAGAATTTAATATTAAGAGACTTACGTTTTAGACAACATATTGGCTATTTTTGCTCTATTTCACCAACAAAAATAATTCCAAACAGCCACAGCACTGTTTTGCGTCTCTGAACAACACGACAGTGTTTCGTTCCTGAATGAATCAACCGATTAAATGATTCGGTTCAATCGCAATTATTAACTCAACTCACTTATTAACAGTGACTTGCTGCCACCTACGGGCGGTTTTAATTTTACATTTAAATTTTTTTTTTTATTTTCATTTCCTAAAATGCTGAATATCAAAACATTATTTATGCATTTTTAATTGCAGGTTAAATGCATTCATGTTCTGCACTAAACTGTGTAAATACATCTAAATGACACTTCAGATGCAGCTTCTGTGTTTCCTCTGCATTGCAAAGATGAATTTAGTTGATAATGATTTTATTTGTTTGCTAACAGCCCCAAATGTCTTATTATTCTAATTGACTTTATTGATTAAACATAAGAATTTGACGCAAATGTTAATGCACACTTCTAGAAATGGCTTTATAAAGGTAAAAATGCCCACAAGGGTAAAAATCTCTTTAAACTTGTTGGAAAAGATTAATTTCTGTCACTGCTGTGAACCACACAGAATATGAAGATTATCAAAAACTTTAGGAGTCAGCTGTCTACGCTCACTGCCCATTACCAAATAACTTTGTAGTTTTAACAAGAATTAATTTATATTTAATTCATACAGTGAAGACTATGCAATGATATTTTACATTTGATTATTCGGTTTCTATACCCGAACACCTACAAACTTGAAAAAAACTTAAACATTGTTTAATTCTCGATTTCAAACAGGGCCCATGGGTACGACCAGCACTGGGGCCCCTTAAACCGGAGTTACGGCCCTGCACATCTTATCAGCTCAAGCAAATGCTTTAAATCCCACTGACTGGCCAGTTGATGATTCAATACGTACCGCAAAATAGGGCTGTCAAAGTGGATGAAAAACTAAATTCCATTTTTTTACTTTAATATTACTAATATTCTAATTATATACAAATTTAAAAGAATTTCAGAGGGAAAAGGCCTGAGGCCACAAGAGAGCACAATGAGCAAATTGTTCAAAGCAATTAAATAACATGACTGTCTTTAAAAAACAAACAAACATGTATTATGTATTTAGGCATATTAAGAGCCAAAGCGCCGAACATGAGATGTTTTAAAAACATGCAGTGAAACGGAAAGAAAATGGAAATGAATTATATGTGTGATGTATTTGTACATCAAATGTTGCAATAATATTGTTAAAATGTGTTAAGAATATTTTCTATTTGAAGCAATCTTTGTCGTCCCACTTTAGAAAACATTATTTCAAATGTGGGACAGACTAATGTGGGACGGTCAAGGTTTTTCAATTGATAAAATGTGCATTAAGAAAGATAAATGCAATTTTGTGTTACATTTCTGGGCTTATAATGCAGCAATATTATTTATTTTAAGATCTACAATTCAAAACTTAGAGACTAGAGGACAATGGGATCCTGGATCATGATGAGTCCACGGCTGACAAGGACTGCTTATTTTTTGTTATGAAGTGTTTTTACCATTACAATCTGCTTGACACATGCTTTTGAAAATATGTTCCATATTCTTACCATGTGCAGAGTATAGAAGTTTAAATACATTCCATGTTCTAAAGTATAGATCTTTTCTAATCTTTTATGAAATTATTTAACTATCTTTGTTAATTCCAATTTTACATTTTTGACTTTATAACATGGTTGTTATTATTGTTGCTGCCAGAAATGAGTAGTCATTTTTTAAACAAATTATTTTAAATGGTATGATTTCTGTGTTACTGTATATACTGTAGTTATATTTAACATGTCACATGTGAACATTTAGGCTACTATAGTTTATTTAGACAAACTGATAAAGACAGCAAACACACTGTAGGCTTACTACATTAACTAACCAAACAGGATATGCACATTTAATCAGGAGTGTAAAAATGTGAAGTTTTCTTTGTAAAAATTAAATTATTTCTCAAGGCACTACAGAAGATACATCTCAACCAGCATATATCATGAATATGTGCAGAACTGTAACTGTTGGTTAATGCTGCACAAATGTGGCATAAATGTGTTTACACAGGAATAGGATATTTGATGTTTTAAACATTAAATTATGAAATGCAAAAAAAGAAAGAAAAAAAGAAAGAATTTATTCATTTGTGTTCACTATACACTACCGATCACACATTTGAAATTTGTGACAGAAGTTTGCCTTCGGTACTGAAAGTGTTTTCCTTTTTATGCCATACATTTACTATCTTTGTGCACATTGTGTGCATCAGTGTAAAATGTTGTAAAATATTGCATTGAGTACTTTGAATGTTCATACTTCAGATATTATATGAATAGCAAAACTCGGGTGTAGACACAAGTGTGCAAATGTTACCTGAGCAGATGACTCCAGCATCTTTAGCATGATCACAGTAACTTCGGTCCCATCCTGAGGATCCACAGTCCTTCAGTGTGGATTCTGAACCAACACATCTGACAAAACCCATCCAGACTGGTCCTGATCCTGGTCCAAAGTGTGCATTAGTGAGAGCGTCTACCGGTTCTCCACAGTCCAGCTCTCTACACACCACTGCAGCATCAGGCAAATCCCAGGCAATATCACACACTCTTCCCCACTGACCTCTATGAAGAACCTCCACTGTACCAGCACAGCGACTGTGACCACCAACCAACCTCACATTCACACGGTCTAATATTTTTAAAAAAGAAAATAAGCGAGAAAGATTATAAATGATAGTGTTGCCATCTGAAACACTACATTATAATCAAACATTTTAAATGTAAAAAAATATTCCGACCACTTCAGATAATTGCTGAAAGTAACATTGCTTTACCTCTCTCTTTTTTTTAAACTTGTGTACTTACTGGCTGTGATGAATATTACAACTGCAGACAGTAAAATGAGTGTCAGGCATCTTCCCATCATCCTCAGCATGATTAACTCAACACCCAGAACAAGCTTCTCCGCACTGATGATACAGAAGTACAGGCATCCTCTTAATGAGAGGGAAAGAGACCCAACACCATCCAATCACACTCGCTATTACCTTATTAGACACAACAGAGGAAATCATCAAACAACTTCAGCGACAAATCAGAGAAGGCATTTATGATGTTTCCCATATATATCAAAACTGTCAGTGCTGATGAACTCCTCCTCCCCACACATCAAGACACCTGACTGAGGGAAGACATGCGCACGCACACACACACACACACACACACACACACACACACACACACACAGGAGACAGGAAACTCTCCAGTTTATTTACAGCATCAAAGCCAAATACCTGCAGAGACGAGATAAAAGCACCGATAACTAACTGTGGATGTCCAAAACACTGTGTATTAGTGTACACATGTCAGAATGACATAAACCCAACAGCAAAACTGTAAAATGACAACATAAAAACCATAATTTCCATTCTGCGATGATCATGTTGTTCACTTTGTGACCAGCAGAGAGTCAGTGTGCTGCTGTACATTCCTGCTAAACCACCACTTATAATAGTGTAGCAACATACTAAAATTGTACATTTGAACAAAGAAATAATTGAATCTGTGTATTTTATGCTTGAGAATAAGTCTGGTTTTGATAGTATCAGTGGTGTCTCACACATTAAATAAAGATGAATGAGAAAATAATTTAGTATTACATAGCCTAAATAAAACTTCAAATAAACCATCCACTAGACATTACATAGAAAACAAAACTGTGGTTGGTTTGTATGTCAGTCAGATAGTCTCTTCTTATCGGCATGTTAGTGGTTCTTTGTCAGAATATTTTAAAATGTGAACTTTTTCCACGTGTAGTCAAAGTTTGGTCTACATGAGACTAGATGCAGTCTTAAAAAAGTGCCAATACAACGCTTTCCACACTTACATAAGTGATTTTTCTTGTAGCACTGTAGTAGTAATACACTACAATTGTAATGCACTCTTGTTTAGGATTATTAATCTATAAACATACCAGCTTGTATCAGTGATCCCTTCTTTTGGAGTGGCATCATCATAGTTCTCAGATGTGTCATCTACACCAAAAAAAACAATCTGTTAAATATACTTACAAACACACAAATAATTTAAGATTTCTTTAAAATATAACATTTTACCAACACATTATGTACAGTTTTGGTGTTTAAAAAAGGTCAGAATACAACCAAGCAACATTACAAGATTTAATTAAAGGACAGATCTGTGCAAACAACAGTCAGTTAGCAACAAACACTTTGGCTAAACATTGGCAACAACATATCAGACTGATAGATATAAGTAAAAAAAACAAACAGATATTTTCTGAGTTTTGAGACATTTGTTCCTGTTTTGTACACATTGTCATAATATACTCCTGTCAATCGAATAAAAATAAAAAAAATCACACATTTTTCTAAAATTAATCGCATTTAATTGCATATTAATATAATACATTTATTGTTAAAATTTCACACTGAATCTCCAAATTAATGTAACAACATAAAGATGATATATTTTAAATATGAGTTTAATAAGGCTAAATATGAGTTAAATATGAGTTTTTACTGAGTAGCCTATTGTTAAAAAAGACCAGTATCATACCAGTATTGCTACACTGATGTCTATAGAATGCATTTCCCCTCAATTTTAGCCATTAATTATAGTCATTCAACATTATAGTAAAATTGAAAACTATTATTTTTAACATTTAAAAGGTTTTGAAGTGAACTTAAACAAAATAAAACTTCACACAAACTAGAGCTGTCGCGATTCGTCGATTTTAGTCGAATAGTCGATTTTGAAAAATCGTCGATTTCATTTTGCTGCATAGACTAACTGCGAAATACCGGAAGTGCCGCATTTCATGGAGGAGAATCCACAAAACATTATTAGACTATTTTCAAAGGCTGCATGACATTAAACCAGGGGCATAGGCAGCGGACGGGCCTGACGGGCACAGGCCCGCCCACTCTGATGAAAGGCCCCCCCAGTTTATTATACAAATATAATATTTGTTTAAATAATTATTGTTTAATCTATTTTAGCACAATTAGAGGACTATTATAACATCTCAAATAATTAAAATAAATATAATGTGTTTTTGCATAATTCTTGATGAGTTTGATTGACAGAAGTGTTCGCCAATTGTTATCCAGGCTGTTTCGGGCTTGTCTTGCATGCAAATTTGTGCGTGTTCACCCGTTCAGTTGGCCTGTAATTTGCAGCTGTGTGTTAGAAAATGTTAGAAAAAACAGCAGCAATGCATAATTCTGTAAAAAATACTTTTAAAAACTCGCACTCACGAGGGAGAGAGCCCGTCCATCAGTCCGCAAGTAACGGTAAGACTTTCAGTTCCACGCCAGAACCGGTTCATTCTGTGAAGCCGGGAACACACTACAGCTCAGTCGGTGTTTTTAAAGTCGTTTGGTGTGTGGTGTCTAAATAATTTAAGACCAGCTGTTGCCAATCGTCCTCACAAAGATTAGCCTATTTATATATATATATATATAAATTTTGTGACTGACGCCGGCGATTAACTGCACCTGTTTCCTAATTTGTAGGCCTATTAATTTAAATAATGAATTAACAAAAAAAAAAAAAAAAAAATCACTAACATGACATTTCTTTATAAAATATTTTTATACACTTTAGTTATATCTAATTTGCCATTTTCAATGAATGCAGGCCTGTTACATTCTTCTTATTATTAGGCCTATTATTATTAAGTTACTTTTATTATTAAATTATTACAATTTATTTGCCCCGCAATAATTTCATAACACATCATAACTGAGCACTGCGAGGATAATAAAGATCAGGCTATTACTCCTCATTGAAAATGTTTTTTAAAAGGTCTTTCAAAACAGGTTTATTATACAATGAATTAGCCTATAGGCCTATAATTAAAATTATTAACACTGCCATCATCAATGAAAAAGCTTTATTTCAAGCACCAACTTTTTTAAAAAAGAAAAAAACAACAACCTGTTTAACACGAAATTTCTTCTCTCTTTATTTATTTATTTATGTATTCCCTCTAGCCTATTGTCGGTTCACAAGAGAAATATTAAGGGAGTAAATTAAAACATTTAGCTATAGCTAAACCGTTATCAGCATCTGAAGTAGATACGTCTCTCGTCGTCTCTGAGAGAATATGCGCTGCCGCAGTTAATGCAGCGTCAGATACCGAGAGCGCCGTCAGATTTTACTTTTAATTTCTAGTGAATCGACTGAGATTAAGAGGTTCACCGCATAACTTTTGCACAGTTTTCACATTACTTGTGTGATATCCATTGGCTCGCCTTCCTGGTTTAAAACAAACATTTACAATAGGCTATTGCGACGTAACCAGCCCCCCACCCTTGAGTTCGCTGTTGGGGGCCGCGGATTTGCGCAACGCCACAGGACTCCGTCCGTTAGTGCCCGCTCACTTTTGCCCAGGCCCGCCCAAAAATAAAATTCTGGCTACGCCACTGCATTAAACCCATTTAAAAATCATAATTAAGCATAATTGTGAATTCACAAAAGCTATGATTTAATTAAATAATTATATGCCATGCAGTTCTAACACAGTATATGCGCTTTAATTATTTACTTGCGTGTAGGTTATGTGCGTGCGTCTCACAGTGGCTCCGTTCACAGTAGTTCCACAGGAACTTATCATTTACATGTGTGGAGCGTCTCAAACTCCATCTCTGCATGTTGTTGTGAGTTTGGGTTTATTATAACGTTCATCTGGGAACGCAACGTGCGCCATTTCATCAGGTAAATTTGTAAGGTAAATCATTTATAAATCTACGCAAACACAGAAGAATACATCGCGGTTTCAAAATAAAAGCTCAAACCCTCACTCTGAGTTTACACGTTTTGATGTCCACATATTCATTTAATTACAGTGGCTATAGCATTTCTGTCCTAAAGAAATGGCCAAATATTAAAGATTAAGTGGACATTTGAATTAAATGGTGCTTGGTCAATATTAAACAAGGATTAGATCGCGCAGTAGTGTTTAAAAATAATCATCAGGCGCCCCCTGCAGGCCTTTGTTGTTATGCGTAATGTACATTAGCTCTATTGTTTATAATACATTATGTATTTTAACAGTTTTGTTCAACAAAACCATATGATTTCTTGCTTTTGATACTTTATTTGAACTAATTATTATTGCATCATTGCTATTATATATGTATTTTAAGTCATTTTAAAAGCTATTGTTCACTTACATCTATTTTTATTACCACAAATAATTATTATAATTATAGGGCCCTATGAAATCCGTTTTATTTCCAAATTAATTTTTTTCCATTTTCATTTTTCTATACTCCGTTTTAATGGTTAAATTAAATTGTATTAATCAAAAAGCCTGTGTAATTAATTGAGTTTTACAGTTTTATCTGTACCAAATTCTTATTATTCTAAGCGCACGTGCGTCTGCCGCTTTAAATTCTCGAGCACATTATAGCAGGATGGATTCTGATTGGCTGTCAGTGTTTTTATCGTTCATCAGCTGGAAAAAAAATCGTTCTGGAAGTGATTCCAACAATATTGTTTCTCTGTGCCTTTATCGTTATAGTTGTGGTGTGGACGCTGCTATTCTTTAATATTGAGAATGATTTTTAGAACCATATATTTATCGTTATCGTTATCGTGCTTGGTGTGAACGGGCCTTAATACTGAACTGATTTCAGTGATTTGGACTATGAGATGGACACTTGTTTCTTGCACTCTGTTGCACTTTACTTTTGCTTTAAAAAAGGATTTCATAGAAATTTGGATTTAATTTGGTTTAATAAAATATTCTTAAGTAAATTTGATGGTTTTTTGTGGGAAATTAATCGTTTAGATTAATCGATAAATTAGTCGATAGATTAATCGAAATAAAAATAGTCGTTAGTGGCAGCCCTAACACAAACTATAAATTGTATACACAAACTATAGGCTGAACTGAATATAAATGAATCTTTATTCAAGCAACAGAAGTTAATAAGTGAAGAGTAGTGAGTGATTTCTCTTTTTCTTTTGTTCTTTGATTTACATCAATGACACACTGCAGCAGGTTTTACTTTAAAAGCAGGTCTTTTTTAATAAAAATCTGATGAGTTCATGTTAATTATAAAATCAAGGCTATACTTTTTTAAAGATTTATTTTAATTAGGCTACTGCTATTCAGAAGAATATTTTAGCAATGCTTGTCAGGTACACAGTATATATTAGTACATATAATATATTAGTAGGTCATTAAAAAAAAGATAATAAAGTATATCTATGACCATACACACAGTTCATCATATAGGATACTGGACCAAGTTTGCAGCTGCTTGTGTTTAATACTGCAATACCGATCTATTCCTTTGGGTGGCAGTAAAGCACTGAGATGCTAAACTTGTGGAGTAGGCCTATACTGAATTGTTCAAAAAAGACATTTTATATCTGAGAAACTAATTATTATTGTTTAGCACGTTATTAAAATCTATTTTTGAACAGTAGGCTATTTATAATAAACATGTTCTAAACATACTTAGACTCGTAGCATTCATCATGTTACAGTGTACACTCATATTACTTTGATTGTTTTATATAGAGCATGAAAACATCATCACGCCGTAAGAAATTTAAATACAATGAATTGCACAATAATTTCTACTACAAAAGGATGTACTTTGTACTATAAAAAAGGATATTTTATATCTCAGAAACTAATTATTATTGTTTAGCAGCTATTAAATCTATCTTTGAACAGAGTATTAATTATAAACATGGTCTAAACATTCTTAGATGGTAGCATTCATCATTTTGTCGTTTGGGAAAAACCCAAATAAACGTGTTTATGTCACAATAACACGTTAACTAATGCAAAAAAGAAACATTACTTACTCATTAGATCGATCTTCTCTTCTGGATGAACTCTTGCTCTTATTTTGAGGGAAATCCAGCCTTTATCAGCTCCTCCTCTTCCAGAAAGAACAGTATGCTCTCCTCAGGCTGTTTGTTGTTGGGGCGTCTCCTTGAGCACGCGGCTCACGTGGTTATTTACATATGAAATGCGCGAGCCACGAGCGGGCGGGATCGCATTAGAAATAATGAGTTAGACTGGAAAGACTGACCATCCTGTTGGTTTCATACGGATTACTTCATCACAGAATGTTTGTTTTACACAGAAAATATTTTACACTTTGCTTCAAACATATTTTTTAAATGAAAAAAGGGCTGTAAAAGGATGCAACTAATACATGACTAATTTAAAGATTTGTTTTATCTGATAATTAATGCAAAAGAAATCGTAAAAATACATTTGCTGCTTATAGACAATTATTTATGCAACAGATATTTCACAAAACGGATAAATATTAATAAAACACACAGGTAATGCAAACACCGATCTTTTAACTAATGCCAACCTAACGTTACCCTATTATGTTAAATTGTACAGTTGCAGTTATCAAATCAAAAATCAAATCAAATCAAATCACTTTTATTGTCACATCACCACAGCACAAGTGCCTTGGTGAGTGAAATTCTTGAGAGCGTGCTCCAAACAGTGCAAGAAACAAAACAGTTTACATATAGACAGTACATATTTACAGACTACAGAAGACAATGTGCAAAATACACATACACATACTCAATACACACAGTGTACTATAAAGACAGTCTTAGTTACCAATACACTATGTACACATTTTACATTATGTACACATCTAAACATTGTGATATGTTAAGGGCAACAGATTATAGATTTACAACAGATTAGTTGTGCAGTAGATAGTTGTACAAAGGTGAAACAGATTATACATATGCAATGTCGTGGATGTGCATTGTATGGTATCCAGTGATAGCAGATAGGTTGTATTATTGCAGTGTGTGCGTGTAGTCCAGTGAACGGCGGTAAAGTGCAGTGTGTGGCATGTTGTGTGAGTGGGAGTGTGATGTAGGGTGAATTAGTTCTGTCTGTTCATTTGCCTGATAGCCTGAGGGAAAAAGCTGTCCCTCAGTCGGCTAGTGCGGGATCGGATGCTGCGGAGACGTCTCCCTGAGGGCAGCAGAGAGAGCAGTCTGTGGGATGGATGGCTGGAGTCCTTGATGATCCTCCTGGCTTTCCTTATACACCGCCTGGTGTAGATGTCCTGGAGGGAGGGAAGCTCACCTCCAACGATGTGGCGGGCAGTTCGCACAACTCTTTGCAGAGCTTTGCGGTTGCCAGCGGTGCTGTTTCCAAACCAGGCGGTGATGCAGCCGGTCAGGATGCTCTCCACAGTGCAGGTGTAGAAGGATCTGAGGATGCTGGGGCTCATTCCAAACTTCCTCAGCCGTCTCAGGAAGAAGAGGCGCTGATGTGCCTTCTTCAGCACTGCGTCTGTGTGAGTGGACCATGTGAGATCCTCGGTGATGTGAACGCCGAGGAACTTAAAGCTGTTTACCCTCTCCACAGGTGTCTTGTCGATGGAGATGGGTGTGTGTTCTCTGCTCTGTCTCCTGAAATCCACCACCAGCTCCTTGGTCTTGTCGATGTTGAGTGAGAGGTGGTTCTCCTGGCACCATTTAGTCAGGGTACTCACCTCCTCTCTGTAGGCCGTCTCATCGTTGTCGGTGATCAGGCCTATTACCGTTGTGTCATCGGCAAATTTGACGATAAATTATAAATTATAAAGTTATAAATTGTTATCAAAAAGTTATGCAGATATCTCTGAGCGTCTCGTTTGACAGTCGCAAAACTTATGATCTTATAATTAGCAGTCAGAACAAAATCAACTCTCCGAAAATGTACAGTATTGCACGTTTGAATGATTTGTGTTTGAATGAAGAGATCCCTGTAGACTGATAAGCGCTGATGTTGATCAACAGAAGAAATAAGAAATCTCCTCGTTTTATCTTGATGAATTTCCACACAGAGATACGCAATAATGTAGCGAGGATGTTTTCTCTTGTCTTTGATATACCACTATCCGCTTTTTAATCTGAAAAACATTCATTATTTCTATCTAACCAACTTTCGTATGAAGTCTCCCCTTGCAGTTAATGCGAACGTCGCAAGACCGGAAGTAAGTATGCACACACTCGCGTCGCCGAAGCTCACCAGCGCCATCTTGTGCACCGAGCCCATTGAACTGAATAATCTGGAGTTCACTCAGCAAAACTGTAAAGAGATATTAACATCGAGACAACAAAATAAACTGTCGATGAAGTGGATACTTACATATCGCTTGTCAGCAATGAAGAAGCTCTTAAAATGTTGTGTGCAGATTTGAATGACTCGTTACTGCAGGTAAGGACCATTTCCAACCGAAAGAATATTAAAAGTATCAGGACATTACCATGGTTTCATTTAGGACTGCATCGCTTGTGTATAGATGAAATTTCAGTGAAGTCACACAACACACAACAGGCAACTGCGCTTGTTTCAGAGAGTCCTGCACACGGGCGAACCGCTACAACTGACTTTAACTAACGGGTGGAATAATATTTATGTGTCGGGTAACGGTTCGCGGTTTTTATGTCAAACGGGTCGGCTCGTGTTCTGTCTGGATAACGGGTCGGGTGTTCTGTCGGATAACGGGTCGGGTGTTCTGTCGGATAACGGGTCGGGTGTTCTGTCAGATAACGGGTCGGGTGTTCTGTCGGATAACGGGTCGGCTCGTGTTCTGTCACGGGTCGGGTGTTCTGTCGGATAACGGGTCGGGTGTTCTGTCGGATAACCGGGTGTTCTGTCAGTTACCGCGGGGCGGGTTTATCAAACAGGACCCGTGCAGGACTCTGGCTTGTTTTATATTGATGATGAATATGACATGAGCTGCACTGAGGTTCTGATGGTCTGTTGTTAAGCATTTTTCAGTCATAATATATTGTAAAAGTTATTATAAAGTGATTCATATGGATGATAGTGATGAAATATATCTTTTAAACATGTTAGCCTACATGTTGTTGAATAACACATAACTCAACACAGCCTGATAAATGGTGCATATAAGAAAAAGTAATAAGCCCAGCAGACAAGAGATATGCATACAGTATTTATTTACTGGATAAAAACACACCTCATCACATAAGATAATAGTAATAATAATAATATCATAATTATTATTATTACTATTATTATTATGTTAGGCATATATTATAATTTAGTATACTTATTATTATTATTTTTTTTTTTTTTTTTCATGCAGCAATGCTGAGTGCTGTTAAAGCACTGATGGTCATTTGGTATTATGTTTAGGATGTCTTCAACTACAGGTGCATCTCAATAAATTAGAATGTCGTGAAAAAGTTATTTTTTTCTTGTAAGTTATTTCAAAAAGTGAAACTTTCATATATTTTAGATTCATTGCATGTAAAGTAAAACATTTCAAACGTGTTTTTGTTTTAATTTTGATGATTAGAGCTTACAGCTCATGAAAGTCAAAAACCAGTATCTCAAAATATTAGAATATTTACACTTGAGTTTTAATTAATGACCATCCATACAGTATAAATTCCGGGTATCGCTTGTTCTTTGAAACCACAATAATGGAGAAGACTGCTGACTTGGCAATGATCCAGAAGACGAACATTGATGCCCTCCACAAAGAGGGTAAGTCACAGAGGGTCATTACTGAAAGATGTTGCTGTTTACAGAGTGCTGTATCAAAGCATATTAAATGCAAAGTTGACTGGAAGGAAGAATTTGGGTAGGAAAATGTGCACAAGCAACAGTGATGACTGCAAGCTTGAGAATACTGTCAAGCAAAGCTGATTCAAACACTTGTGAGAGCTTCACAAGGAGTGGACTGAAGCTGGAGTCAGTGCATCAAGAGTCACCATGCTCAGACGTCTTCAGGAAAAGGGCTACCAAGCCACTTCTGAACCAGAGACAACATCAGAAGTGTCTTACCTGGGCTGTGGAGAAAAAGAACTGGACTGTTGCTCAGTGCTCCAAAGGAATAGATAAAGTCTTATCAGATGAAAGTAAATTTTGCATTTCATTTGGAATCAAGGTCCCAGAGTCTGGAGGAAGAGTGGAGAAGCACAGAATCCATGTTGCTTGAAGTCCAGTGTGAAGTTTCCACAGTCAGTGATGATTTGGGCTGCCATGTCATCTGCTGGTGTTGGTCCACTGTGTTTTCTGAGTCCACAGTCAACGCAGCCATCTACCAGGAAATTTTAGAGCACTTCATGCTTCCTTCTGCTGACAAGCTTTATGGAGATGCTGATTTCATTTTCCAGCAGGACTTGGCACCTACCCACACTGCCAAAGGTACCAAAAGCTGGTTCAATGACCATGGTGTTACTGTGCTTGATTGGCCAGCAAACTCGCCTGACCTGAACCCCATAGAGAATCTATGGGGTATTGTCAAGAGGAAGATGAGACACCAGACCCAACAATGCAGATGACCTGAAGGCCGCTATCAAAGAAACCTGGCTTCCATACCACCTCAGCAGTGCCACAAACTGATCACCTCCATGCCACGCCGAACTGAGACAGTAATTAAAGCAAAAGGAGCCCCTACCAAGTATTGAGTACATATACAGTAAATGAACATACTTTCCAGAAGGCCAACAATTCACTAAAAATGTTTTTTTTTTTATTGGTTTTATGAAGTATTCTAATTTGTCGAGATAGTGAATTGGTGGGTTTGTGTTAAATGTGAGCCTAAATCATCACAATTAAAAGAACCAAAGACTTAAACTACTTCAGTCTGTGTGCATTGAATTTATTTAATACACGAGTTTCACAATTTGAGTTGAATTACTGAAATAAATGAACTTTTCCACGACATTCTAATTTATTGAGATGCACCTGTATGTGGTTGTGCTTTATAAGTATAAGATCTTAAGTTTGGTTTGTGTAATGTCTTAAATACACACACACACAAAAAGTCTGAAAAGTTCTCTTTTTATTGATACTAACAAGGTCAAAAACAATACAAATCTCACAAAGGTTTAACACAAAAAAAGGGGGGGGGGGGGGTAGAAAAATCTGAGAATAAACATATCAATAACATTATCACTCAAACTTTGTTCAGTTTTTTTGATCTGAGGCAGTGGGTGTGATCATTAAGCCAAATGCCCCCCTTCTTTGTTTTCCTCCTCCTCCACATCATCATAATCTGTTATTAAATACAATAAATATTCAGTCAGGTCAAATGATGTTTTTGGATGAATATTTTAAAAGTTTTTGGATGAATCTTTAAAATAAAGATGTTAATATAATGAGAACAAAAGGGTTATAATAGCTTACCCAACAGGTTTCTCACATCTTCACTCATCACATCATCATACTCCTCCTGAACTCTCTCTGATCAACATGAAAACATGTCATTTCAGTTTATAAAACACTTTATCTCATTTGAAGGATCCCTTTTCCCTTAAGTGAACTGATTACACAGAACACGTCTGAGGCCTAGTCCACACGTACATGGTTATTTGTATAAACAGAGCTTTTCCTCAGTTTAAAAAACCCCGCAAAAACATGCTATGAAGCGCATGTCAAGAGCATGTCAAACCAACTGATGTCAATATAACCCTAACTGTAAAAAGCCAATCAGAAGCCTGAAAAAGCATGCACACATTTTTTACCGGCTACACGACAACACTGCAATTACAAAATACATTTTCAGTATCTGAACATCTTCACCCTGGCAGGAGTTTTTAAAAAGATTTCAGTGATCTGATATTGTGTTTGTGTGTGAACGAATGGCCAAACCACATAGAAAAAGCTGGGGTTTTGAAAATACCCATGTTCACGGACAGGGCCTGATATTTGTTACATGTTTCCTTGTGTGTTTTCTGCCTGTCTGCTGTGTGCCTTGTTTGTCTCCATAGTTAACCTCATTAGTTGCCATAGCCCTCATTTGACCACCCATCTGCTTGTTTGTTCTCATATAAATAGCCATTGTGTTTCTCTTGTGTTTTGTCAGCTGTTGAATGTATTGCTTGTTTTATCTGTGTTTCACTTCCTTGTATTTGTTGTTTTCCTGTTTGTTCTCTTGTTTACTTCTATTAAACTCCTGCAATTAGATCCTGATCTCAGTCAGCTTTCTCCATCACATTACACTCATGTAAACATGCAAAGGGTGATTTAAAAAAAAGAAATGTCGTTCTGTGCATCTCACCTGTTTCACCTTGAGATCTCGGTCTATTAATGATGACATCATCATAATTCTCTGGTGCGTCCACTACACAAAAAAATGATTCAAAATTAAAATGTAAGCCAAAAAAAACATTAAGACAGTAATTTAAAGTATTATCTGTAACAACCTTGATTTTAGAGGAACATTTTTTAAAAGTTGCTAAAAAGTAAAAAACCTTTTTTGATGTCAGAGTTCAGTCCGCTCGTCATGACATCATCATATCTCTCAGGTGTTTCTTCTACAAATTCACACATTCATTACATTCAGAACAAATCTGAAATATCTATCTTCAACATACTGTAATGTTTTATTTTAAAAGTATATTATATGCTGTTGTAGAGTAAGAGAGAGACACCTGTCTCACGATCTGCTTTCAGTCCATCAGTGATGACATCATCATAGTATCCCGGAGTGATTTCCTTCAGAATCTCTTCTGCATCAACACACAATATGTTTGGATACAAAACCAAAATATGTTCTTGTTGCAAATCATGAGACTGAAAATGTATTGAACATTTGGTAATGAATCATGTGATCAATTAAAAAGGTCGCTGACCTTTTAGGTCACTGCCATTGGTGACATCATCATAATATGCAGTCTTGAACTCTTTTGCTAAAAATGGAGAGCAAACTGTTAATATATAAGTAAACAGCAGTATTTGAATAGTATATTAAGTCATTAATCAAATATGTAACATCATTTATTTAGGTGAATTCTTTAAAAAAGATTTGAGTGGAATGAATATGTGCTTCATCTCTCTAACCTGAGAGAAGCTCATCAGCATCTTCATACCCAGAATGCAGTTCTTCAGAGATGAGACTCCCTGTTAAAGGAGAGCAGAACAGACAGAAACATGTTCATCTTTACAAACAGACTGAATCCTCATTTCCTCTGGATCATAAAGATGATAACACAGCACAAATATTAATTATCCACATTTAAAAGCATTAGAAATCCCTTTTTGTTCTGCCTTTTAGTAAACACACAAGTATCCTCACATGAACCCATTCCTCACTGCCTTCCAGAAATACACACACACACACACACACACACACACACACACACACACACACACCTGCACTTACACTTACACATATTAACACTTCCTTATGACAATCTAAAAATACTCACAGGAAGAGACACACACACACACACACACACACTCTCTCTCTCTCTCTCACACACACACACACACACACATGCACCTGCCGCTCTGTGGTTTTCTGTCAGGAATTCTGTGGTTTGAAGCAGGAGGTTTAACAGGACTAATAATAGATGAACATCAACTGTCTGACAGACTCTTATTAATGGTATTAAATGAGATTGATGGCTCATGTCTCACCCCTCTGAGTGAAGTGATTGTGTCTGTGCTGAATCTCCTCATAAACGGCCTCAGTCGTCGTCCTGTGTCTCCTCTTAGAGAGAGCTGTGAGTGTAGACAGACAAACCTGCTGTCAGTTCACAACACATGACTGATCACACACTGAATAAGACACAATATGACAGTCTCTGGATCTCTCCTACCTCTCCTCATCACTCTGTTCTGCTGAATCAGTATAAGCAGTGGCACTAAGAGCAGTAAGAGCACAACTCCCAGTACAATCACAAGCACTGGGGGGACGGAGAGAGACGCTGCTGGAGGAGTTTGTGGAGGAGAGACTGATGTTGAGCGCACTGGAGGAGAAACTGGAGGAGAAGCTGATGTTGTTGTGGCAGGAGTAGTGGACACTGATAAATCTGGCAAATCTGTCAAAACAGACACAAACACATTCAATTCATGATTGTCTTGAATACATAAAAAGATCATAAAATGAATAATATTAGTCAGTGTTTGCTGTGACCTGCACAGGTGAGTCCAGCGTGCTCTTTGTGGGAGCAGTCAGTGTGGTTTTTCAGGGAGAGAGGACAGTCCCACAGGTGAATCTCATTCCCTCTGCACTCGACTCTGTTCAGCCACACAACACCTTCACCAGCACCAAAGACTGAATTCCCATCAGCCCTCAGTGCTGCTCCACAACCCAGCTGCCTGCAGACCACCTGAGCATCGCTGATGTCCCACTGATCATCACAGACTGAGCCCCACACAGCGTTATGATACACCTCCAGCCTCCCAGAGCACCGGCCCTCCCCTCCACTCAGTCTGAGAGGAACATGATCTAAAACACATCAACCAGCACTGATCAGTAACATTCACATCAAAGTTTCAAGTTGTGTTAATAATAATAAAATCATAATAAACATACTTGAACACTGTCTCTTGTATGGAGATGGTGAGGTAGAACATGTCAGAAGACTCTGAGGAGACTCTCGTGTCTGATCCTCTGAGATTAAGACATAATTAATTAAAATAATTAAAAGACAAAAAATAATCATATTTAAACAAACAAAGCATGACAATTTCAAACCATCTTAAATGAGTTAAATATCATCTCACTTGAGCAGGTGATATTGGCGACTTCATTATCACAATCATTCTGTCCCCAGGGTGAAGATGGACACTGCCATAAAGTGGAATCATGTCGTCGACAATTAAGTTTATCAAGCCAATTATGAGGCTTCAGTCCCTCTGAATAAATGGGTTCACTGCCAGATCTTCCACAGTTCAGCTCTTGACAGATCAGACTCGCTGTGTCTCTGTCCATCTTGTTGTAACATAAATTTCCCCAGAATCCATTGTAGAAAACCTCCACATTCCCTTCACAGCCCTCAGTTAACCTGATCTCTTTAAACTCTAGATGGAAAAGGATGTGAATCAATCTCAACTCTCATGGAATGACAGCGTATTAATTAGGGATGGGAATTATACCGAATTTAATGATTCTGAATAATCCTAACAATTACAGTTCATTAATAGTTCCATTAATTTTTGGCAGCAGCTATTTACACTAAGTGAAAATAGCAGTATTTTTTAACAATATGCTATTTATACTAAGTGTAAATTGTAAAAATGAACAGAGTGTCTATTTACACTAAGTGTAAGTGTAAATAGCTATAGATTCTGTTTACACTGTTAAAATAGCAAGATTTTCTGCTATTTATACTACTTATTACAAATAGTGTCGATTATCTGCACCTCAGTATTGTAGTACATTATAAAACAGTACGCAATAATAACGTACTGAGTGAAAATTATAGTTTTAATTCAAATTATTAAATGGATGCCACCTTATTGGGACAATAAAGCCCTCCCTACACCTATTCCCTACCCGATACTTTATTTTCAACATTTTGATTATTTCCTTCTTTTTTGTTTAAAATAAATGTCTTTCCGTTGCGATACGAGATTTGAAGAGGGAGAAAAAAAGTTCAGCAAAAGGCGAATACGAACTCGAGTCGATCGTGTCAAAAAGCACGCGCTTTACCATCTACGTCACTGAAACTGATGCTCAACAAACGTCTTTTGTTTAGTGTTGACTGTCTCAATCACATGTTGGTGAGCGGAGTTAGTGTAGATAGTCTTTGCCAACAAGGCGGGCTATTTGCACTTAGTGTAAATAGACACTCTGTTAATTTTTATATAAAAACAACACTGAACAAACAAACAAAAATACTTCATTCATTAATATATAACATACTAATACTGACCAAATGCAAAATGCTTATCTTTAGCTGCACTTTGTCATATGAACATCCAGTCTGTAACTACACTGATTTAATTCTCAAAGTTAGCTGTAAGCTGTTTGTCTGTGATTCACCACAAAGAACCGACTGAGATTAGTTTGGGAATCGGGCTTCATTGGTCATACTGCATGTTTTGTGCTGTAGATTCACTAGTGTTGTGTTGCAGTGTGGACGAGTGAGTAGTTTAGAAAACTTTAGTTTAAATAAAATCATTATTTACATTATTGTTTACCTGAGCACACAACTCCTACATCCTCCTTGTGATTACAGTCATGTTTTCCCCAGCCTGGAGAAGAGCAGCTCCACAGGGACGTCTCATTCCCCTCACACTCCACCTCATCCAGCCATATGGGTCCAGAACCAGGACCAAACCAGGCTGGTACCTGCTGGTTACTGAGGGCCACTCCACACTGCAGCTGTCTGCACACCACATGGGCATCTTTAATATCCCAGGAGTCATCACACACTGTCCCCCATGAGCCGCTGTGAAAAACCTCCAGCCTCCCTGCACAGTCTCCCCCAGAACCCACCAGCCTGATGGACCCGTGACCTGATATTCAGAGAAAGATAAACACATTATTGATCACTAACAACTGAAGAATCTGTTCAGATGTTGATTTTCTCACCAAAGTTCTTTACTGACAGCTGTTGTGTGGAGCTGCAGTTGAGAGTTTGTGTTGTGCTGCGGTTCTTCAGATGAGCTTCACTCTCTGGAGAGAGTATTTATTTGTCATTCAATATTTATATTTATAGTATATCTAAAATATACTACATTTGTTAAAATGTGTAGTTTTAATCTGAAACCCATGACTTCAGTGTGGTCTGAATGTGCTCACCAGAGCAGATGACTCCAACATCTCGTCTATGAGAACATTCAGCTCGACTCCATGAAGAGATGGAACATTCTGAGAGTTTTGTTTCATTCCCGTCACAATCAAACACATCAGCCCAGATTTCAGCACTTCCCTCTCCAAACCAGTCTGATCCCACAACAGACACAGCAATCCCACAATTCAGCTGTCTACAGAGGACACTGGCAGCTCTCATATCCCAGCATGCATCACACACTGTGCCCCATTTACCAAAATACCGAAGCTCCACTCTTCCAGAACAAGAGTCTGAACCGTTTACCAGTTTGAGATCAGTGTAACCTGGACAAACAACTGACAGTTCTTTTAAACAGTATGAAACTAGTGTCAAGATAATTGAGCAATACAACAGAAGTGTGTTACATATGTAATTTATCTAAAGAGATGTTAAATGTTAATACTCAACCAGAACAGATCACTCCCACATCATTGTCATGGGAACAGCTGTGTATCTGTGAAGATGATCGTAGACAGACGTGTATCTGAGATTCATTTCCTCTACACTGAATCTCTTGTGTCCACATCTGAGCGTCTCCTTTGCCAAAAGCAGCTGCTCCCAGCACCTGTACAGGAGCCCCACAGTCCAGCTCTCTACACACAACCTCTGCATCCTGCTGGTCAAAGACAGCTTCACACACTGAACCCCATGTGTTCCCATAAATCACCTCCACTCTACCAGAGCACAGGTGAGACCCGTCCACAAGTCGAAGTCCTTTTTCTGAGTTGTTGAAATATAAGAGCAGATTATTAAATAAACATCTCAGCTGGAACTCTAGATAAAACTGTCATTACATTTGGACATTTTTTATTTAATTAATTCTCTTAATCTGCACTAATTTTATATGTACGGTGACCCGGAGAGAATATGTTTGGTTCACTTAGTTTTTTCGTGGCCAGGAGATCATTTTGCCAATGTACTGACATCCTTATGCTGTGGCTTCAAGATCCTGTGTTATTTAATTATTATATTAACTATAAGCTACCGGTCTATGTGTGTGATGTAGACAGCATTTGAATGAGGTTTATCATGAATAAATGTTACATAAAGTAATAAAGTACATAAAATAAAAAAGGCCTACAAGAAAAAAAAATGATCCACCCCACAGTCTTGTAAGTCCATTAACTGATTGTCTTTTTCTCATAATATCTGTATATTATTATTATCATTATTATTATTATTATTATGTATTTGATTTAGGCTATTTTCCGTTTATTTCAATCTATTTACTTTACATTATGAACAGTTTTGTAAATAATAGCTTACTGTAAATGCCTGACATCATGCTATATGACTCTATATGACTCTATATATAATTCGCTATATGAATTTGTAATGGAAGTGCAGTTTAAAGGTTGAATTTAACATACATTTCATTTTATGTCGGCTAATTAAGACTATAATTATACATTTTAGTTAATGAATGAATCATTCGCGAAGTTCAATTTGTAAATGAAAAACACAACACGCTCATTTATCATCACATACGGCATAAATATAATCATAATCATAAATAAGTCAAAATTTTATTGGTATAATAAAGTCAGGCGTTTACAGTATTTGCAAAATATATGGTAGAATAATAATACTAGCATAATTATACAGAATGTTAATTATGTAAAACGATACAAGGATTGAAACGGGAAATAAGCATATATAACAATAAATATAAAAATACAGTCCTAACCAGTTAATATAATAATATTATTATAATATTATCATATTACAGTTATATAATAATAAAATACAAATATATTAAATAAAAAGACACGATCAGTTAACAGATTTACAAGACTGTGGGATGAATAAAAATGTTTTATATATTTCATATAATCGCAGGTTTCTATGGTCAACATAAAGATGTTGTTAATCTTGTGGCCACGACAAAACCGAACATGTCCCCTCCCGCTCACTGTATATGTATGTAATTTTATCTTCCATCCATAATTTTATAATCTTCATTAAATAAACAACGTAAATAAGATTGTCAAATCAGACTGTCTGAATATACAAAAGACAATATATTTAATAGTGATTCTCTTCATCATAGTTTATTGTAAGATAATAATAATAGGATTAATATATTATTATGAACAAAACAATTAAACAGACTGCCTGTTTCATAAGATTGATAGTGATGTTTGTAAACACCAGCAAAAGTTATTGCTTGAGTGAGAATTATGAAAGAGAGAGATGAAATAACAGGCTGAGATTTGGAGCAGCTTACCTGAACAGACGACACCAGCATCTTCATTATGATTACAGTACTGTGTATACCGGCTGTTTGAACTGCAGTCTTTCAGTGCAGTCTCTGATCCACTACATCTTACAAGAGCCATTGAAATTGGTCCTGATCCTTGTCCAAAGTGAGCATCATATGTTGCTTTTACAGCCGTCCCACAGTCCAGCTCTCTACACACCACTGCAGCATCAGTGATATCCCAGTCCACCTGACACACTGTTCCCCACTGACCATCATTATAAACCTCCACTCGACCAGCACAGGGATTATTACCATTCACCAACCTCACACTCACACTGTCTACACATGAGAGAGAGACAATCAGTGAATATACCAAACATAGTATGTAGCAAAGTGTAAAATTACATGTAAATTATTTCAGCTCATTTTAAATAGATTACCTATTGACCCTCAGTATGTACCTACCAGAAGTGATGAGTTTTACCATATAACACAGAAACATCAGCATCAGACAGTTCTCCATCTTCTCCTTCTGCTCGACACACACTATTTCATCAACTCAGAACACAGCACAAGTTTCTCGTCTGCTCCTCAAACACACTGAAGAAACTGTCTCCTGTCGGCCCCCTAAAGAGAGAGAGACTCACAGCTGCCAATGACACTCACTGTTACCTTATTAGACACAACAGAGGAAATCATCAAACACAATCAGTGACAAATCAGAAAGAAGCATTTTGATTTTCTCCATATATATCAATAAAGTGTCAGCGCTGATGAGCGGGACTCCTCCTCCAGCGTGAAGAAACACTTCACTGAGGACAGACTCGTGTCAGTCAGAAGTCAGTGTGGAGATAAAGTCACACTAAACTTAAAGTAGATTGATACAGAAACACTGCAGCTTATATTCAGCATCAAAACCTGAACCTGAACACAGCAGAGACAAGCTCTGATCACTGATGTTTGTAAGTCTGAACACTTCAAACACTTACACAAACTTACTAGAACCAATTTCCCGACTAATATTAAAGAATTAATGGATTTTACTAATTTGTTCTTTTATTCTAACCAAGGAAACAATAAAAATATGATTACAACATAATGTAAACTGTATTGCTGCTAAAGCTATTTTGATGAGTTTTAATTAAATTAAAATTATCTACTTTCATTAAGTATAACTCTGAGAATAAAATAACAGCAATAATCATGTGCGTTTAATACTGTGATGCTGCATTTGTCCAGCAGATGGCAGCAAAACACTTCTTATTGTAAAGAGGAGCAGACAAGAGTCTTGTCCCTGTGTTGCTGCACGAGGAGATTCTCACTAGTGAAAGTATTACAGGACAGCCTCGATTATGTGGAACGCCAAAGTTGCCAAAATAATAAATAAATGAGTATATAAATATACTAAGAAAATAAATAAATAAAATGTGAAAAAATAAATGAGAATTTCTACTTAATATAATTATTTATGTATATTCGTATTTTTTTCAACATTTATTTTTCATTTATTTATTTATACATTTATTCATTTCCATATTTATGTATTATTTATATATGTATTTGTCACATTTAAATAAATGTGAAAATATATAAATGTTGACAAATACATATATAAATAAAAGTGAAAATAAATAAGCGTATAAATTAATAAATGAAAAAATAAATGTGGAAAAAATGCAATTATACATATTTAAGGAAATATAGAAATACGTAATATTTGTTGTTTTACATTTCTTTGTAGATGTATTTATTTGATCAGTTTAACAGAGGAAACGAGGAAGAATCAGTTTGAGGATTGAGAAGCACCTTATCTGAATCAGTTATTTGATAACAATAATTTATTCAGTCACTCAGATTTTGTTTTGAAATACTAATTTACAGTATCCAGGAAATAATTTAATATAGCTTTCAATCTCTTTGGAAATGTGTATGCTCTTTAGAAACAATAATAATGGCTCAATGATTTCTGTTGAATTCACTGTGGTTGGTTCTATTTGTTTCTCAAAGCAAAAGTATAATTACAAAGTCAGATTCTATTTTTGGACCTGGTTACCTCAATTCCTTCCGCAATTTGCTATTGAAATAATATTTATGATGATATTAACTGGCCACATGTGTGGTCACTCCCTCAAAAAATGTTTCCTAATGAATAAAGTTAAAGAAATATCTATAATATTATTCACAGATTTTACCCTGTTAAGCATTACATACAAAAATTGTAAAATATCATTGACATCCTGCTCTTTTTGTCAATCTTTACCTAAAACTATAAGTCATTTGTTTTGGGACTGTCCTTTCAATCCTTTTGGAGTAATATTAATGAGTTTAATTATTCAGAATGTAATACGTGATTTTTCTTTGTATGATAATTCTTTTTGGGGTCAGTGTTTTTTTGGGGTCAGTGTTTTTTGGGGTCAGTGGTTTTTTGGGGTCAGTGTTTTTTTGGGGTCAGTGTTTTTTGGGGTCAGTGTTTTTTTGGGGTCAGTGTTTTTTGGGGTCAGTGTTTTTTTGGGGTCAGTGTTTTTTTGGGGTCAGTGTTTTTTGGGGTCAGTGTGTTTTTTTGTGGTCAGTGTTTTTTGGGGTCAGTGTTTTTTTGGGGTCAGTGTTTTTTGGGGTCAGTGTTTTTTTGGGGGTCAGTGTTTTTTTGGGGTCAGTGGTTTTTAAAACACTAACAATACAAAAAAGCACTTCACATTGTGGCCGCATCACCACCTCGGGTGTGCATTATTTTCTAATAATTCAATGGTTCGTCGTCAGTTATTACTTGTAGTCCATTACTGATTACAGATTACATATGAAAACTGTAGTTAGTAACGTAATTAATTTTAGGTAATGTATTCTGACTACTTTTTAGATAACGTTTTTATCTAACTTGTTTTAAACTTACCATTAAACATACCGTACTGATATAAAAAAGCAAATAGAAAGAAAATTTATTTAAAAAATTTGATATCATCATCATAAAATGCATTAAAAATTACATTAATTCAGGGTTTCCCAAACTGGGCTTAATGTAAGAACTGCAGTGAGTTTGTGAGTTGATTAAAAAACTAATAATTATTTAAATCATAAAAATGTAAAATAAATTATTATAACACTTGAACACTAAAAACAGAAATATATAATTTTGTCTTTCAGGTCAGACTTCCTGATTCAACAGTTAATGTCATTCTGGATATGATGACGACAGTGTTTCACAGCTATACATCACCAGTATTTATTAACTTGCATAATTATTTATGTCATACATGGTCTAATTGCTTGAGAGGCACTTTTTTCACCCAAATTCAGAAGCATGGTTTGAAAATTGATTTTCATGACATTTACATGACGATTCTATATTGTGAATATAGACAAAACTAAATGTATGACACAAAGTAGGATTTTTAGAGAGGAAATTTTAAAAGAGAGAGAGAAAAAAAGATGAATTAGGGAGAATCAATCAATTATGAAGGATTTACTGCCATTGTGTGAATAATATGTAATAATGTAATCCATAAAAAAGTAACTGTAATCTGATTATGAGCATTTTAAAATGAAATATACTCTGATTATGAGTACTTGATTTTCAGAATGTGATTACATTACTACCCAGCTCTGGAAATAATTTACTGTATGTACAGTAACATACAGTTACAGTACTGTATGTTACTGTACAGTACAGTTACATACTGATAAAAAAATTTATAACCATGTATAATGCACTGTAAGTCGCTTTGGATAAAAGCGTCTGCTAAATGCATAAATGTAAATGTACCATGGTACTGTATATACAGTAAATGCCATACAAAGTATTATCATCACTTTACTTTTTTGGAAATTAACCTACTTACAATTTTACCCATCAGAAACACTCACTCATACAGAAATCAAAAGTCTATTTTTTCATGATCTGATTTTAAATGAGCTTTCATTTTATCAGGTTTAAAAAAATAGTCTGCAAACCAACTTTTTTTTGTCTTCAGCATGAAAAATAAAGAGAGAATAACATGACCTGACCATATTTGTTTGGACACCAGACAACCACAGATTAATAAGATTAATTAAAACGGCGTATGTACCCGACACAAAGGATGCTGTTCTCCTCAGAGGAGCGCTCACTGACTCAGAAAGAGCCTCTGTTGGGTTGCATTCATATCTCAGAGCATTTATGTCTTATTGGAGACATTAGAAGTGGTCTGGATAAATAATGACACTTAAAAACTTTAATAGCCATTGATTTAAGATAAAAGTTGAATAGTATAATTATTCAGAATAACAATATTTAGATTCAGAACCATTAATAGCTGCACTACATAATTCCTCCACAAGATGGAAGTAATGCACATATAAATCTATTGTTATGATTGATTGATTGATTTAATAATAATTAGTAGTAGTACTTTTCATTACTTTTTTATGAAAACATCAGTTACATGACCAGAGAATTAGATTTGGGTTATTTGCTAATTGTTTTTTTTTTAAATACACAAATATTTTACTATTAAGATAATAACAATAGGCCATAACCCACTACAACTCAAATTCAATAAAAGCAATAAGAAAAGTTAAATTACAAAAAAGATTTCACATAGAAATATTACTCAAACTATTGAGTTTTCAAATGTCTTGATCCAAGGCAGTGTCTGTGATTATTGAGTCATACAGACCCTTCCTCTTTGTTTGACTCCTCCCCCACATCATCATAATCTGTTATTAAAAAACGAAATCTTAAATTATGGTAAATGGTGTGTTTATATGAATATTTAAAATGGAGTCTATCTGGAAAAAATATATAAATAAATATAAATATAAAATGAAATATGGTTACTAAAACAGATTTCTCAGATCTTCACTCATCACATCATCATACTCCTCATCAACTTCTTCTGATCACAAGAATATCATAAAGTGTTTTATAAACTAGTGACATCTAATAGTTTAAAGATCTACAAATCTAGTTTGAGCTCAAGCGTAGTTCAGGCCACAGTGTGACAGCATCAGCTGATCATAACTCCTCACACTACAATTAATAAGATATATAAGTTCATCCGTACTCACACTTGCTAATAGTCTGTCACACAGACACGCGCTAAAACAGTTTTACCGTGCGTTCACACCGCGTTCACACTCGCTCTGGCTGCTCTGCAGAAAGATTCATGGACGCTCTGAAGATCGAATGATTGGTCTGGTCTGGTAAACTTTATTTAAAGGAGCCGCAAAGCAAACACGCATGTTGATCTTGTGCAGACTGACCACAAGTAGGGTATAAGTTATATTCGAATGCACAGAACGACAGAATGTATGTAATCAGACTCTATAGCAAAAGTGATATTAATATGGGTTTCAATGATTAATTATTTTATATTTGGTCCCTCCCAATCTTGAATATTTGACCTTAAAAATGAGTTTAGCATTTACAAGCTGGTGATGCTTCACCTTGGCAATTTAATGTTATATCACAAAATTATACAAGACTATGAGACAAAGCAATTATGATTATGAAAAAGAAAAGTTTTCATGTACTTGCCTAGATTCTCTGGGCCCTTCAGCTAACTGTGTGCAAGACTATAGCAACTCAGCATCCTATTATTTTTGAAATAGTTTAAAAACAGCTACCACGGTTTAAACCTGTAATATTTACTTAATACATATGAAAACACAAACCAATACATTCTCACCTGTAACAGGTTATCCCATTTCTTCTGGATTTGAATCCCTGCGGTTTCTACAAGCAGAGGATGTGTAATTTTGTGGCGTCTTGGAAAAGTGATTTTTGTCTGGAGCGGTCGAATGTGTCATCTACTACATATCTGTCACAACAGAAACATCCTGGGCTGCGTTTCTGATCTTAAGAGCTTCTCTATGTGAGAGATTACAATCGTTTGTAACGTTTTTACGTCTACTTAACATGAACACGTGATACGAGCTTTAAGTGCTACTTTAGAGTCGCTGTCCGTTCATGGAGTGCTGAAATATCAATCTACCCAGCTTTTTTAGGTAACGTTATAATCATTTGTAATTTACTTGATAGAAAAAGTTTGAAGTTATTTTTTCTTTTGTCCCTTCAGATCATTTCTCCTCATGGTTCACCCCGGAACTCAAGAGTAATGAAATCTAAGGGTAGGTGTCTTGAACAACTATAGGAAACCTCACCTTCATGCTCATGCTGCATATGACTTATTCAGACTATTGAAATATAAAGAAGCACTCAACACTGCACGCTCTACCTACCTTTCCAGAGTTAATAATAAAGCAGTGTAAACCCAAGACTCTTTTCTCTGAGATTAACAAACTTCTCTAACTATAATCTTAAACAAACAATGAATGCCTCTATTGACCTTTGTAAAACTTTTCAGTCATTCTTCCTACATAAAACTGGTGTCATCTACTAAGCTTTTTCCCCATCTGCTCCTCCAGATTTTTCTCCTTCTCAGTCTGTCCACTTGTTCTCAACCTTTTTACCTACTAATACATCTGAGGTTGAACAGCTGATTACTAAATCTAATGTCTCTTCCCAATTTCAACTCACTCAAAAACTTCTTGTCACACAATTGCAGTTGTTGTTGTTTTTTATTCTCTCAAATTTCTAAGGCTACGTGATAGAAATTGTTTAATCCAGTGCAGCTGCAAAAACTGCACAATGTGTAAAAATGTCTGGAAAGGCATATTCAAACATTCTGAAAAGGCCATGAAAACAAAGATCAAAGCAAAGAAAATCTCGGAAAAAAAATTCAATACAAAATGTAACATAAAACAAGTTAAAACAAACAGTATATAGGATTGCTTAAACTCTGCAGACCACTAAAAAGCTTTAAAAAGATTTGAGGCAGATGGTGTGGTTTCAGTTACACAGTCCTTCCCCCACATCATCATAGTCTGTAATTAGAAAACATAAGTAAATTAATGTATCAATACATGTCACTCATATACTCCCTCTTTGTATCATCATTCTCCTCCTCCTCAACACCCACTGATATTAATGTATATTATCAATAACATAAAAAATAGTCCTCATATTTTACATGACACTTTACAATATAGAAGTATATAATTTGAATCCCACACCTGCTTTATCATTGGAGAACTGTGGTACAGTGATGACATCATCATAGTTTTCTGGTAAGTCATCTACAACAAAATAATGAAAAATGAAATGCATTCATAAATGTACAAAATTTTGAAACAGTACAAATGCATAATCAAAATAATGAACCTTTAGCACGATGTCTCCAACCAGCAGTGATTACATCATCATAATCCTCTGGTGTGATTTGTTGCTCTTCTAAATTTTTTAATAATACAGAAAGAAATAACAGAAACTAAGTTTACTGTTCACATGCCAAAAAGGTAATAAAATTAAGTGAAATCCTGTGATCAGTTAAAGTCACTGACCTGTTGGGCCTTTAGTGGTGCTGGTTTTATTATAGTAGCCAAGTTTGACACTTGCTGAAGATTTTGCTTTAAAAAAAAATTACATTTACATTTTGTCACAGTGTCATTCAGTCTGGAATTTGTTTTGCATTTGCACTATTTCCCTGCCTGTGCTGTCACGGTTAAAGATTTGATGATTTGAGTTGTACTTAAGTTCTCTCTGCTTCAGTTCAGTTTGTCTGGCCTCGTCCATGTTACATCTGTGCTAAAGCTATCCTGTGTTTGTATTGTGTTGGATTAAAGACTTTTGGAACATTCATCTTCATCTTTGTGCTTTTTACACCGCATAGTGTGACACATTCATTCATTTACCGGACACTTTTATCCAGAGCGACTTACAAATGAGCAGTATAAGTGATTTATCATAAAGAGGCAAATAAACACAAGAAAGGCTATTATTATTAGTGCTATTATTAATAACAATACCTTATCTGAATTATGTGCTAAATGGTTTATGATTTAAACTCTGCTAAGATAACTTGCTACATGAATGCTTTTAATTAATATAACATACATGGTTCTGTATGTAGCAGGTAACATTATGATATTTCAGTCTCTAACCTGAAACAAGCTCATCAGCATCTTCATACCCAGAATGCTGTTCTTCAGAAAAAACACTTCCTGTTATGGAGAAGTAGAACCATCAGACACATTCACAATCACAAATCAGCCAAATTCCCCATTTCCTTTGGATCTTATAAAACTAACACTATATAATTTCAAACGATACACACAAGATCCCACAAATTAATCTATGCAATTTACTCCACTTACCCCTCTTAGTGAAATGATTACACTTTTGATCTCAACACATTAAATGCTTACTCACCCCTCTGAGTGAAAAGACTGTGTCTATTAGTGGGTCTGTACTGAATCTCCTCATAAACGGCCTCAGTCATCGTCCTGTGTCTCCTCTTAGAGAGAGCTGTGAGTGTAGACAGACAAACCTGCTGTCAGTTCACAACACATGACTGATCACACACTGAATAAGACACAATATGACAGTCTCTGGATCTCTCCTACCTCTCCTCATCACTCTGTTCTGCTGAATCAGTATAAGCAGTGGCACTAAGAGCAGTAAGAGCACAACTCCCAGTACAATCACAAGCACTGGGGGACGGAGAGAGACGCTGCTGGAGGAGTTTGTGGAGGAGAGACTGATGTTGAGCGCACTGGAGGAGAAACTGGAGGAGAAGCTGATGTTGTTGTGGCAGGAGTAGTGGACACTGACAAATCTGTCAAAACAGACACAAACATTCAAATTTATGATTTTTTTTAATACATAAAAAGAATATAAAATTAATAATATTCCTCAGTATATTGCTGTGACCTGCACAGGTGAGTCCAGCGTGCTCTTTGTGGGAGCAGTCAGTGTGGTTTTTCAGGGAGAGAGGACAGTCCCACAGGTGAATCTCATTCCCTCTGCACTCAACTCTGTTCAGCCACACAACACCTTCACCAGCACCAAAGACTGAATTCCCATCAGCCCTCAGTGCTGCTCCACAACCCAGCTGCCTGCAGACCACCTGAGCATCGCTGATGTCCCACTGATCATCACAGACTGAGCCCCACACAGCGTTATGATACACCTCCAGCCTCCCAGAGCACCGGCCCTCCCCTCCACTCAGTCTGAGAGGAACATGATCTAAAACACACAAAAAAGGAAACACATTAATTACCAGCAGAGTACTGTCAGAACAGTAGCGTCTGCACAGGAGTATGTGTGTGATCAAGTGAATATCCCAACATGAAAACATGCTGGTGCCTCATATTACAACACCATTACCTTAGGTTGCATTATACAACATTCATAATTTTTATGTTTGTTTCCATTGAATGAACTTACATGAACACTGTCTCTGATGGGGAGATGTGGAGCATGTCAGAGAGCTTTGAGGAGACTCATGACTCTCCTGTTCTGTAACAACAATTAAATATTATAAAATATGGATTCCATACAACTTCTCAAAGCATTAATGCTAAAGGATAACTGTATTGTTTACAGATGGAAAAAACGTCTGTTTTACCTGAGCAGATGATTTTGGCCACTTCATCTTCACCACAGTCATTCTGTCCCCAGGGTGAAGATGGACACTGCCATAAAGTGGAGTCATGTGGTCGACATGTTACTTTATCCAGCCAGTTAGGAGCTGATTTCACTCTTGCTGTAGAATCAGACAAAACACCAGATCTTCCACAGTTCAGCTCTTGACAGATCAGACTCACTGTGTCTCTGTCCATCTTGTTGTAACACACATTACCCCAGGATCCATTGTAGAAAACCTCCACATTCCCTTCACAGCCCTCAGTTAACATGATCTCTTTAAACTCTACATGAGAAAATGCACATTTTAAAATCACAAAATTGGAAAATGTGAACACTACGGACACATGAATGTTGAAAACCGTATATTTAACTTGAATGTAAAGAATTTAGCAGCAAGTTTACCTGAGCACATGACTCCTACATCCTCCTTGTGATTACAGTCATGTTTTCCCCAGCCTGGAGAAGAGCAGCTCCACAGGGACGTCTCATTCCCCGCACACTCCACCTCATCCAGCCATATGGGTCCAGAACCAGGACCAAACCAGGCTGGTACCTGCTGGTTACTGAGGGCCACTCCGCACTGCAGCTGTCTGCACACCACATGGGCATCTTTAATATCCCAGGAGTCATCACACACTGTCCCCCATGAGCCGCTGTGAAAAACCTCCAGCCTCCCTGCACAGTCTCCCCCAGAACCCACCAGCCTGATGGACCCACGACCTGATATTCAGAGAAAGACAAACACATTATTGATCAGTAACAACTGAAGAATCTGCCCAGATGTTGTTCTTCTCACCAAGGCAGGTGATTGACAGCTGTTGTGTGGAGCTGCAGTTGAGAGTTTGTGGAGAGCTGCAGTTCCCCAGATGAGCTTCACTCCCAGAGCACTGGAAGCCCGTCACACACTCATGACTGTGTTCAGGACTGGATGAAGAGGAGCCATAGAAGTTCAGCACAGAGCCACAGCCCAGCTGTCTGCAGACCACAGAGGATTCAGTGAGACTCCAGGAGTCCAGCAGAACTCTCCTCCATACCTGATGAATGAAAACTTCCACCTCCCCCTCACACTGTCTCTCTCCAGACAACCGCACCAGACCGTCATGAAGAGCCAGAGAGGAACCTGAGGAGAAGATGTGACATTTTATTAGGACATTGCAAAGTAATTTATGTATTTAACTTTTTTTTCAATAAAATCCCCTCACCAGAGCAGATGACTCCAACATCTCGTCTATGAGAACATTCAGCTCGACTCCATGAAGAGATGGAACATTCTGAGAGTTTTGTTTCATTCCCGTCACAATCAAACGAATCAGCCCAGATTTCACCACTTCCCTCTCCAAACCAGTCTGATCCCACAACAGACACAGCAATCCCACAATTCAGCTGTCTACAGAGGACACTGGCAGCTCTCATATCCCAGCATGCATCACACATTGTGCCCCATTTACTGAAGTACTGACGTTCAACTCGACCAGAACAGGAGTCTGAACCATTTATTAGATTAACCTCAGCATAACCTGTATAAAGAACACAGAGGTTCAGAAACAACATATAATGCAGCTGGCACAGATGGGACACTGAACATTGATACTTAACCTGAGCAGATCAGTCCCATAATGTCACTGGTGCAGTTGTGTTTGTGTGATGATGATATTGAACAGAATGAAATCTGAGATTCATTTCCTCTACACTGAATCTCTTGTGTCCACATCTGAGTGTCTCCTTTGTCAAAAGCAGCTGCTCCCAGCACCTTTACAGGAGCCCCACAGTCCAGCTCTCTACACACAACCTCTGCATCCTGCTGGTCAAAGGCAGCGTCACACACTGACATCCACGTCTGATCATGAAGTATCTCTAACCTCCCAGAGCACAGGTGAGATCCATTAACAAGTCGAGGTGGTGTATGACCTGTTTAAATAAAATGAATTAAAGCCCACAAAAACAAATGCTAGTTGACAGTGAAAACACATGTATTATATATATATATATATATATATATATATATATATATATACACACACACACACACACACACACACACACACACACACACAATTACTCTTTGTGTCATCATAAATTGTGTCATCCATGGGCAGGTTTTATTATTTTATTTTTTTTCACCATTATTTACCTGAACAGATGACACCAGCATCAGAATTGTGAGTACATGCATGTAGGCTCCATCCTGATGACCCACAGTTTTTCAGTGAAGACTCTGATCCAGTACATACTACCACACTCATCCAGATTGGTCCTGATCCTGATCCAAAATGAGCACCACCCAGAGCATCTACAGGTTCTCCACAGTCCAGCTCTCTACACACCACTGCAGCTTCAGCCAAATCCCAGTAATCTTCACACACTGTTCCCCACTGACCTCTATGAAGAACCTCCACTGTACCAGCACAGCGACTGTGACCACCAACCAACCTTACATTTTTTTTATCTAAGTGACAGAAGAATACAGAGAGAGAGAGGCTACAAATAAAAGTAGGGTATTTTTAATAATAAGCCTTATTTTAATTCTCACCAGCACATAGCAGCCCCTGGTAATTATCATGAGAACATTTGCTTTCATGTAATGGTGATGTTGGACAGAGATGAATCTGAGATTCGTCTCCTCTACAATGAATCTCTTGTTTCCACATCTGAGCGTCTCCTTTGTCAAAAGCAGCTGCTCCCAGCACCTGTACAGGAGCTCCACAGTCCAGCTCTCTACACACAACCTCTGCGTCCTGCTGGTCAAAGACAGCATCACACACTGACATCCACGACTGATCATGAAGTATCTCCAACCTCCCAGAGCAGCTGGTGTATCCAATAAGCTTGACATCTGAAGTAATACAAAAGAAGAAACGTCTAAAAAAAATAATTAAAAAAAGCAATTGACAATTGTTTTCATATACTTTTGTTATCTCAATGTGTAATGCTTGTCATTGCTGTTTCAGATGATTTAAGAAGGGTTCATTTTTAAATGATTAGTTCACACACACACACACACACACACACACACACACACACACACACACAAAGAAAGAAAGAAAGAAAGTCATTTACCCACTCTCATCCCAATCCAAACTAGGGCTGTGCAATTTAGACAAAAAATTACATCCTTCAAAAAATTGGTAAAAGTGCTTATTATTAGCATGTCCCTGTACTCCTGCAGCTCACTTTAAATTGATTTCCAGGGGCATTTTTACCTTTATAAGGGCAATTGTTCTAACCTTATTTCACAAGTGTCCCTGCCCATCCAGTCTTAATAATTAATGGTAAACAAACTTGGCTTGCTGTCCTCAACAGAGGATCAAACCTCAGGCTTGGTTTGAGCTCCGAGTACAACTCCCCTACTGCGGTACAACACAGAGATGGAGAATGGCAGAAATAGTGGAGATGGGGAGGTGGAGGGATGCCGGAAGAATTGTCGCTGGGATGGAACAATGACTGCTGCTTATATATGCTCGTAATGATGATTGACAGGACTGAATGATTAGGCTCCTCCAAAACCTATGTTTGGAACTTCATTAAACGTGTCATCTTTTATGCAAAATTCTTAAAAACAGCACTCTTATGTGATATTGTGTAGCTCATACTATGTTCTGAATGTAAAACATATATACTTTTTTTTTTTTTTTAGGATTCTTTGAATAATAAAGAATCATTTATTTGAAATAGAAATCTTTTGTAACATTATAAATGTCTTTACAGTCACTTTTGGTCAATTTAATGGATCTTTGCTAAATAAAAGTATTAATTTCCTTTTTCTTTTTTTTTTTTCTCTTTTTAATCTTACATACTCCAAACATTTGAATGGTAGTGTATCACGGTTTCCACAAAAATATTAAGCAGCACAACTGTTTGACATTGACATGTTTTCATCATGTGACACTGAAGACCGGAGTAATGGCTGTTGAAAATTCATCTTTGCAATCACAGGAATAAATTATATTTTAAAATATATTAAAATAGAAAACTGTTATTTTAAAATGTAATAATATTCTACAATATTACTGTATTTTTCATCAAATGTAATAAGACTTTTCAAAAACATGAAAAAATCTAAACTATTTTAAAATATTGAACAGTAGTGTACTGTCAGCTTGCACATCATTAAAATAATAATTTTATCATAAACAATACATATCACACATCTATAATCTAAACTTGTATATATTTCTTTCTCTCTTTCTTGATGGAAAACAAAAAGTGAATGTTTAATTAAAGAATATCCTAGCATTCTTTTCAATGTAACAAAAGTGAAATAAGTGCCTTTTGTGCTCCACAGAAAAAAGACATACAGGTCGGAAAAGTCATGAAATAATAGTGAGGAAATAATGAAATCATTTTCATTTTTGGGTGAACTCTCCTCTGAGGCAGGTGGATCATCAGTAAAAATAGGATGATGTTTAGGGCAGATTACCTGAGCAGATGACTCCTGCATCCTTAGTATGATCACAGTCATAAAAATCCACTTCTACTGATGCACAGCTCTTTAGTGTTGACTCTGATCCATTACATAACTTGAAATGTGACCAGATTGGTCCTGATCCTGGTCCAAAATGAGCACGACCCAGAGCATCTACAGGTTCTCCACAGTCCAGTTCTCTACACACCACTGCAGCTTCAGTCATATCCCAACCATTATCACACACTGTTCCCCACTGACCTCTATGAAGAACCTCCACTCTACCACTGCAGGGACTGCTGCCACCAACCAACCTCACTCTAATATTGCCTATACAATGAACAGAGAGGGAATTAAAAAAAGTTTCAAAAAAGAAAAAACTATAGTGAAACTAAAATAATATTTAGTCTGTATTTAGGAACATTACATTTTATTTCAGTTTATTTAAAAAGGACCAAACCTGCACACACCAGACCAACATCATTTTCATGAGAACAGTTGTTTTGATGTGAAGGTGATGTTGGACAAAGGGCAAACTGAGACTCATTTCCTCTACACTGAATCTCTTGTGTCCACATCTGAGTGTCTCCTTTGTCAAAAGCAGCTGCTCCCAGCACCTGTACAGGAGCCCCACAGTCCAGCTCTCTACACACAACCTCTGCATCCTGCTGGTCAAAGACAGCGTCACACACTGACATCCACGTCTGATCATGAAGTATCTCTAACCTCCCAGAGCAGCGAGAACCTCCAACTAGCCTGACACCTAAGAGAGCAACATTTAAGTTGACTGGTACACTGTATTAATTGGTAAATGAATCAATACCGACTCATATACAGTACCAATCATAAGAAATGTAAAAAAAAAATATATATTCTTCATCCTCTGAAAATAGATATTTACTATGTATGTGAGATATCTGAATACAATAACACATGACCAGTCACATTTTCATGTCAATGATCTCATGTCATGTGTATTTGTTAGAAACCATGTCTGTTTGTAAGAAAATTGGTCTGCCCAGTCACAGTGAGGTAATAAGGAGGAAATAGAATATATACTACTAATCCTAAGCAACAGAAAAACTAAATTTGTCAGTAAAATCTAAAATGTGGGGAAGTCCACCAAATCTTGTGGTGTTATTTGTTGTACCTGCTACATTTATTACATTAGAATGTAGAGTTAGAGACAAGCTGCTGAAGTTTATTTTTAACAAGGCCCCTGGTTATTACAGTCTGATTTTAACAGTGTGTATGGTCAAAGAGAAGGTGGAAAATTACATTACATGTGCTTTTGGTGCAACTGTTTTGTACTATAAGACAGGATTCTTAGCTTACCTGAACAAATGACTTGAGCATTTTTATCAAGACAGTTGTTATGATAAAGCAACGGTACAAATCCACAATTCTTAAGTGAGGACTCAGATCCAGTACACATTGCATTTTTTATCCAGCTCCGTCCTGATCCTGATCCAAAATGAGCATCACTCAGAGTATCCACAGGTTCTCCACAGTCCAGCTCTCTACACACCACTGCAGCATCAACCAAATCCCAACCAGCGTCACACACTGTTTCCCACTGACCTCTATGAAGAACCTCCACTCTACCAGCACAGCGACTGTGACCACCAACCAACCTCACATTTATTTTGTCTTTGAATGTAAGAGAGAGCAATAGAAAAATTAAGTGTCCATTTAAAATTTTAACTGACTAACCTTAGTCAGTTCAGACACCATATTGAATTGAACATAGATTCCTGTCAGTCCTCAAACATTAAATATGCCCGACCCCAGACTAAGGTCTTTTGTATTGTGAACTCTTACCAGCACACACCAAACCAATGATGTGTTTCTGAGAACAGCTGCTTTTGACTGATGGTGATGTTAGACAGAGGTGAATCTGAGATTCATTTCCTCTGCACTGAATCTCTTGTGTCCACATCTGAGCGTCTCCTTTGTCAAAAGCAGCTGCTCCCAGCACCTGTACAGGAGCCCCACAGTCCAGCTCTCTACACACAACCTCTGCATCCTGCTGGTCAAAGACAGCATCACACACTGACATCCACGTCTGATCATGAAGTATCTCTAACCTCCCAGAGCAGCGAGAACCTCCAACCAGCCGGACTTCTGAAAGGACACAGATAAAGAAAAAAAACATAGATTAGTTGAAAACAAAACAAAAAAAAACATTTATGGATCCTCAAGATCACGATTTATACATAATTTTGGTCTTTGAGTAAATAAATAATATAAAAATACAAAAGAAAAACACAGAAAACGCAAATATGAAATCTATTTATTACTGTCAACATTTTAAAATCAACTTCTTTAGAAATTATAAGTCAGAATGGAAGCACAAAATCGTATATAGATATGAATAAAAAAAATAGGTAAAATACTTTACCTGAGCAGATGACTCCAGCATCTTTAGAATGATCACAGTTATTTTTACCCCATCCAAATGACCAACAGTTCTTCAATGTGGACTCTGATCCAGTACACATGACAAAAGTCATCCAGATTGGTCCTGATCCTGGTCCAAAATGAGCATCACCCAGAGCATCTACAGGTTCTCCACAGTCCAGTTCTCTACACACCACTGCAGCATCAGCCAAATCCCATTCCTCATCACACACTGTTCCCCACTGACCTCTATGAAGAACCTCCACTCTACCAGCACAGCGACTGTGACCACCAACCAACCTCACATTCACACTGTCTGAAAATTGAACAGAGACAATGAGAGAGAGATGAAGGGATGAGAGAGCTTAAGAATCACAAAGTGGGACACAATGTTCATGGGACTGACTCAAAATAACATGTCTGTAAGTGATATTTCTAAATGATTATCACATCAGAGTATTGACCTAGATACTCTAGTGACTCCAAATGTGCAATGAAATTCACTGCCATCCAACTCAAGGGGCCAAGATATGTGCTTATAATGAATATTAACATTATTTTGTTATTTTGAGACTCCATGAGAGTCTCAAATAGAGAAAAAAAAGAGAGAGAAAAACTGCCTGCTAAGCAATACAGGATCAAATGTAACATACTGTGCAAATGCAAGTACCCTGTCATCTAAAACAACACATTACAGTACAGTTTAATTTTAAGTGACAAAAGAACACAATCCCGACCCCTTCTAAAAATAACTTTTTTTTTTATTTCAAATGTACTTACCAGCTGTGATGAGTATTAAGACTGAAGACAGTAAAATGAGTGTCAGGCATCTCCCCGTCATCCTCAGCATGAAAAACTCAACACCCAGTACAAGCTTCTCCGCACTGATGATACAGAAGTACAGGCATCCTCTCAGCCCTCTTAATGACAGAGAAAGAGGTCCAACACCCTCCAATCACACTCACTATTACCTTATTAGACACAACAGAGGAAATCATCAAACAACTTCAGCGACAAATCAGAGGATGCTTTTCTGATTTTCTCCATATATATCAAAAGAGATAAAAGCACCGATAACTAACTGTGGATGTCCAAAACACTGTGTATTAGTGTACACATATCAGAATGACATAAACCCAACAGCAAAACTGTAAAATGACAACATAAAAACCATCATTTCCATTCTGCGATGATCATGTTGTTCACTTTGTGACCAGCAGAGAGTCAGTGTGCTGCTGTACATTCCTGCTAAACCACCACTTATAATAGTGTAGCAACATACTAAAATTGTACATTTGAACAAAGAAATAATAATTTAATCTGTGTATTTTATGCTTGAGAATAAGTCTAGTTTTGATAGTATCAGTGGTGTCTCACACATTAAATAAAGATGAATGAGAAAATAATTTATGACATAACCTAAATAAAACTTCAAATAAACCCTCCACTAAACATTACATAGAAAACAAAACTGTGGTTGGTTTGTATGTCAGTCAGATAGTCTCTTCTTATCTGCATGTTAGTGGTTCTTGTCCAGAATATTTTAAAATGTGAACTTTTTCCACGTGTAGTCAAAGTTTGGTCTGCATGAGACTAGATGCGGTCTTAAAAAAGTGCCAACACTTTCCACACTTACATAAGTGATTTTTCTTGTAGCACTGTAGTAGTAATACACTACAATTGTAATGCACTCCTGTTTAGGATTATGAATCTATAAACATACCAGCTTGTATCAGTGATCCCTTCTTTTGGAGTGGCATCATCATAGTTCTCAGATGTGTCATCTGTACCTAAAAAAACAACAATCTGTTAAATATACTTACAAACACACAAAGAATTTAAGATTTCTTTATTATGTACAGTATATTTTGGTGTTTAAAAAAGGTCAGAATACAACCAAGCAACATTACAAGATTTAATTAAAGGACAAATCTGTGCAAACAACAGTCAGTTAAACATTGGCTAAACATCATCAGACTGATAGATATAAGTAAAAAAACAAACAGATATTTTCTTTTTGAGACATTTGTTCCTGTTTTGTACACATTGTCATAATATACTCCTGTCAATCGAATAAAAAAAATCACACATTTTTCTAAAATTAATCGCATTTAATTGCATATTAATATAATACATTTATTGTTAAAATTTCACACTGAATCTCCAAATTAATGTAACAACATAAAGATGATATATTTTAAATATGAGTTTAATAAGGCTAAATATGAGTTAAATATGAGTTTTTACTGAGTAGCCTATTGTTAAAAAAGACCAGTATCATACCAATATTGCTACACTGATGTCTATAGAATGCATTTCCCCTCAATTTTAGCCATTAATAATAGTCATTCAACATTATAGTATAATTGAAAACTATTATTTTTAACATTTAAAAGGTTTTGAAGTGAACTTAAACAAAATAAAACTTCACAAACTATAAATTGTATACACAAACTATAGGCTGAACTGAATATAAATGAATCTTTATTCAAGCAACAGAAGTTAATAAGTGAAGAGTAGTGAGTGGTTTCTCTTTTTCTTTTGTTCTTTGATTTACATCAATGACACACTGCAGCAGGTTTTACTTTAAAAGCAGGTCGTTTTTAATAAAAAATCTGATGAGTTCATGTTAATTATAAAATCAAGGCTATACTTTTTTAAAGATTTATTTTAATTAGGCTACTGTTATTCAGAAGAATATTTTAGCAATGCTTGTCAGGTACACAGTATATATTAGTACATATAATATATTAGTAGGTCATTAAAAAAAAGATAATAAAGTATATCTATAACCATACACACAGTTCATCATATAGGATACTGGACCAAGTTTGCAGCTGCTTGTGTTTAATACTGCAATACCGATCTATTCCTTTGGGTGGCAGTAAAGCACTGAGATGGTAAACTTGTGGAGTAGGCCTATACTGAATTGTTCAAAGAATAATTGAACTGAATAATTGGAGCTCACTCAGCATAACTGTAAAGAGGTATTAACATCGAGACAACAAAATGAATGTCGATGAAGTGGATACTTACCTATAATCATCCGAGACGAAACCCGCAACTTCATATCGCTTGTCAGCAATGAAGAAGCTCTTAAAATGTTGTGTGCAGCTTTGAATGACTCGTTACTGCAGGTAAGGACCATTTCCAACCGAAAGAATATTAAAAGTATCAGGACATTACCATGGTTTCATTTAGGACTGCATCGCTTGTGTATAGATGAAATTGCAGTGAAGTCACACCACAGGCGCTTGTTTCAGAGAGTCCTGCGCGCGGGTGAACCACAACTGACTTTAAATGATGTTTTATTAACAAAGTTCGGGAGGAGCACGTCAGATACTTAGCCTAATTAGACACAAGTGGTACGCCATCAAGCTAATCAACACACGGGTATAAATACAGCTGACATACCTCTATTCAGTTGACGGCTAATCAGCATCTGGTTCACTCGTCTGTCGTTGTTCACAATGTCCCATAGTGAAGATTCCTCGTCGGGAGACGAATCCATCTCTCCCCCGGTCGCATCGCCACAGCCAACCGGCTCCGGGACTACTACTTCCCTGCCTAGCCATGCAATCGAGCCCCAGGCTCCTTCTCGCGGGCGGCCTTCGACTCGTTCAGCCACTCGCCTCCCAAAACGCCCAGGCACACACTCGCCTTCTCCAGCGAGAACTCCAGCCATTTCCCCGGCGTCATCCTATCGGTCTACCAGGCCAGTATTTCCGCCTATAGAGAAATGGACAGTGGCGAGTCTGAGGCAGGCACTGACCAACTCCGACATCCAGGCCCCACGCAAGTCCACTAAAGCGGAACTATATGACTTATACAAAAATCTCAAACCAACTAACCTCTCTCTTCAAACCACCCCAGCCTCAAAGGTTGTTAAACATCATAATAAACTTACGGTCACGCCTCGCCGGACTCCTCCACCTTCTTCCAGCTCTAAGACCAGCTCCCGAAGGGCAGCAAACAGCGGCGCCAGGCCATCGGCAAGCCAGGGCCGCGCCCCGGATTCTGTTGACACAAGGCCCGGCGAGGATCCGGCAGCGGCTCAGCTTTCCGTCGCGGCTCCCTCCTCAGCGATACTGAGACCCACCACCCAAGCGGGCGTCTGGCCGCCTCCGCCACCACTCTCGGCCCCGCTGCCCACCCCTCTCAGCTCAGAGCCCTCAGTCCAAGCAAGCGCTTGGCCGCAATGGCCGGCTTACACAGCCCCGCCACCCGCCCCTTTCAGCTTAGGACCCGCAGCCCAAGCATGTGTTTGGCCGCACGGGCAGCCACACTCAGCCCCGCAGCCCGCCCCTTTCGGCTCGGGGCTTACAGCCCAAGCAAGCGCTTGGCCGCTGTGGCCTCCCCACTCAGTCCCACAGCCTACTCCCTTCAGCTCAGGGATCGCAACCCAGGCAAACGCTTGGCCGCACGAGCTGCCAAGCACAGCTCCGCCTCCAGCCCCCTACAACACTCTCCTCCAGGCGAAACCATCATACTCGCTCTTCACCGCTACACCTATGCCTGTCCCCTCAAACGCCATCGCCGCGGAACCCCCGCAAGTAGCTCACAATATCCGAGCGCAGATTTTAGCAGGTGCAGACGTTGATCTCTCCTTACTCCTTTCCCTCCTGCCTACTTCCGATTCTAACCGACAGATAGATTGCGGGGACTTTTCAGTCACGTTGAAAAACCCCAATCCCCTCTCATCTCGTATACTCTCTTTTCCCGAATTTTCCATAGCTTTCAGTCGATTCACGGAGATCATATGCTCAGTCTTCCCTCACAGGCGACGCGAGCTTAATGACTACCTGGCCATCATAGCCGAACTCGCGTTGTCCTACGGAGGAGGGCATTTTTTCACATATCACAAACTATTTTCTGCAAAATGCGCCGTCCGAGTCGCGCAGTGGAACCAATGCCCCTACTGGGGCGCTCCCGACCTAGATCTCCACAATAGGGTGTTTCTAGGATGCAGGAACATTTCATGCGCCGTGTGCAGGTCAGTCGCTCACTCCACCACAAATTGCCCACGGATCAATCCCTCGGATACTCCATGCCCAGAACCCCCCTCCGCGAAATCCACCAGCTACGTCCCAAGACCAGCAACGGCCTTATACTCTGACCAGGAACCATCAGCTTCATACGCTGCGGACAACAGGCAGCCATGCTTCGCGTTCAATAATCGGAAATGCGGCAGACAGCGATGTCGTTTCCTCCACATATGTAGTTTCTGCGGTGGCGCTCACGCTCGTGTTGTATGCCCAGTGTCCAAAGCTGTGAATAAAAAATCTAAAAATTACTTATCGACTCCCGTGAACATTTCTCATCTGGCCATCGAACTCACCCACCATCCAGATAAAGAGTTCTGTAAATATCTCCTGTCCGGCCTCAGTCACGGTTTCAATCCCGGCGTCGCATGCGCGCTTTCCCAAAATTGCATCTGTAACAATCTCCAATCCGCCCATACCGAGCCTGATATCGTAGACGACCTCATCGGGAAAGAAGTCAAATCAGGCTTCATGATCGGACCTTTCGACAAACCCCCATTCAAAATTTTTCGCGTCAGCCCCATTGGCGTAGCTACAAGGAAATTTTCGGGTAAAAAACGCTTAATCATCGACCTGTCATCTCCCCACAATTCCACGATTCCAAGCATTAATAGCCTGATTCCCCTCGAAGAATTTTCGCTCAGGTACCATGACATAGAGCAGGCAGTCGAATTGATTAAAATCGCGGGTCGAGGAGCCTGGCTCGCCAAAATAGACATCACTTCTGCGTTCAAAGTGATGCCTATCCATCCGGATTCATGGCATTTATTCGGGATACGATGGTCGGAAAAATTTTACTTCGCCGTCCGCCTAACTTTCGGTTGCAAAAGTAGCCCAAAAATCTTTGACATGCTTTCAGAAGCCGTCTGCTGGATTCTGTCAAACAATTACGGCATTCCCCACCTCATCCACCTCCTAGACGATTTTTTAATAATTTCGCCTCCCGACGCCATCCCAGCCGCCCACATCCTCACAGTTCAAAAGGTTTTTTCCGAGCTTGGGATCCCCATCGCCCAGGAAAAAAACCTTGGGTCCAGCTACATCCATAGAATTTCTCGGCATTAATCTAGACTCAGTTAAATTCCAGACCTCTCTGCCTAAGGAGAAAATCGATAGGATAATCCTCGTCTCCTCTACCCTCATCGACAGCTCTCGCTGTTCCAAACGCGAACTCCTGTCACTGCTCGGGCATTTAAATTTCGCCATGCGCATCATTCCCCAAGGTCGGCCTTTTATCTCGCATCTCCTCTTACTCGCTTCTTCAGTCCATGCGATCGAGGACCTAGTTTCCCTATCCCAAGAATGCCGCGACGAACTCAGGTTATGGATAATGTTCCTCAAACAATGGAACGGCCTTTCCCTATTCTATAACAACCTCGTTTCGTCTCCCATCGACATCAAACTTTTTACAGACGCGGCTCCTTCAATTGGTTTCGGAGGATTTTACCAAGGTCGCTGGTTCGCGTCTCCATGGCCTCCCCAGCTGCAAGGTTCGCTGCCGTCCTCAGCTCTTTTTGAGCTTTACCCCCTCGTGGTAGCAGCTTTTTTATGGGGAAACGAATGGGCCTCAAAATGCATCTTAGTGCACTGCGACAACGAAGCAGTTGTTCAGTGTGTCAATAAAGGCCGTTCCCATTCTCCCGCCCTCACGCCTTTCCTAAGACGATTAATATGGATCTCGGCATGCGACCAATTTATAATCATCGCCAAACATGTCGCAGGTTCAGAAAATAAAATTGCTGACTCTCTGTCTCGCTTTCTGTTTCAGAAATTCAGGATGCTGGCTCCAGAGGCGGACCAATTCCCAACCCCAGTACCTCCATATTCAGAATTAATATTTCCATAAATCTTCAATCTCTCTTCTCCTATCCAACCTTACCAAGCTGTCCTCGAGTACCTCCGCTCCAGAATTTCCCAGGCCAAATCCCCTCTCGAACCTCTGTTCTTAAACGAGGCCAAAAAACCCGCCAGTCGCACCTGGTTCCAAAAACATCTCAAATCTGTCTTGCTATCGGCAGGCATCTCAGAAAAAAAAAAAAAAAAAAAAAATTCTCCAGCCACTCCTTTCGCATCGGGGCAGCAACATCAGCAGCCCAAAAAGGCCTCACCAAACAGCAGATCCAAACCCTAGGAAGATGGTCTTCAGAAGCTTTCCAAAGCTACATCAGAACGAACCAGTTCCACATTAAATCAGCCCACCAGATTCTCATTGCGTAAAAAAAAAAAAAAAAAAAAAAAAAAAAAAAAAAAAAAAAAAAAAAAAAAAAAAAAAAAACTTGGTGCGAGCCTTCCAGACATTTTAAACTTACCTTTTCAAGTCCCACGCTCGGCGAGGCTCACCCGTCTGACACCATGAATTTTTTCACATCTTGTCGAACACCGGCCAGAGCCTCCCTGCTAGACAACTTACCTTTTCCACCCTGCGGCAGGAGAGCCTTACCCAACCAGACTGCGAGCTTCCATCTCCAGTCAGATGACGGCGAGTGCCTCCCGGCCACCTAACTTTACCTTTCTGTCTTTACCTGTCCGTCACAGTGAGCCCCGATCTCCCGCCGGACGCCGGCGAGAGCACTCCCGGCCAGACAACCTTACCTTTTCAAGTCTCACGCTTGGCGACGCTTACCCGTCCGACACAGCGAGTATTGTGCTCCCGTTGGGCGTCAGCAAGAGCCTCCCAGCCAGACAAACTTACCTTTTCTGTCTGCTCGCACCACCATATCAAACCCCCGTCGAACGCTACATACCCGGTCGGTTAAGCAATCGCAGCTTTCAGTCCACCACCGGCGAGGCTTAACCATCCGGCTCACGAGTATTGATCTCCTGTCGGATGTCGCGAGAGCCTCCTGGCCGGACAACCTCACCTTTTCCTCCTACGTCAGCGCCGCTGGTCCATCAAACGGGTGAGCACGCTCACCTGTTGGATGACGGCTAAGCGTCCCGACCAAACTTTACCTTTCCGTCTTTACCTGTTCGACACAGTGAGTCTTGATCTCCCGTCGGACGCCGGCGAGAGCCTCCCGGCCAGACAACCTTGCCTTTTCAAGTCCCACGCTGGCGACGCTTACCCGTCCGACACAGTGGGTATTGTGCTCCCGTCGGGCGTCGGCGAGAGCCTCCCAGCCAGACGACTTACCGTTTCATCCTACGGTCGGCGAGACTGACCCGTTCGACTCAGTGAGTATTGGCCTCCCGTAGAGCGTCGGTGTCGGTCTTGGCCACCCTCCTATTTTCCGTCCGACGGGCGACGAGGCCTAGCCATCAGTCTGCCCGCCGAACACCGTCCACCTGTCTCTTCTATCCTCACACCTTTTCCCCCGCCTGGCGAGGCTTACCCGTTCGATGTCCTGAGTCTCAATCTCCCATCGGATGCTGCGAGAGCTCTCCCAGTTCCGGGTTTTCTCTTCTCCCTACCCGCCGGTGAGGCTATCCGTCTGACATCGTAGTCTTGATCTCGTGTCAGACGTTGACGCTGGTCTCCCGGTGGGCTCCTGTACTTGCCGCCCGCAAGTGAGGCTCATCCATTCGATGCCGTGAGTCTTGATCTCCCGTCGGATGTCGCGAGAGCCTCCTTGTCGGACGTCCCAAACTCTGTTTATCTGTCAAGCCAATAGGACCCACTCGTCCGACGACGGAGTATTGTGCTCTAGTCGGAGGCTTCATGGGACCTCTCGGCCAGATTCCGCCCTCTGTCCTCTGATCAGCAGGGGCTGACGGCCAGTAGGGCCCGTACGCCGACTCCGTGACCTATCCCACTGCAGGCAACTCGGGTCCTCCTGGTCAGGGCCTTAACCACGCTGCTCCTCCATCGGCGGGCAGGGCTCACCCGTTCCAACGTGATGAGCACACCATTGAGCTTCGGTTCGAGCCCTCCCCGACCGATCGCCAAAACCACGCAGTTCACACCAGCGGCCAGTGGAGCCTACCCATGCATGCCAAACCGCTCCCTCAGAGCACGTAGGCTCCCCCGGCCCATCATCCAGGCTACTCCTCGATACCAGCTACCGCCATCCCTATTTGCGTATTTGGGGGGGGATCTTAGTCTGGCGGCTGTCCAACGCTCAATTGCTTTTGGGGGGTACTCTGGGTTCGGGCAATTCCCGAGCTCGGAGCCCTTCCCCAGGACAGCACGCCAACAACGTATTACCATACTCGCCAAATACGCATTACGTTACTCGTGCTAAATATATGTAAGTGTGAACTCGTGAAATGATGTTTTATTAACAAAGTTCGGGAGGAGCACGTCAGATACTTAGCCTAATTAGACACAAGTGGTACGCCATCAAGCTAATCAACACACGGGTATAAATACAGCTGACATACCTCTATTCAGTTGACGGCTAATCAGCATCCCTCCACCACCCCTTCTCCACCATTATCACTAAGTTCTCAACACATTAGGGGGGTACTCTGGGTTCGGGCAATTCCCGAGCTCGGAGCCCTTCCCCAGGACAGCACGCCAACAACGTATTACCATACTCGCCAAATACGCATTACGTTACTCGTGCTAAATATATGTAAGTGTGAACTCGTGAACTAACGGGTGGAATAATATTTATGTGTCGGGTGCGGTTCGGGTCGTGGTTTTTATGTCAAACGGGTCGGTTTGGGTTCTGGCTGATAACGGGTCCAGTGTTCTGTCAATTACTGGGGTGTACCCGCGGGTGCAGGTTTATCAAACAGGACTCCTGCAGGGCTCTGGCTTGTTTTATATTGATGAATATGACATGAGCTGCACTGGGGTTCTGATGGTCTGTTGTTAAGCATTTTTCAGCCATAATATATTGTAAAAGTTATTATAAAGTGATCCATATGGATGATAGTGTTGAATTATGTCTTTTAAACGTGTTACATGTTGTTGAATTACACATAACTCAACACAGCCTGATAAATGCATATAAAAAAGTAATAAGCCCAGCAGACAAGCGATAAAAACACACCTTATCACATAAGATAATAGTAATAACAATAATAACATCATAATTATTATTATTATTATTATGTTAGGCCTATATTAGAAGTTAGTCTACTTATTTTTTATTTATTTTCAACATTTAATTCCAGTACTTGCTGCAGCAATGCTGAGGGCTGTTAAAGCACTGATGGTCATTTGGTATTATGTTTAGGATGTCTTCAACTATGTGTTTCTGCTTTATAAGTATAAGATCTTAAGTTTGGTTTGTGTAATGTCTTAAATACACACACAAAAGAATGTCTGAAAAGTTTTCTTTTTATTGATATTAACAAGGTCAAAAACAATACAAATCTCACAAAGGTTTAACACAAAAGGGGGGGGGGGATATGAGAATAAACATATCAATAACAATATCACTCAAACTTTGTTCAGAGTTTTTGATCTGAGGCAGTGGATGTGATCATTGAGCCAAATGCCCCTCTTCTTTGTTTTCCTCCTCCACGTCATCATAATCTGTTATTAAATACAATAAATATTCAATCAGGTCAAATGTTGTTTTTGGATGAATATTTTAAAAGTAAAAAAAAATGGAAAATATTAACTAAATTAAAATAAAGATGTTAATATAATGAGAACAAAAGGGTTATAATAGCTTACCCAACAGGTTTCTCACATCTTCACTCATCACATCATCATACTCCTCCTGAACTCTCTCTGATCAACATGAAAACATGTCATTTCAGTTCATAAAACACTTTATCTCATTTGAAGGATCCCTTTTCCCTTAAGTGAACTGATTACACAGAACACGTCTGAGGCCTAGTCCACACGTACACGGTTATTTGTATAAACAGAGCTTTTCCTCAGTTCCTCAGACAAATCTTGTCCACATGAAAACGCTAAAACATGCTATGAAGCGCTGTCAAGAGCATGTCAAACCAACAGATGTCAATATAACCCTAACCGTAAAAAGCCATGTTGACCAATCAGAAGCCTGAAAAAGCATGCACACATTTTTTACCGGCTACACGACAACACTGCAACCGGAGTATCTGAACATCTTCACCCTGGCAGGAGTTTTTAAAAAGATTTCAGTGATCTGATATTGTGTTTGTGTGTGAACGAATGGCCAAACCACATAGAAAAAGCTGGGGTTTTGAAAATACCCATGTTCACGGACAGGGCCTGATATTTGTTACATGTTTCCTGTGTGTTTTCTGCCTGTCTGCTGTGTGCCTTGTTTGTCTCCATAGTT